>BMAU01000160.1:600000-774227 GCA_019973935.1 Trichonephila clavipes
CATAAATAAATTTAATTGGTTTCAAAGTGAGCGCCGTTTGCAGCAATGCAGAGGCGCAAACGCTTGCAGAACGTTTGAACAATGAACCTCCTCAAGTCTTTTACCTTTAATATACCTCATTCCAGCAGAAGTGATTGCTTTATAGAATCCAAGGTTTTGTGTGGTTTAGTGCAAACCCTGAACTCTAAAATGGACCATACACTGTAATCCATGGAATTGAGAGCCGGCGAGTAAGTGGTCATTCTTCAGATGATATCATGTCTGGAAAATTCGCCTTGCACCACTCTTGTGTCTTTTTGACTTTGCAAACTGGAGCAGAGTCTTGTTGAAGCCTTCAATTTGCATTTCCGAAATGCTTTTGGTCCCACGGAAGTACAACAGCTTCAATAATGTCCCTCTGGTACACTTTTTGATTCATTTTAACGCCCTCTTCCACAAAAACCGACGATGTTTTGACACTTGCGCAAATTCCGCCCCAGGCCATGACCGACTTTGGATATTGGCGATGTTAAACAATTTCCGAGGTGCTTGTAGCGTCCACACACCAGATTCTATCATTTTGGGAGTTATGAACTTGTTGAACCGTAAAGAATTTCTCATCAGTGGAAAGGAATCTCTCCCAGCGCTGACTCAAGGCCCGTCTCAAAAGTTTTCGGCATCTTCGGAGCCGTACGAGTTTGTTTTTTTCAGTGAGAAGCTGAAATTTTCGCAACTTGTAAGGTTTCAGTCCAAGTTCCGTTTTTGCTATTCGCCTCACCGATCTGTCACTTATTCCCATGTCACGAGCGATCTGTCTCATGGAAATCCAGAGATTTCTCTGGACTCACTTTTCGATGGCCTTACTCTTCCTTGAAGTGTTTACAATGCATTTTCGCCCACTTCCTGGACGTCGACTATCATTGCCAGGCTCTTTGAAACGGCAGATTGCATCAGACACTGTTTGCCGAGGTACATTCAGCAAATAAAGTGTCGTTTTCCTTGCTGAAACAACTCTAAAATAGCAGACCTTTTGCTCGACGTTATCAAAAACACATAAATCAAAGTAGAAACTAAGAAATATATTTAAAAATATTTTATTATTAAAGTGTTAGACAAAGAAACACGAAAACACCAATTAAAAGGAAATTCGTTAACTATTCTAGGAGGCAAGAAATTTGTCCGAGTTTTTTTGCCGCACCCTGTACAATCACATTAAATCAATTAATTTCACTACGTTTATGATCTTTTTAGATGTAAAAACAAAGATTTCTTCTACTTCATGCCATGTTGCTCCGCTGTAGCCTAGCGGTTAAGGTATCGGATCGTGGCTGGTATGTCACGAGTTCGAACCCAGCACCGCTGAATACCCGCCGTGTAGGGAGGGCGATGCACGGTAAATCTGTCGAGAACTCAAATATCCTGCCGTTGGTTTGGTGTGGTAGTTAGAAGAGGGATGTGCCAGCTCAGGTGTCATTGTCTTCACTTGACCTTAGTTCAAAATTACGAGGCCCGTTGCCAAAAGCCGTCGAGTAGCAAAATAGTGCGACTTTAATATTCACGCGTCTCCTATCATGTTATTATATCAACAACTTTCATTAAAAGACACGAAGGCTGCAGACCTTTAAACTCATTTTACACAATTTCCCGTAGTTAAATGTAACACTCTAAATTATTTTCAGCATTTTTAGAGGTCTTAAAATTGCAATTTGACGTCTTACTTGATTGAAAGGGCAAGTATCCCCGTCGTGATGTTTATCGAAAATGTAAGTAAAAGAAATAAGAACGTATTTTTTTTTTATCTTCGAAGAAGAATTAGTTAAGATATTTAAACAACAGCTTGAAATCATATACCTATCATCATCATTAATATTACAAAGAATCTACTGTTTTTCCAAAAGAACTTAAAATATATTATTCACTGTTGGTGGATTGTATTATTGTATTGATTTGATTATTTAGTTTTATTGGTGGGATGATTGTTATTTGTGTGGTCAAATTGTGTTCAATACATTAATAAACAAAAAATGTATTTAAATGATCTTAACCGGGGTTGAAAATTCACAGCTCGGGAGCCGCATGTGGCTTCAGACTACTGCCTCTATATTTTATTGGATTTTACTTTTTACTAACGCCACGCTCTTAAACTACTCTTGTGGGCCTTTCTCAACAAACCTCTTAATTTTGAATCACGGTCCAGTGACTAGGATTACACCTGAGCTGCATCTTAATTTAAATACTTCCACACCACACCAGTGCTAGGCATTGAACCGTAACAGTTTGAACGTGCATCAACACCTCTACACGGTGGGTCTTCCGTAACACCAATGACTCGACAACGACAACCCCGAGTTTACGAACATGACCCTAGCTATCGTGGATACATTTCTTTCTTGAAGTAAGCTTGATCTAAATTTGGCTCTTGTAGAATAAAAAGCCTCTATTTTACTTTTGTTCAAAAGTGAGAGAGAATCGGGAATTATATAAATATTATTGGCAGCTTGGTTTCGCCCATCATACAAAATTTACATGTAGGGCATGCCTCTTAATTATGAACTTTGTCTAGCGATGATATATAAACGACTCATATCACGAGAGAACTTATGGATTCTAATTAAATTGAAAGTTATAAAAGTCCCCATTATATTTCACAAAATAATTATCATTCAAAGTTAACGCAATAGTCTAAAACAGGGGTGGGCAGACTTTTTCAGGGTACGGGCTACTTCGAGTGTTTTTTAAAGTGTTACGGTCCACTCACTGGCGTGAGTGCGGCCATTTTGTATTAAAATTATTGCATGTCTTCTTTCTATATACTTCTTTACGACATCGTTTCCCTCTTTTAAAATATGACAAATTACTACTAAAGAGCGGAGATTGGACGTGTTCAATGCAGCATTGTAAAGAATATACGCGAACCGACGAATCTGAAAGCAACGTATGTGCTCAGATTATTCGCTGCTGTGTCCCACGCTATCGTAGATGACATCAGGAAGAGAACCCAATTCCGTGGAAACGCAGGATGAGGGATCATGCTTCAATACCCAATCCCATGCTACCACAGGAAGGGCTGATCATCAGCATTTATTCTTCCCTTCAGTCGGCATGAGGAAAGAAATTCATTTCTACGGCTGGCATCTCAGAGATCACGTTTTTCCTCTACAGTGGCAGTGAACGTGTTAAGCATCATCGTATACTTCATGTATCGAATCATTTGCTTAAGTAAACACAGTCGAATCGACTGTTAAAAGCCGATTCTCCAGTGTAGCTGGCATCAATGTTACCGATGTGAATCTTATCGGATTACCTGTTTCTTCAAGAGTTGGCTACGATACGAATGAATTGATTGCGCAGTTGGGAGAGCTCCTGAGCAATATGAGAACGAACAGTTTCAGTAAATAAAAAGATGTGAAACGAGGAATGATGTTTGATACAGCTTGATAATGATTTCATAGCAGAAGAAAATATTTCGAACGCTTGATGCTGAAAATGGACATCGAATGGAGTCGAAAAAACAGATGAAGAGGAAATTCCTCGTAGAAAGGGACTAGTTTTGCTTTTGTCATTAATCGTAGTTTTGAGTCCCTTGTAGGTGACTTTACGATTTGACTCGGTTCCACCGCAATTTTAAGGTAGGACACCCTAAACGGTGGTCAGGGGCCTTCCCCTTCTCTTTCCTATCAACCAACTTCTCAATAAATATTTAGAGTACCCCCATGCCAACAACAGTATACATCTATGCCTACTATGGGATTCGAACCCTGGCCCCATAGCATTGCAATCAGCGTCACTAACCAGTGTACCGAATGGGTAGTACAGAAAAACATGAATGCTGCTGCATGAGATTTATGTGTACAGCTTGTGATTCCCAAGTGGAATTGATAAGAAAGATTCTATGTATCAGAATAAAGCAAAGATAAGCATTAATAAGAAAATAGTACAATCACTTAAAAAGTTGACGCATATAAGGTCCTGGTAAGACTCAACATCCAAAACTGATATCATGATTATTAAAGGAAAACCCCTGTTATGTAGGATGGTAAAATCACAATCAGAATTATGATTACAGAATCACAATCATAGAACTTGCACACCAAGTAACTGTAAGATTTAGTTCCGTTCATTTCATTTTGACTGATTGGTCGAAAAAACTGGTCTGATATTTTTTAAATTTGTACTTTTAGTTTCCCGACCGTATACATATAACACCTGTGTTTCCTCAAGCTTCCTACTCTCCTGGATCGTCTTACTTTTCCCCTAATTGAAGAGGCCTCAAAAAAGGAATTATATTTTAGTCCAGAGAGAGAAGACACATCATGCGGAATGCAATGAACCAGCTGCATATATTCTCAAAAGAGGCGTTTCAGCGTTGCTTTTGACAGTGCCAAAATCTTTGAGAGAAATGCATGTCAGTCTAGGGGGTCTATTTTAGAGAATACTATTGTAAAGGTGATGAAGAATGTCCTGTAACACGTCAATTTTAATTACTCTCTACTTTGACACAAAGAACAATAAATGAGGAAGATCCTCTTTACAAGATGGATCAAGCAGATCATTTTCACTTTTACGGTTTGTAAATACATAACTGTAAAATACATTGATTGCTCACTTAACATCAATGCATGTGAAGGATATAAACTATTCTCTCTTACCAGAAAAGGTTTATATTTTTGTTATACTTCGTGTTTAAAATAAACTGCTTTCCTTGAAAAATTTTCCAATGTCCCACGACCAAATGCATCTATTTTTTTCAATTCCTACTATTAACTCACACTCTCTCTATATTTATTTATCTTGGTGGAATTTTCAATCGTTAATAAAATACATTTTAAAGCGCTCAATTGAGCTGAAATATTATATACATGATTATTTTGGATGACAATACAGTAATTTAATGATAATTAATAAAAATTAATTGATTAAAACTAATTATTCAAAGAATTACAAATTCAGCCACGTTTACATCATTTTTGGCGACTTACGTCAAAACTTTAAAAGATTTTTTTCTCACGTTTTAAAGTATTCAACTGAACTAAAATTTTATATACACGATTTTGTTTTGGATAACAATACGATACTTTAATTATAAGCAATAAAGATCAACTACCACTTTATGTTGTTATTCTGTCACATGTATATAAATATGTATATTAATTATAACTATTTAATAAAATGTAGCTAAAATAAAAATTTTCTTTGTTGATCTAAGTAGGAATTGATTAAATTTTTTTTATATTACTTGTGTTTATAACAATAGCGTTGTTACAATAATGCAGGTGAATGTTGACAATGTCCTTTTTATATTACTTGTTATAGTACATATAACAAAACAATTATACTGCTATTTTTAAAATGATGCCAAGGATTGGTAATCGCATAGAATATAAGATTATTTATAAGAAAGTATATTAAAAATATATAGTTTTTTCCCGAAAAAAAGAATTCTGAATTTTTTATCTTTTTTAGATTCTTTTTTGGTATACATGTGTTTTTTCGGTTCATGCAAAAACATGAACAGTTATTTGTAAATTATATTCTAACGTATTTTATAATTATTATATAATCTGTGTGTAATAATATATTAAAATTGAATTAACTAACAATTCATTAATATAAACAATTTAATTATTCAAATAGATAATATACCGATATATTAACGTCTTTGTTATTTATGTATTAACATTAATGCTTAAATTGGATATCACATTAAGATAAATGTCTTGTTAAGCTCTAAATGTTATGTTTTCAATAACACATATAATAGAAGATGACTTCCCGTTTCTTTAGTATCTAAAAACCTTTTTTTTAAAGAATACTAGAAATGATTCATTAAAACAATAGAAAATCACCAACTAAAGTTCTTGAGTGAATTCGTTCTTATTTCCTTAAAAAAATAAGGTTTATGGTGGGCAGTGTAATGGGCCTCAATTTTTGAAAGACTATACTGTAGCGCAGGGATCTTCAAACTGTATTCCAAGGAACCCTTGAGTTCCACGAGACATAATTAGGGGTTTCATGAGTCACATAATGAGAAAACAAAAAGAAAATTATAAGTGGTATGCAAAATGGATTCATGTTCTCTATAAAATGTGTATAACCACAAGTATCTACAGCTCATCCCAGTTATTAAAACTGAAAATTTTATTTGTACATAATAACTTTATTTTTTATACATTTTTTTAAATCTTTGGTCAGAAACGTCTTCGTTCGATGCTAGGTGTCAGTGTTCACAGGAGCATTTAAGGAGACAGACTTACATCATCGCAGTCATTTGAATTGTTATCCTCAGTAAAGGAGAATGGAACATTTACAAACATTGAGCTGGCAGATATGTACCAGATTTACGGATTAGCAGAAGAAATGCACGAGCAGCAGAAATATTGTATTACAAAAGGTACCCACAGAAAGATGCCTCGGACGGCCGGATGCTTGGTAATTTGCATCACAATTTGTGTGAATATAAATCATTACGAGGTGAAAGCATAATGAAAGTGGTGTCAAATGGTCCCAAAATGAAAGCATCAAACTCCCAACATGGTACTCGGATTCCTTCGAACGGTATTCAAAACATTTTGTTCTATTCATGGAACAATCTGTTTGATACCGCAGCCCGTAGGAATGAGTGGCCTGCCCTCACTATGCTTATTATCTCGAAACTAGCTGGAATACCCGTTCTTCGCACGGCTGAATTGAAAAATTAAACAATGCAGATTGAAGGATAGAAAAGTTTTTAATGAGTTAATTGAACGGGAATTGCAAATTAAACAAAAAAAAAAGCTTTTTAGATAACTCAGCTGAAAAAAAAGCATGTTCATTAAATTTATGTCTGTAGATCTAATAGCTGATAAAAAGGATTGCTTTTATTTATATTTCCCCGGAACTCTCTTGTGGGTCGATTTTCGAAAAACCTTCCTAAGTTGATTTCTACTTAGCAAAATTAACACATTATTACAAACTTTGTGTAATTAACGTTTAAAATAGTGTAAATAATCTATGTCTAGAAATGTAATACGTTAATATAACTTTCTGTTGTATTTATTTTATGTTAAAATTGTAATCTGCCTCACGCTCCGCCTGTTCAAGCCTTCGCAGTTCAACTTGTGGAGACGTTTCGTTAAGCCTAGCTATTTTTTCGTAGCTCGAGCTTTATTAGAGCTTTGGGAAAGATTAGACTTACGCTTTCGTTGCATAATTCTTAGTAGGTACTTTTTCTGCACTTCTAAAAAATATAGAGTACGGTAGTTATTATTATTTTTATACTTAAAAATGCAATACCAGTATATTCAATTAAAATTATAGGGTTATAATGAACTACTAACCACAGGCAAATTATACAGATTTGTCTAAATGATGTAGTGTGAAAGACAAAGTTTATCTACTTTAAATAACAGAAGCGATAAAAGTATTTATTTAGATATAAGGATCAATTCGTTACGATCGAGTGTGCATAATGAAATAACAAAAAAAGTGCATAGAAATATACTATCAATTTTTATTGTATTTATGGTTTACTGTTTTGGCTTACACATGCAAAAAATAAATAGTAGATATTCAAATAAAAAGAGCCTTACCACAACCTCTCCCTTAGAAATCTAGTTTTATTCTGAAAAAAATCAGTGATTACACTGATCAAAGCAATAAATTAAGAGGCAGCGTGCACTGACGCCTGACGTAGACAAAACAAAAAGGGAAAGTTTTGCTTCACATATTAAAGATAGATATATGCTGTCACGGGCGTTTTTGCAGATGGCAGAGTTTTTTCCTACTTATTTGACAATTATCGTTATATTTTGGACACTTCGCACAATATCTTTATAAATTATAGCCTATGTATTATTCTGATGTATAAGCTATATTACTGTTGTTTTTGCGTGAAAGAGTAACAAACATACATACATACATACAAACTTTCGCATTTATAATATTAGTAAAGATGAACCATATCCACAAAAAATGGTGAAGCAAATTAGCATACATCTGGTGGTCCGGTATATTTCTCTGTGTGATACAATATTTCTGCTGCTCGTGCATTTTTTCTGCTAATCCCTAAATGAGGTGCATATCTGCCAGCTCAATGTTTGCAAAATGTTTCATGCACCTTATCGGGGAATGACAGCTTAAATGACTGCGATGATGTAAGTCCGTTTCCTTAAATGCTCCTGTGAACCACGTCACCTTGCGACGAAGACTTTTCTGACCATGGGTTGCTATGCAAATCTGAATGTTTGTGATCTCCCCCACCTTCCCTCAAAGTTTGTCTCAATGATCCTGGGACATCTTATATATATATATATATATATATATATGATGAAAAATATTTGGTTAATGGTTTGCAGTTTAACAAATGTTTAAAAATTTATTTGTTTTAACCTTAAAAGTATTTTATTGTAATAAACACTTAAATGGATTTTATCTTCAAAAAAGTGTAAGCATATATTTATACTCATCATTCGTACTCGAACGATAAACTGAGTTTAATTACAAAAATTGTATACTTTTAGAAATTCCAAAGGGGATTTATAAAAAATGGCATTGAAAATACTGTTGACATTAATGTTTGAAAGTAAAACGCATTTGCAAACAAATAAAATTTCACTCTAAAAAACTATGGCTCAATATATTTAGAAGTGCTTCATTAATTTAGTCAAGTCAAAATGAATAAGTTTTATTTTTAGTGGACAGATAAAATTAAACAAAATTATTCACGTTATACATAGTAAATAAATGTACCTAATTTTTTTCACATAGTAATGTCCCAAATACATTGATACAATTTTTTTTTTAAAAAAAAGTATTTACCATCAAATCCCCTTTTTAAAAATTAAACTCATAATTTATTTTAAAATAGATCTATTATAAGAAACGTTTTTATGTAATTTATACTTCATCTAAAATTAGCTCAAACAATTAACGAATTAAAAAATACAATGCCCATGTGTACGTTTTAAAAAAAAACCTCTTTAGAATGTTACTTGAATTAGAAGATAAAAAGGTCCCCCCCCAAAAAATTTTACTTAACGGTATGAAACCGATAAAATATTAAATGCTAGTTGGTTGACAAAAAAGGAAAAACATGTTTTAAATGGTGTTTTTTAGGAAAAAATATATTTAAAAAAAATTGTCAATGTGCATTACATATTTTAAGTATTGGCCCCTTTCATTTCAAAATAGCTCTATTTTGGGAAGGCGAAGTATTTGAATCTTAATTCAAACCATTTTCACGATTTTGCTTTTCGACTTCATAACTTTAATTAAATACATTTTATTAATGTTTGTAACGTTTTATGAAAAACTTTGATCATTAAAAGTTGAATTTTATTGTACAATGTCGGATTATGTGGACTTCTGGCAAAGAACATTGTACGATTATAATCTCAACAATTTCCAATATATTTCATCCCCTCTGAATAAATATTCTGAAGTGCCAAAACTCATGGGTTGTGCGAGTGGCAAGGAAATTAACGTCGCACAATAAAGCAACACGAGGGCTATTGGCGACGAACCTCGTAATTCTGAATCTCGGGCAAGTGATGAAGACGGCCCCTAAGCTGGTACATCCCTCTCCAAACTGCCACACCACGTCAATGGGAGGACTTTAAATTTCAACAGATTTAACGTATACCAGTCTTTCTAAGCTGCTGGTTTTCAGTGGCACTTGGGTTCGAACTCGTGACCATAACCACTAGGCTACGCGGCAATCAAATACGGAGGCAATAGGCGTAAATAAAAGAAATTAAAATAAATGTTGTTATTTTAATGATATATACCCACATATGAAAAGCTAAGCAATGAATTTGATTCCTACATCATCTCTTTCACGACCTTACAACTAAGAGTCGATAGTAATTCAAGTTAACTGAACACGAATAAATATTTATATTAATCCAAATCAAAGACGTAAATTAACATAAATAATACTTTTACTGTAGAAATATTTCACTTTTAATGTAAAAAATAAAATATATATTCAACACAGAAGTTTCCTAGGAAAAAACATTTCTCTGGTTAAGATTTCAGAGTGATACAACACTGACTGGTTTTCTCTCTCTATCCATAACAATTACTATTTTTATCTTCAAAATGACAATTTTAGAATACTTAATCTTAAGTATACTTAAGCAACAATTTAAAAATAAAACAAAAATAAATCAGTTTTCATTTTAGTTTTCCCCCCCTTCAGTTTGTTGAACGTATATCAGGCCCCTACGCGGAACTTATGTAATAGCTATGTGCAAATATCTAGAGATATCGGAAGAATAGCGTAAGACAGTGTTTTCCAAAGTGTGGTGCATGTACCCCAGAGGATACGGGAAGAGTTTGGTGAGGGTACGCGTTGCTCCGGATTTTAGTGGGGATATGCACTACGCTGTGCTTATCGGTGCCTAATTCTACGTTCTCATGAGTCAAGATAAGACAGTCTTGTGGGGCATGAGATGGTCTGGCGTGACACGACGGGAATATACTACACCTCGTTATAGGGACAACTTACTTCATTAACAGTTAGTGGCTTCTCCAGGCCCCTGTGTATTTTTAACTTTTGTGATATTTTTCTTATAGGAAATGTTTGTTTGCTTTAGTAAGTTCCACTGATTTTTATTACTTTATACAATATAATTTTTATCCCTAACATGAGTTATGGATCGCTGGTTGAAATCTGGAACTCTACTACACCGAAAGAAAGTAATGATTACAGTAGCAATCAACTAACAGGAAATAATGGAATTAACGACGAATAAATTTCAATTCTGAAAGAATCTGTTTAGAAAAAAGCAAGGAAAACACGTAAATACAACAAGGATATCTTAAATTTGGATTTGCATGGACTGGAGATGACAAGGAGCCTATTCTATTTTACGTTATTTGTTTTGAAGATCTAACAAACCAAAACATGAAACCAACCAACCTGAAGCGCCATTTTGGAAAATAAGGATTTAATCAGTCTCGAAAAAAAAATACAGGGTTTGACAGGAGATAACAATAAAACGTTCTAGAGAAACTTCGTATCGCGCGTGTCGCTTTTAATTGCGAAATACAGTACAGCGGAAATCGTTGGCGAAATTTTAATCAAGCCTGCAGTCAAGATAATGGCAAAAGTACTGATAGCTGACAGAGCGAAACAAATTTTTGACCGCGTTTCTCTTTCAAATAATACAGTTCATCGACGAATCATTAATACGTCTAATAGTAAAACAGATGTTATTATCTGATCTTTCTCAAAGTCGATATTATGCATTAAGTAGATGAACCCATTAATATTGCGAATTTCGCAAAACTTATGACGTTTGTTAGGTACAAAAAAAGACAAGAAATTCATGACGACTTGTTATTTCCTAGCCTTTATTAGTTCACACAGCAGGAGAAGATATCCTTTATGTTATGAATAAATTTATGCAAGAGAGAACAAAATTGATTGGAATAGATGTGTTTTAATATACACACATGGTTCAAAAAGTATGGTCGAAATTAATAAAGGACTCGTTGCAAGAATTCAAGATGTTGCCCCGAATGTCATATCCACTCAATGTTTCATACACAGAGAGGCTATGGCAACATGTAAGATACCCGCTGATCTATAGAAAGTTCTGTATGAAAGCGTGAAAATTGTTAACTACATTAAAAACCATCCTTTTAATTTACGACTTTTTTTTCGCAAATACCAAAAGAAATGGGAAGCCGTCATACCGAGCTTCTCTTTTATACTAATGTTCATTAGCTATTTCGAAGAAAAATTCTAAATCAATCGTTTGAACTTAGACTTTCTCTTAATGACAGATTTGAGTTGAGAAATTGTTTACATGATAGGAAATGGCTTTGTAAACTAGCACACTCTTAGCAGATATATATTATCTGTTTTAAATTGCCTCAACTTATCTTTAAAAAGAAAAGAAATTTCATTGTTTCACGTTCAAGATGAAGTGAACGCTATCATCGTAAAATTAAATTCATGGAAAAGGAGAGTTGATAATGAAGAAGAGTCTTGTTTCCCTCTTTCATGAGTTTATAACAAGTTCGACTACTAAAATTGATGCTATTACTCTGAAATGCATGACTAGCATTATGAGAGTTTGCAGATGGGCTTGAAAAACTACTTCCCTGATTTAAAAAAATATTAAATAAATATATAAAATATTCGTTCACACTTACACAACATTAACACAGCATACATGCCAGAAGATCTGTCGCATGAGCAAGAAAGCAATTGTTGGAATTGGCTTCAGACGGATTCATGAAAAATAAATACGAGGTGTGTACTTTAACATCATTCTTTTTACAAAGGCAACATGTGTATCCGGTTTTATCAGAAGAAGCTTTGAAATACACGTCTTGCCTTTTATAACTTCATATTTATGTCAAGTTGCTTTTTCAGTATTTGTAGACATTAAGTAGAAAAAAAAAGGAGCAGACTATTTGACGAGGAAGAGCATCTCAGATTAAAGTTAACAGCCAGAAAGCCAAATTATGACGATCTGTCACCTCAGAACAAACGATTTCATCCTTCTCATTAATCCAGATAAATGTTGTTTATTAAAAAAACCCTTTTATGTACATATATTTTATTATCAATAATTTTATTTCTCTTTTCTTATTATTTTGTGTCTGCCACGAATAAAGAAAAATATATTTTGATTGCTATTAAAATACATCCATCTTTTTTGATGAGGGGTACTCTTGAGTTACTCAAATTATAGAAGGGGTACACATATTTCAAAAATTTGGGAAACACTGGCGTAAAAAATGTGGACTTTTCTTTGTACGCGTGATTCACGTGGAAAGATTTCTGACGTGATTAGGCGGTTTATTCCTGAATTAACAGATTTTAAATGCGTAATGCTAGACCCATGGAGCATTCAGTTTTGGAAATTATTAGGGAGTCTAACATATGGATCCCATTGTTAAGAATCTACTGAGAGTCTACACTTTTAGGTATTTCCTCCCGTCAAGGACAGAGGCCACAGGAGCCTATGATTACGGTCACGAACTCGTGGCTCGATTGTCGCGAATTCAAGTCATGATGCCACTGATGACCGTTAAATCTGTCGAGGTTTGATGTCCTCCCATTGGTGTGGTTGTTAGGAGAGGGAGGTCCCAGCTTTAGGGTCGTCCTCGTCACTTAACCGAAGCTCAAAGTTACGAGGTCCCTCGCTTGTAGCACTCGTGTTGCTTTTTAGAGCGACATTAACATAACTCTTACTCACTCACTCATTATGGACAACGCGTTTGTTAACTGCGTCTGTTTAATGATCGAGACCAGTCAGTCAGACGGAATACTCTACGCACCATTACAACAAAAAACAGCAATTAATGTGGGACGTGTGACAGACGTGCTGGACAGATATAATGTGCATCAGCCCCTCTGCACGACAAGCCTTCAGTGGCACCAGGAACTGAACTCATGACACAGTCACCCCGAATTCGTGAAAAGGTTGGAGATAGACGTCATGATAGAAGGTGAAGATCTATATATAAGATCATGTACCCAACAACCAGTCAATATCTTCGTGAAAATGACCACTCGGAAACAAGACCTAAATCGAATATTACTTATGATACAAATTATTAAGACACAAATTGCTAGCGTAAGTTTTTACGGGTTTAACTTCCCTTCATCATCTAACGAAAGAATAAAATACCAAACATGAAATTATAGCATTTTAAAGTTAAGAAGGATCTTGGTAACTAAAAGTGTTGTTCAAATTCAGTAATAAAGTCCGAAATAAATTTTCAGTAATTTTACCATCAAAACCTTTTTTAGAACTCAATGGATTATTTGTTTGGATCACAGAACCCAATCCTCTTCTGTACATGGCAAATTTCTTTTACACATGCAAAATAATCGGAAAATATTAAGACTCCAGAAACAAGGCTTTAAGAAACTTAACTTTCCAGACGTCTTTCAGCTCACAAGTTACTATTCGTATTTGCTACTTTGTTCTTGCTTTGTAGATTTAATAAACTGCAGCTGATTTCAATCTAAAAAGAATAATCTTCTGGCATTCTCTCTTATGAAGGCTTGTAGGTAGTCTATTCTGAAGAGAACTCCTTCAAGAATATCCCTTCTGTGCTTGCGGATATTATTATAAAAAGTGGGCTCATCAAAGGCCTACTTCTCCAGTGCTCTATAGAAAGCATCAGTGCTGCTGTTCGATTGCATACCGTGGGTGCAATTCCAAAAGGAATGCCGCACCTTATTAACGTAGGGTGAGGTAGGTACGTAATATCGAGTTTCGTGCGGACAAATGGAACTTTTCAAGGAAGACAGATCACTCCTGTCCTCAGCCGCACAGGGCAAAGGGAAACCTCTAATTACTCCAACCCTGGGTGTGGCATTTTAAATGAGATAGATATGAACGCCTCCAGGTATTTCCTACAAACGCTACAGTTTAGCGATCCCCTGGCAACTTCTGTGTGCATATTTTATTTGTTGTTATAACTGACACGTCAGAGGTTAAAGATCACTCATTCTGTTGTAATGCTTCGTTATTTTGCGTATGAAGCCTTTTTTTTGCAACATACACTTCCCTCCCATTGCAAAAACTTTAACGAACTTCTCTCTCTATGGGAACTATAATTTTATAGGCCTCGAGTTATAATTTTTAATCACTTAAAGGGAAACAAACTACATAATTGAAGTAAAAAAAATACTCCGCGTTATTACAGAAAATTCATTTGCATTTCCTTCCCTTTAGTGCTTTCTTTTTCTCTTTCTCGGTTCTTTCTTGTTTCTTGATTAACGATAAGTACGGGCAATTATACATTCTGTCCCTTATGATGAATACCTGTAATCTGTTTTCTCTTTTTAAAATAATTTTAAGATTCAGTTTCTTACTCGGTACATTTTTTATACGAAACGTCGAATTTTGCTCAACTCCAATTGCTTCTAATTATTAGTTTGAGAAGAATTTTAGTATGTTATCAGGTACAGACACTTTTCTCGACTGACGGAGATCAAATGAACTGATAAATTGTCAAAATAGTGTGAACAAAAATTGTTAAATTTTTAAAATCTATTTTGCTACCTTTCTTCACATATTTTTGCTCATCTACTTATCCAAATTTTTCTATAATGGTATCGGAAATTTTCAAAATTTTCGAATATACAAAAATTTCGAAAATGTTTGCTTTTAAACTTACTATAAGATGTATTCACATATTTCATACTGAAACATTCATTCTATTGAAAATATTGAAGATATTTTTATAGTAAAGATGTTGTGGTAAAAATTTATTTGTCCTTCTTCCCTTTGTCGAACATTCTTAGTCTCTAGGCCTGGCTTGCATTTTTCAAAAAATTAAAGAAATGAAAATTAAATTTGTCTTACAGGTTAACTATTTCGAGAGTTCTTTTATTGATACGCACTGCATATATCCGTTGTATTATTTGTTAAATGATTTGGAATCAGATACACTTTCTTTTTAATGATATTACTCCGTAAAATTCTCAGAATTGACTAAAATGCTAATTTAAATAAATCACACTGCACTGAAACCGATATGTGTATTTTTGAATATTCCAGAAAATGCCTCCATGTCTAGCAACATTGACTTTGGCAACATTTAATGAGCTGGCCCATCTTTTTAAATTCTTTTTGATACTACTGGAATTATTATAGATGAGAGTTTTGATTCAATTCTTGATTTTTTACTTTCATTGATACTTATCGTCTATTTTCTTTTTAATTGCACGAATGATTCACTGATTTGTCTGAAAAAGGTTTTTTAAATTTATTTTAGTCAATATAAGCTCTAATCGTTCAATCGACTTAATGCCAAAATAAAATTCTAAATTATGCTAAAGTAAATTCAATACCCTCATACAATTATTTATGATTTCGTTAATTTTTGCATAATGGATAATCATAAAATATTAAAGTGAATAGTTTTTATTCGTTGAATGCGAAATATAATAAACATGGATTATACACTCTGTCGCAAAAAAATATATGCACCCAGAAGAAATTGAGCTACATTCACGAAATTTGGTATGCATGTAGTGTATATGAAAATAAACAAATGATTAAAAATTCAGAACAAAATATCATTTTATTAAGCGGTTACAGCTTGCAAAAGGTTAAAAATCAGTAAGTAGTAAAGCCACCTCTGGCAGCTATACAAGCCGAAATTCGGCGTGGCATCGATTCAATTAGATCACTTATGACCCCCTGTGGAAGATCCTGCCATAGTCTTTGCATCTGCGCAGTTAATTCTCCTGTATCTCGGGACGGCTGCAGTTGCCTTCCCAGCGCGTCCAGACATGCTCTATTGGCGAAAGATCTGGTGACCTGGCAGGCCATGGTAGGACGTAATATCCTTGAAGACATTGTTGGGAGAGTCGCGCAGTATGTGGACGAGCATTATCCTGTTGATAAATGGCACCTGGGCAACTTGATAGCATGGGTAGCACAATCGGCGTTAAAATATCGTCCACGTATCTGCGAGCTGTCAAAGTGCCTTGAAGGACCATTAAAGATGATCGTGTGTCCCAAGAAATTGCTCCCCACACTGTCACACCTTGTGAAATTGCTGTATGCCGCTCGACAATAAATGTCGGATCGGACCGCTGGCCGGTGCGCCTCCAGACACGTGTGCGGTGGTCATCAGCACTGAGACTGAATCGGGATTCATCACTGAAGATGACACGTCTCCAGTCTGTCACACTCCAAGTTGCCCGAGGTCGGCAAAAATCCAGTCGACACTGCCTATGATGTGGGGTCAGTGGTAAGCGTCTTAGCGGACGTCGGCTCCTCAAGCCAACTTCGGTCAGTCGTCTCCTTATGGTTTCTCTTGATGGCACTGGATGTCTGGAAGGAGGTAAGTGGCGTTGAATCGATGCTAGCGACGTTGTTGGTGCCGAAGTGGCCACTCTTCTGATTGCACGATCCTCGCGATCATTTGTGTTCCTGGGACGTCCTGACCCTCCGCGACGGTACACTCTACCTTCTGTGATTCACTGTTGCCAACACCGAGCAACTACCATATCGCTCCGACCGAGGTGGCGGCCGATACGTCTATTCGACCAACCTGCTTCTCTGAGGCCTATTATACGGCCCCTATCAAAGTCCGTCAGCTGCTCGTACTGCCGCCGGTTACGTCTTAGAGGCATCCTAAGTCTCAATATCGTCTATCAAAGTCATCAGATTCGTTTGGATAGCCGTACGGCGCTCGTACTCATGCTTTTAAACTCTCCCAGTTGCGCAACTAATATGCGCATAGCACACTTAGCCTTGTCTCATTGGCTTCGAAATTTTAATCATTTGCATATCTCTTACCAGACTACATTCTTGCCGAGTTTCGTGATTGTAGCTTGATTTCTTCTGGGTGCATATATTTTTTTGCGACAGAGTGTATTTAAAAAAAACTTTAGGTTAATCAGAGGTAATATAGCATTATTTTAATGTACCAGTTTGCAAATAAACAAAACAAAATTTGGATCAGTTCGATTTTAAATTACATGCCTCTCAATAATAGTTCATATTCTAAATAGATTAGAACTATATTCACAGATTGAAAAAAATATGGTTAATATAATCTAGCAGAAATATATTACGAAAGATAGCAAAGTCACTTATATTATATTAAATTTTTTTAAAAAAATATATCAATATCTGATTTTATACCTTTAAAAGATAGTACTTAAATTTTTATGTGGTTCTAAATACTGCATTATTTTTCTAAACAGTAAATGCCAAAATATTCTTTTATATTGAAACAATTAAGTCTAAAATTCCTAATCATTATTATACAGTAAAATTTTTAAAAAGGCAGGCTAATTGAAAGACAGACTTTCAGAGTATTTAAAATTTTTGTTCTATATCTGGATATGATCCATAAATGCCTTTGCAATTTGAAATTTTCAAACACTTAACATAAAAAAATCAGTTTTAATTATTTTTTAAATTAAAGGCCACTTAACATTTTTTATAAACCTGAAAAAACAAACAAATTTCAATAACTCTAAATCAATGAAGACTAAAGTCAATAATCCCCAAAACACAGAACCTGTATGACACTGAAGTATTTTTAAAAAATGTGAAAAAAATTTAACCCAAATTTTATTTTTCAATCCCTTTTAAAGGTCTATTAGTCACAGAACTATCGATATGGTTACATCAGTTCTGATTACGTAAAAAATATCTCGGGAAAAGATCTCTACTCGAAAGCCATTTTCAAAAGCCACTATTTGAGGCGTAACATTTTATGGATGATATACACAAGAGTGCATAAGACTTAGATTCTGATCAGGGATATAGTTAAGACAAAAGTAAGATAATCAATGACTTGAAGGAATTTAGAAAACAATAAAATACCTAGAAATATATTAATTTGCATTGCTTTAAATCACAGTGATAATAAATAATGATTTAGTTATGTCGATTTTTAAGCAATTAGTCTTCATTAATCTCTTTTCAGAATACGTGCTACAAATTTTATTTAGATTATTATAAAATTCATGTAGTGAAAATTATGAAATGAAAATTAAAATCCCGATTTTATTAAGGAATGTTAGAGAAACATTTATTATTTTTAATTATCTTTTACCTTAATTAAGGCTGTCTTCGGTCAATGTTAAAGAATAGGATCCGAATTTGTAACATTTTTTCAAATATAAAAGAAATGAAAAATTAATATGATATTCTGGCTTCACTATCCTTTAGAGAGTAGAATTTTTTATTATACATCTCATTTTTAACCGAGTTGATCCATTTTTTCTGGTATGAAATGTGTTTCGCGTTTTTTTTCCTATACCGTAATATTAAATGAGCTATCCCTGAACGTATTCAAACGAGAAATAGAGTATTCATTGAATATTTTGAAATTTTTAAAAACACTATATTGTCAACAGATGTATAAGTTATAATGATTTTTCTGTCTGAAAATATGCTTCGCGTTTAGTTCATACTCTCGTACTTTTGCCGAAAACAGCCTTAATTCAGGTGACTGACTGTGTTCGGAACCGTGATCTTGGAAAAAGCGTATAAAGCAGTGCTTCTCAAAACTTCCAATACTTGCGACGCAATATTTAATCCTAATTTTCATCGTCCCCCCCCTCCATACAATAACAATGTATTGAATTCAATAATACTATACTTTGACACTAAAGGTACAACACGCTTTAACCTCTTAAGTGCCATCTGCGTATATAAACGTCTCGTTCAACCAAAGCATTAATTTCTCCGGACGTATATATACGTCTTTTCGAAATATGATATTTCCTGCGCACTGCTAGTCATAAAATTACTACGAAGGCTTTGGAATGCAATAAAAAACCTTGACATTGTTTGCGAAGGATTTAGTTATTTCAGAGGATTTGCTGATTTATTCCTTTTCTCCTTCCCCACCCCATTGGGGAACGAATTGCGTAACTTTTAATCAGCATTTAAGGGATTAATAGTAAACAGTACAAATTATTAAGATATGTGTTAGTTTTTGTGTATAATCTTATATATACACACACATGACAAACCCATGGGGTCACTGGCTCTTATTAAAATGGTTCCTAACTTATAGTTCTGTAAACTAATTATAAAATACATCATACAGTACTGATACATTTATAAGTGTAGTATATCAGTGTAAATATGTATTTCATTTTATTATGTCAGAATTTTTTGTTTGTTTGCTTTCAGTAAGTTTAATATTTTTTTTAAATAATATCTTTTGTTTTCGACTTTTCAATACGCTCACGCCAACTTCGTAGAGCTACCACGCCCCCCTAGGGGGCGCACCCCACAGTTTGAGAAACGCTGGTATAAAGGAATGATTTTTTTATAAATCTAGTGTGTGTGTCACTTGATTTAGAATATACCTACATATACAATTATTTTAAGAAAAAATAATTTAAATGCAATTTTTTTAGCAAAAAAAGGGAGAAAGAATGGCATGTTTTCAAAACGTTCTCCTTTTATGAAAAATACTTCTATAATAAGATTTTGTCTATATATTTTGCTAAGGGACAGTAAAGTGTTACAGAGTCTGAACAAGGAATTTTGAAGTACCTTATTTAGAAATGGATTTATTGATATTTCGATACACCATTGCAAAGAAATTTTAACAAAAAACACCAGTTATTATTTCAATAGATAGTAACTCTGAACTTTTCAAAACTTTTACCTCAATCTCTGAAGATAAGTCTTAGCAAAATACTTTTAATATAGAAGCATTTTTTATAAAAGGAAAATTTTTTCTTAATTTTTTTCCAAAAATTATATTTAAATAATTTTTTATAGTAATAATATTCTTAGAACAGTTTTATATGTATATTCTAATTTAGGTGACGCTCAATATTAAGAAATTATTCCTTTGTACGCTTTTCAAAATCACTGTTCCGTACATATAGTAAATCACCTTAATTTATAGTTACATTTTTACTACTAAAACTTTTTATTATTTACGGAGAATAAAATAAATCACTGAACATACAAACATCTCAAATAAAATTTAAATTGAATTCACTTTGACTATTAGTAGAACAAGTAATATAAAAAATTTTTTTAGTTCAATTCCTACTGAGGTTAACAAAAATTTTCTTATTTTAGTTACTTTTTATCGAATAGTTACAATTAATATAAATATGTACATACATATGACAGAATAACAATATTGACAAAATAAAAAGTGCTTTCCTTTGCAATTTTCCATTTTCCGTTCCATATATGGTATTAGACTCTTTGTGTGTGTGTTTACTATTTATTCATTCATTAAATGTAATTATTTTGATAAAATAGTATAGTAAGAAATGAATAACATTTTATAAAAATTATAAAACATCCCAGGTGGGATTCGAATCCACGACCTTTGGATTAGAAATCCAATGCACTACAGCAGGGGTATCAAACTCAGAAGCCCACTCGAACCAAACAAACAAGGTTTAACTTTAGGCGGGCCACAAAATATAACAATAATATTCATAGAAACGTTGATTTATTTCGAATAATACATTATAATAAACATATGTAAAAGAACAAAAATAAATTTAATGCTTTTATCCTCACACTTGATAACTCTTTTCAACCACTATCTTTCCAATTTCGGGAGAATTTTTAAAAATTTTATTATGTATTATTGTGTGGTGATATATTGGCCATGCCGCAGAAATGTTCGTTTTGGGTCGCGAGTTTGACACCCCTGCACTCCTGGGATACAACGAACGATTTCCCTTTCTATATATGCTATTGGACTATTTTTGTTTGATAAATTAATAAATTAATATTTTAAAAAACTGTATTAACATTAAGTGTCATCAACTACAAGTTTAAAAAATGTATTTGAACTTGAATGGATGAATGGAAAGTATTTTATTAACTATTGAAAGTTTGAACAATATATATATATATATATATATATATATATATATATATATATATATATATATATATATATATATATATATATATGAGTCTATAGTTTAGATTTTGAAGATCTTTTTAACTCTATTAATATTGATGATTTGATTAATAAATTTGTAAATTTACATAAAAATAATTCATTTAATAATGTTAAATATGATAGATTTAGTTCATTTCTTAGGTTTGTACTTAAAGAGAACTATATATATTATAATGGTAACTATTATCTGCAGATTACAGGTTTGCCACAAGGTGGCCCTGCGAGCAACTGTCTTGCCAATTTATATTTACATTATTTTGAAAGAGGTTACATTAATAATTCTACATATTATATTTATCGTTATATAGATGACATTATCATTTTTGGCAAGCAAGTCAATTTTATTCCTAATACTAATTTTTATCCACAATATCTTAATTTAATATAGACAAATAGTAACAACAATGAAGCAAATTTTCTTGATACACATATCAATTAAAAGATAATGTAATAGTTTCTAATATTTATGATAAAAGAGAAGATTTTAATTTCAATATTATAAAAATTCCTCATTGGGAGAGTAATGTACATGTTTCTATATTCAGAAATATTGCTATTAATTATATACAACGCAATAAATTTCTAGTTTCAAAAAAAATCAGATATAATAAGTAACTATAAATACTAAATATTGCTTAAATCAGAAATACCCAATTGATTTTATTAATAGTGATATGAATAAAGCTATTCGCAATAACAAGGATTAAAAATTCTATTCAAATGCTTTGAATCTGCATTAGAGTCCAGAACCTGGCAATTACTTTTTTATTGCACTCAGATTTAGCGTGGGCTCTTCATTTTTAAGTGAAATTTTTAGGTAAGTTACCTCTATCTTGAAGTGGATTTAAATATTCCTATCCATTATATTCAATAGGTTTTTGCTCAGTATTATTTACACAAAGGGAGAAGGTTGGCTGGCCAAAAAACATGTTCAACCCCACTTTTATATAAATTATTTTATATATTAGCTGTCCTAAATCAGCTATGTTTATAATACTGCAGCATCCATTTTATAATTTTTAATCTCAGTTGCTCATGCGCCCTTCATTGAATGATCTTCCTACTGTATATGTGTTTTTTCCGAATGTGATTGATGAATGTTTATCTCTTATTTGTAGAGAATTAGACTATACACATATATACTGTCTGACCTCTATATAACAAAGTCGCTAAATCCGGAAAAAAGTTCGTTATATGGAAAATTCGCTATATAGAGTTCATCTTTCAATAAACTTTATGAACCCCATAAAACAAATTTTAAATTCATAAACACACTGTATAGTATAATAAAAAGTAATTATTCACACCTTTTTGTAAATTAATATCTATTTATTTTATGTATCTTACTCACCAAAATAAAAAGAAAGAAAAACTACAAGAAAAAAGAATGTCGAGGAATATACAATATATTTTTAGAAAATAATTTTATATTAAAATTAATGAATTTTAAGGACATTTTCTAATTTAAAGCCTACAAGTAATTCTAAACATATATTTCTTTATAACTTGTAACTTAAATAATATATTAGCAGACGTATCCTTTAATTACTGGTAAATTCTATTAATTGTGTTTGAATTTTTTGTTTGAAAGAATCTTTTCTCTTATAACAGACCTTGTATCTTTGCAATGCTCTAACACCCCTTCAGGCGTATTTCCATCACACTGTAATCCATATTAAATTATTTCAAGTTATTTTTTTTTTTACTTAATCATACGAAGGTCCAGAAATACTTTAGAAATAGGGAGAAAAAAAGTTCGTTATATAGAAAATGCACTTCGCTATAGGGAGGTTATTTTAAGAAGAAAATCGTGAAATGTTCTTGGTTCCAGAAAAAGGTTCGCTATATAGAAAAACTCGCAACATATAGAGGTTCGTAATATGGAGATTCAACTATATATAGGGAGAGAGTGAACTAATAGTAGGAATTGAAAAATAGATATTACAAAAAAGGCCCCAAAATTTTCATTTCTAAATTCTAAAAGAACTGTGGGGGTCGGAGGATCAGCCGTTTTGACATACATCCAACTATATACTATCTGGTAAAAGAGTCAGGATACTTTTTCATTGATTTTTGTCTGTTAGAAATCAATCTCCATCCTGGAACAAGCGGCGCCTGCTTGCTGAATTTTGAAATGTCTCTCTCGTTTACTAGAAACTCCTCTTAAACGTCCGTGATAAAACGAAGTTGAGGCACGCCATGCTCATCAATCGTCTTTCTAAGAAACGATATCCAAAGAATGGGGAGTTTGAAAAATCATAGACCGTAACTCTTGAAGCATTATTTTCCAGACATTATTCTTCGGCTTTCTAAGAAGATGTGATTCATTTTCTTCCAGAAAATGATGCCTTACTCTCGGAAATAAACCCTCCTCTAATTTTTCCCAATGTTTTGTTAATTTCGGAGAAGATCAAATGCATTTTTTAGAAAATATTTCGGTTATTTTCTAATGAAAAAATGTTAAATGGAGATTCATCAGCTAAATTATACAGCTTATTCGGAGTTCTTCTTTTAAATAGTTGAAATGACTTGCAGTACTTATTTTTTTTAAAAAAATCATCTTCAAAGTTCTCACTATTTAAAACGTTGTATGTTGAAACTTTTGAAATCATAACATATTAATAACACTCTGAAAAGTAATTTGCAATTGCAACAAATGTGGATTTACAAGAAAAGGGAAAATAAAAGTAGCTGTTTTGTTTGTCTGGCCTAAATATGAATAATTCGAAAGTTTTTAACTACACTCAAGAGCTTATTTGCAATTTTCTTTGAAGAAAATTTTCTGGGAAAACGCTAAAAGATCAAGGACCGAAGTTTAAAAATTTTGAGAAAATGAAAATGTACAGTTTCTTGGGAGAGTTAACAATTTGGTTTTAAAAGTAAAAATCTTGTAACCGAATTTTTAAGCATCCTTTAGTTTGATGAATAAACAGCAATTCAAAACTAAATTCTTATGAAAATCATTAATTCTTCGAAATAAACCCAAAATAATGTTGAATCTGTAAATCATGTTGCTCTTAAAAAAGGCATTGCATGCAAAATATTTTCAAAAAAATGGGAGTCCCCGTGATGGTTATTGATTTATTATTCGCAGTATTATTCGTAATCGATTTTCTACTTAGCAATTTTTAGGTAAAATTATTCATTTTACTACTCATAATTCATATAATATTTCCATAATTATTACATAAAAAAAATTACTAGCATTAAAACTGTTGCTTAAAAATTTACTAATTTTAATTTTTTATGAGATATGCTGGATGATTTCATAAGCATGCTTAATAAGTTCTTAAATGAAATTTTTGTAACAATCTTAAGCTTCATATAAACATAACTGTATGCAATTAAACAATATTAATATTTTTATTAAGTAATGCTGAATTTCATAGTAAGCATGATTTTTGAATAAAGGACTAATTTGCACGTATATATGTAATATATATGTAGATTTTTTTAAATCAATTTGTCATTAAGATTTTAAGTTAGCATTTAATGTTAATATTCATAGCATATTAATTAAAAAACACAATTTAAGGTAATAAAGAAAACGAAAATATATACTGGAAAATTACACAATATTTCTCATAGAACATTTTTGCTATTATTTTAAAAATTAATTTAGCTTTCCTAAAGTTAGTTCGAGGTACTGTTATTCAAGAAAACAAGAAAAGTTATTTCTGGTACATCTCTCTCAAACCATTGCGCCGCTGGTACTGAGTGGAAATAATGAAATTAAAGGAATACATATAAAGTTGTGTGGAGCTTTGCATGATATTTCTGTGGAATATCTACAGGTTGACTCAATTTACAAAGTCAAATTTTGCCTTTTATAAATTTGTTAAATACGTACTTGCGTTAGCAAGACTTTGGCTCCACTAGAAACCTGCCCAGCCCTTCTTGCGATGCAGGAGTCTACGTTACGCCACTGCACGCTTCTCTTCAGGCTCTT
Source organism: Trichonephila clavipes (assembly GCA_019973935.1). NCBI lineage: Eukaryota > Metazoa > Arthropoda > Arachnida > Araneae > Nephilidae > Trichonephila > Trichonephila clavipes. The sequence goes on from BMAU01000160.1 coordinate 625,310, forward strand.
CTACCATCAGTATTGGTTTCTGTGATCCGTCATTGCAGTTGTCATATCTGTTATCCTCCCTTATGAAGGGTCCTGTGTAAGGGACATTACGTCCTTTCGTGGGTTTTAAGTCCACGAGAAGGGCTGTATATGCGCATTACACTGATACAGATTATACAGCTTTACCAATAATGTGTGTTCTGGTAATGTGAGTTGGATATTAGCGCGAGTTATACTTGTTTTCCGATCTGGCTATATGTATTATAGCCCAAGGTACTGGAGCAGTTGTCATATGTCAAATAAATTGATTTTATAGTCGTTTTTTATGTAAAATTTTGGTTTGGTACGCTACAGAACCACCACAAATACCCGTATCGTTGGGTTTGGGAACAAATACCCCCCCCCTCACAGAATCCTGTTTTTCATGTTATCTTTGTTTTCTTTTTTAAATTTGATTCAATTTCGATTATTATATCGAGTTTCAGGTGTCTCTAAATAGTTTCATTTTAAATATCACTAAAATACTAAATTATACTCAATTTTAATGTGAGGTACACTCTTTTAAATTATTTACTGTATTTTCACAATACATTAAAGTTCATTATTGAACTAATTACAAGAATGAAACTTAGGATGGCAATTATAATCTTATAGTCCATAATTTTTATTCTATAATTTCGTGTTTTTTATTTCTTAAATAGTGTGAAAAAATAGTACTATTTAATTATCTAAAATTCGTTTTTTTCCATTGAGAAGCTGTTCTTATCTCCTTTATTAAAAAGATGCAATGAAACTCATGTCAGATAAAGCAAACATTTTTTTTTCACAATTTTAAAACTTCCATATTCAACCTTGTATCCATTTTTTATGTTTTTTGAACAAAAGTTTAGTTTGTGCTGCAAGTTAATATTTTTCAAATAATATACATCATTAATGTAATTTTGATTTTCAATTTCTTTTAATATTAAAATCAAACCGCTATTCAAATTCATCATTTCGTCTGAGAATTTTGAAATTGGTAGGTGAGAAAATAATGAAGAAATGCACTCAAAGTTAAAAAAATTACCTTAAAATGTATTACGAAAATCAATCAACATCCAATTTTCCACAATCTTCATTTTGAAAAATTCTCAAAACTGAAGAGAAGTTATGTTTCTCATATAAATAGTAAGAATTTTCTCTTTAAAAATCCAATTATTTACAGAATTATGGAAATTATAAGAATATTAAGTAAGAGCGCCAATATATCAGTTTACTTATTCCTTTTATTTTCTTTCTTTACTGCTCTATTTCTATTTAAATTAAAAATGAATAATATTCAGAAAAGAGCGATATAACTGTTCTAAATTTTTTTTTATTTCATTTAAATATGCGATTTTAAGTTTTCAAATTCAGAAAATGATACCATTCAGATCCTAAGAAATTTATTAACTCTCTAAATGATATATACATTTGTTGACCGATTTTAATGTACAACACTGCACTGAACTAACATTTTTCCTTTTGTACATGGGTGTGCAACAACTTTTGCGTTTTAAGTAAATTTGTAAAATGATCAATACTTCAAATAAACTTAAAATAAAATTCTGTATGTTTTAAAAAACGGCTAAATATATTGATTTTTTTTCTCAAGAATTGCTTACAAAAAATTTGTTTTTTTATCAGTTTTTCTTCGTATTAATTTTACTTAAATTTAATCCATACGCATTCCGTAAAGAATCCGATATAAGCAGATAAATAAATTCGTTTTTCCAAAAGCTAGACATAAGATATAGAGATGGCTATAAGTTATTAAAGTTCCACATGGGAGTTCTTTATTTTAGTAAAAATAGTAAAATATATAATATATGATTTGCTTAGATATCTTGTTTTGAAGAAACAAGTACAAATCACTACCAGATGACGTTGTGTGATGTAAACTATTAACATATGCAAGTGTCGTGAATATAGAGCAACCCGTTATTCCGCCTCTACAAGCAAGGCGATGTGATGCGGCCACAGTGTTTATGCAGAATGGTGATCCTCCACACAACGCCCCTTGAATGAAACGAGTGCTACGCTGCCATTTTGGTAACGACAGAATCATCAGCTGGCATTTTCCTACAACATGGCCTCCTAGATCCCCCGACTTGAATCCTTTCAACTTTGGGCTATGAAGATACCTTAAGTCTAGGATCTACTGTGATCCTATCCCATCACATCTCCATCTGACCTTAAAGAAGGCATAGAATGTTTTGTGCGAAATATTCCCCAGTTAATGCTACTTTCAACAGCCGAGCATGCGATTTTACACTTTTAGATGGTAGCATATCGAGCATATTTTTTTTATTTATATTTATATTCGATATTATTTACATCTCTTTAAGACCCAACCCGCACGATCGTGTGGGTTAGATATTCTTATACATTTTTGCTTCTGGAATAGTTGTATGTAAAAAAAATCCCGAATCTAACGATTGAGCGTGTTTGCAGAAGGTATAAAGTATCATTTTTTATCAACAGACAGTGGTTGTAGTCCACGTTTTACATTCAGCTGGCAAATCTCTAGCTTTGTTTTCAAATACAACGAAAACACGTTTTTTTTTATCTGTCGTAAAAAGGTAATTATCAATATATTTCTAATTGCTTAGGTACAAATTTTTGAATTAATGTTTAAATGATTGTAAAATATAAAAAATAATAATTATACTATTACTGGGGCTTGTAGGACTCGGGATTTCGTTACCCGCACGATTGTGCGGGTTGGGCGTTACTTGGGTCACAGCAGCTGTAAAAATAAGTACTTACCATGCGAATTTTCTTTTCTGTTTCAATAATTTTGATGAAAGCCTACATAAAAATGAAATACATAGTTATATAATTAATACCAAATTTTCTTGGGGGTTGCCATAGATGAGCTATTTTTTTCTTTCTCTCTCTGTCTCTCTCTTTTGCGATTAATTTGCTTTTTCATACATTTTTTGAGGAGTATGTCATTTTTATCCTTTCCACAGATATCTGCATCCATATCTCTCCCCCCCAAAAAAAAAAACAAATATGGGTTTTCTGGTGGTAGTTAGTATGGTGTGGTTTAAATATATATTTATATATATTTAAATAATAAAATTTTCTGATGTATATTTTACTATTTTTCATGGAATACAGCAGTGTTTCTCAAACTGTGGGGTGCGCTCCCTAGGAGGGCATGATAACCCTATAAGGGGGCGTGAGCATATCGAAAATAAAAGTATTAGGAAATTAATTTACTTGGAATGAAGTAAACAAAATACTTTCTGACAAATAAAAAAATACACATTCACACAGATGTAATTTATATACATCATCTGGCGATATTACTTCATCAAAAATAAAAGTTTCCACTTGGATACGTTCGTTAGTTATCTGATCCTATAACTAAATTTAAAAAAATTATTTTGTTTGATGTGCTGTAATCTCACGATGAGAGTTGTTTTATTACGTTTTCGTTTTAAACCTAAAATATTACCCTTTCAGGAAAAAAAAACATAACTCAGACCTAGAGAAAATTTCTAGGAAGATAAGAAATTCATCACTGTTATTATTATTGAAATACTGTACATTAGCTGCAGAAAGAAAGGAAGGCTTAATTGGCTCAGATTTATTTTATGGGTATTCTAAAACATATAAAGTATGTTTTACACTTTTCTTTTAGAACTAACATCCATATTTTTATATTGAATACACTTTTAACCCGGGAGGGTCGTGGGAGGTGCAGGGTCAAAGGACAGCAAAACTACCATATTTTGAACAAAATATGACAGTTTTGCTTGCGAAAAGTGTCTGATTTGTGTCCTTTATTAAGATTACGTATCTTTGAAACATTTTAGTTCAGTTTTAATGGTTTTTTTTTCAAATTATCAAAGAAAAAAATGAAAAGTCATTGAAAGTAAATAAATATACTTTCCCTTAGTTAAATTATTTACTGGAATTGTGGTTTTTATCGTGTACAATAAAAAAAATTGTAAAAAAAACATTGGGGTGACTCAGTCATCTCGCGCGACTATTAATGTTAATATCAACTGCGCGCCTACTTCTCGGGTTAAAACATTTTGATGTTTTCTCGCTTTAAAAACAAATGTCAGATGTGATGATGGATATGATGAGAGCAACATATATATATATATATATATATATATATATATATATATTAGACTATTTTTCTAATGACACACATTTATACTTATAGAAATGGATGGTGGAGGAAAAAATTCTTTAATTAAATATCATTCTGCAATCTTTTCCAATTTAATACTAAAAGAAAAGAAAAATAACATAATAATTTTCTTATTATTTATAAGTAATTTGCTTAAAATAAATATTACTTCAAAGTAACAAAACAAAATTTAATACTTATCTTGTTAATTTGTTCGGTTTATAATTAAGATGATATTGTAGCCTTAGCGCCAAAGCGCATATTATTGTATAAGGTGGGCGCGATAAAAATTATGATTGAAAATTGGGTCGTCAAAAGTAAAAGTTTGAGAAGCACTGGAATACTGTGTTATATTTTAACCAAAAACTTTTTCAGATGTCTGAAAAGAGAAGAACTCTCACAGAAGAAATTTTTCAATTGATGAATAAATCAGATAGAACTTAGATCAGAACTTAGTTAACTCTGGGATGATGACAATACTGCGAACAAAACATATGAATCGTGTATACTGGAAGAAGAATCAAGTTCAGATGAGAGCGATGAAGAAACACATGGGAATATTTGAAATGAAAAGACAATTTTGGATCATTCTTTACCATAAAATTCTCTTGAACACATTCATTACATCGATTTAGCTGTTGCAAATTTTTGATTACTGTGCAAACAAAATGTAATATCAAATAAAATTCCTCTAAAACCAAAATGGATCGCTTAAAATTTAAGTTAGAGATATTTGAAGCGTTATCAGCCTCTCCACCTACTAACAAATTTTTTTAACTGGTGATGAATATAACAGTGTTGTAATTTCACTCGCAAAAAGATCGAAGCGTTATAATCCACCTGCTATACATGTCATGGCTTTTATCCTGGCCATTCTAGGATAAAAGGCTAACATGTATAGCCATTTTTGATGTGTTGATGACATTTCAAGGTCTCGCAAGTGCAGATTTGAAAACTACGAAAGCAGTTCGAAAACATGTTGTGAAAAATGCAATGGTTATTTATACTTGTCAAAAACAAAAAAAAAAAAAGATTTTTGCAGTAAATAAATAATGAATTAACAAAAGATTTATCTTTCATCAATAATTTCCTTATTTGTAACAATTTTAGTTGAATTAAGATTGTTTCTTCTATCAAGTTAGAGCTAAAAATGTATAGCTCGTAAAATTGTATGGGTTACCTGTTTCACAGATAACGCCCAAGCCGCACAATTGTGCGGGTACCGTCTACATTCCAAAGGGGGGGGATTTTTGAGGTCCATATAGTATTAATAACCAGAAGAGTTTAATATTTGAAGATCAAAATAATTCGGGTCTTAAAGGGATATGTTCTTAATAAAGCTATGATACGCCACCTAGGGGTAGTTTTGAAACTTATTGTTCTTTCTTCGTTCGATAAAATTCCCGTCATTTCATTCTGCCATTATCCCTCATGCAATTCCGCTGTATAGTTTTTGCTGAAGACTGCTCGCAAATTGCAAGTTTTATTATGGACACCCGGTACTTGATACTACTTACGGATCAAAGGAAACTCTACAATTGCGCGTTAATTAATTCATTCTGGGTCCAATTCTCACAAGAAAAAAAATTGTTTGCTAAGAGAATTTATTTTTTTAAAATTTTGATATGAAATAACTCAAACGAACCAAACTGAGTTTCTTTTTTTTCAGTTTTATTTCAAAAGTTGTTTTAATTATCTATAACTTTTATGTGTGATCAAAAATTATTTTTTTATATTCATCATCGTTAAAATTTTCACTGATGTTATTTTGTTGCTAAGCCGTTTTAAACAACTCTCTCTTTGCCCCCAGTTCCGAAATTCAATGCAATTAACACCTTCTATTAATTTATTTGATACTTAAATTTAATATTTCTATTTAAATATTCCTATAATAATAATCTTATTATTTTTTCTCCAGTTTAATATTTACAGTTTTTATTAGTACTTAATATTTCTGAAAATATAGCCTTTCTACTTGAATAATTTTATGCGGAAAATATTTTCTTTTCGAGAATAGTTAAAAAATTTTAAAACAATCTCTTAAAAGCAATAAATTTAAGTATTTATATAAAACTAGCCGTTACCCACCCGCTTCACTGGGTATTTCAATATGTTGTATATATGTATACTGTTTATATATATATGAATTATTGATATCTAGCATTAAGAATTCGATTGTATTGAAAAATATATTTATAGCTGTAACACTCTCGCCCCTTGATATAAAAAGAACATAAATTATTATATCTAATTTCTATTTATATCTAAAATAGAAGTAGAAAGATTTTTTGCGCTCACTTAACCTAATAATCAAGTGTATTTCCACCAAAGTAACTTTCAGTGGATCTCTACTCCATAAAATAAACATGCGTGCTAAATTTCAAGTCTAAATCTAACAGAGCAAAAAGGGAATTTTTATCATCAATACCTCGTTGACAGCATTCTTAGCGGATTCCAATTCAACAAAAGAAGCATGCAAGCCAAATTTTATTATTATAGTCTTAGCAGTTCAAAAACGGGAATTTTGTCTATCAATACGCCCCGATAACTCTCTCCGCTTCCCCCTGGAGTTGATTTCCGTAAAATCCATTCTTAGTGGAACTCTATTCAATTAAAGAAACGTGCTCAACAAATTTCAAGTAAATGAGTTAAATTCAAAAAAAGGAATTTTTCTATAACACGCCTTAATCCCTCGCAACCCCACTCCTTTGGGGGTCCATTTTCGGAAAAATCTTTGTAAAAGGAACTTTATTCCATGAACGGAACATACCTTCTAATTTTCAAGCAGGTGATTCTATTAGTTGAAAAGCGGAAATATTTATTTATTACGCTCCTTAATCCCCCTCAGTGACCCTTGGGAACCAATTTTCCCCAAAACTATTTTGCAGCGGATCTCTACACCATGAAAGGAATTCGCTTACCAAATTTTATAGAATCTGCTTACTGAATTTCAAGATTTTACGTCTAATAGTTTAAAAAAGGAGTTAATTGCCTATAACGCCCCTTAGTTCTCCACAACGCCACTTGGGGTCGATTTCCACAAAACCCATTTTGTAGTGGATCTGCACTCTATGAAAGGAATCCGTTTATCAAATTTCAAGGCTGTACGTCTAATAGTTTAAAAATGGAAATAATTATCTATAACGCCCCTTGGGGTTCGAACTTTGCAAAATCCGTTCTTAGCTGATGTCTACTCCATGAAGGAAACCTACCTACCAAATTTCAAGTCTGTAGGTTTAATAGTTCCGGAGATATTGTGATTAGTCAGTGAGTCAGTGAGTGAGTCGCTTTTCTCCTTTACATATATAGATAAATATAGAAATATATAACAACTCAACTTTTGAATAAAAATATGCTTAATTTTTTAAATTCTAGATATCTTTTTTCTTCACATTCCTGGTGATTTTACAATAAGAAAGAAAACCAGGAAAGCTTTAAAATGTTTTATCTTTCAACCAATCTCGAATATAAAAATTTATAAAATACTTCAAATTGTTTTAAATCTTTATATTTTTTATTTAACATAAATAAAAACAGTTCTGAAAAATCCATTTGAGACTAGACAAAACAACCCATTTAAGCAGCGGAATTTTAAAACAATGGTACGTTAAACTCTTACGTTATTGTTATTTTACGTCATATTCTTAGTTCGTAATAGTTAGGTTACGAAAGTTAAATGCAATATTTTTATCTCGAAATAAAACCTATGCATTGATACATATAACTTGAATTTGAGTTTCCCATACGCATAAAATATATTCTACATGGAAATTAATTATTATTATTTATTAATTATTTAAATACTTTTACTATTAATACATAACTATTTACATTTCTGGAGATTTTTCTCCTCTTTTAATAATATATGTGGTTAAAAAAATCAGTATTTTAGAAAAAATAAAACCAGCAATACTATTCTACTAAATATGAGATCACGAAAATATTTCGTAGAATTCTATTATAATTAAGTGAAAACTACATTTGTAGAAGTGATGATTCACATCTTTCATTAATGCTTTTGACCATTTGATTGCCTTTGCATTGGCTTTTAAAAATAATTTTTTTAAAACATTTGTAGTTGCTTTTCAATCCAAAACGTAAAGCTAAATGAAACTTCTCTGATTTCAGTTAAATCAGAGAATACAAAAAACTATTTACATTAATTAAATTTTTCGTGTACATCTCTAAGAAATGTTTTCATGTTGTAAATTCACATAAAGAAATTCTTCGGGTTCATTTATAACGAAACTTGAAAAAAACATTGTTTTCTATTATAATTGTTACTGACATCCATACTTGCACTGAAAATCATCAAAGAAAATCATATTTGATGGCTTAGAATTCAAATTTCATGATGTTTTGCAATTTTTTAAAAACGAAATTAAACATTGTGAGAGGAAAAAAACTGCAGTGAATATTCTAAGTTGATTTTCTGAAGGAGTGCGTTCTTTAATTTTATAGCAACAGCTCTACATTTTTTTTCTTGAATTTATTTCATACATATGTTGTGAGTAATTTTAAATAACTTTGGAAAAATATGAGATTGTACATTTATATTTACTGACAAAAATCCAAAAATCGAATCTTAGCTACATTGAATTTTGCTCCTACATCAAAGAAATTCAGATAGAAAAAGTAAAACAAACATAACATTTACATATACCTTTTTTTCTGCATCTCTTAATTTTGTATTCTTTGTTATTATTTTTCAGTTCCTACTATTAGTTCACATCATTTTCCCTATATATTTATTTATTTACATATCTTGTTCAAATTTTGCAATCGTAAAAAAATACTTTCTATTCATACATTCAAGCTCAAATACATTTTTAAAACTTGCAGTGGATGATACTTGATGTTAATATAGTTTTTTCAAATATAAATTCATTAATTAATGAATAATTAGTAACAAACAAAACTAATAATCCAACACCATTCATACAAAAAAAATCGCTCGTTGTGTCCCTGTAGCGCTATTGGTAGCGCTTTGGAATTCTATTCCAAAGGCCGTGGTTTCGAATCTCAACAGGGGTAATCCCGCCTGGTTTCTCAGAATGTCATTTCTTTTTATTATACTATTTTATTCAAATAATTAAATTTAATTAATGAATAATAGTAACAACAAAAAAAATAATAGTTCAATACCATACACAAAAAGGAAAATGGAAAATCTCTATCTATTTTGCCACTTAATATTTGATTCTGTTATCTGTATATACATATTTATATTAATTGTAATTATTTAATAAAAAGTAACTATAAATAAAAAAAAAATGTTGACTTAAGGTATCCGACTACATTCGGAACCGTTATTTTTCAAAAGCGAATAAACGGATAATTTTCATGATATTTAGTGTCACTTAGATTAGAATATATGCATAAAATTGTTTTAAGGACATTTTGACAAAAAAAAATTATTTAAATACAATATTTTGGCAAAAAATTAACTTAGAATGATCTTTTTTCCAAATGTTCTCCTTTTGTGAAAACTGCTTCCATTAGAATAATATTTTGCCTGTATATAGCTCAGACCTCTGTTCAGAGGCTCAACTAGAATTTTTGAAATATATACCTTAGAAGTGGGTTTATTCATATTTTACGACAACAGAGGGGAGCAATTTTAAGAAAAAAACGCGTATAATTATTTCAATGGGTGGTAACTCTGAAAATAATGTGAATTTTTCAAAAATTTTAGTTGAGCCTCTGAACAGAGGTCTGAGTTATATACAGGCAAAATATTATTATAATAGAAGCATTTTTCACAAACGGAGAACATTTTGAAAAAAGATTATTCTAAGTTAATTTTTTGCCAAAATATTATATTTAAATAAATTGTTTTGTCAAAATGTCCTTAAAACAATTTTATTCATGTATTCTATTCTGAGTGACACTAAATATCATGAAAATTATCCATTTATGCACTTTTTTAAAATCATGGTTTCGAACGTAGAGTCGGATACCTTAAAAGTAGGAATTTTTAAAAAGATTTTTAGATATTACTTGTTATTTGATGGCAGTGGTTGGACGATTACGGCTAGTATACCAAACAAATTTAAAGGGGAAAGAAAAAAAAGGCACAGCAATAACTTTTTAAAGAATTATTAAAATAAGAAGTACATGTTTAAGCATTAAAAAAAACCCTTTTATTTTTCTTCATGACACATAAAATGTCAGTATTATTATATTCAAAAATATCTAAAAGCTACAAGCCTATAAATTTAGTATAACTAACGATGATTTAAGGGCTCTGAAGCATTCTTGGACTTGTCAGCAGTATATAAGGCTTAAAACTCGAAAATACGATTAGTAAGATTAGAGATATAGGTGATTATATTCATAACTTTTGATTTACCATAAAGGTAATGATTATATTTCCGTGCAGAAAATGAGTCTAACTACATAAATCCTTCTTAAATTCCTAAGCTAAAATAATTATGCTTTGGATTACATTTAACGTAATATCTACGCTTGAACATTGATCGATAGTTTTTCAAAATTTATGTGTATATTTTACAGAACTTATATATTAATTTAATAAATTTCCTACTTTTATGGTAATAAATATCCTCATTACATTAAGGTTTATCAAAAAATTGTCATGGATAAGCGGAACTTGTCCTAGCTTTTCGTGATCTGTAAAATATGTGTGCAGTATTCACATTTACCTTTCCTTGTTTGTGTGAAATACTTTTATTAGAATAAGCACTGATTAAAAATGCATTGCTGCACTAATATTTCTTACAGTTACATCATAAATAAAGGAATTTCAACAAAAATTTGTTTATAAGCATAGTTAAGTTAATGTGTTGTGATGAAGTACTTAGAGAAGGAAATTGAAAAGCAAGACAAGATTTAGAAAGTGCCATAGATTTGTCGCCACAGTAAATTAATGTTAATTAGTTCCAGAAATAAAAATGTTGTGTACCGTAAATAAATTATTCTTAGTGTAGATTTGACATTTAAATTTTTTAATGGGAATTACGGCGAGTTATTCAACGATGTGGAATTTATATGTTATATTTGGAAATGAGAAATAAACTTTTCTTAAAGCTGTTTATGAATTAAAATAAAACTTATACAGGAATTTAAGAAATATTTAAACTTATTGACATTCAGATAATTAGAACTGTAAATCGCTCGATTATATGTTTGTACTGGTGCTTGACCTAAAAACAAGGAATACCAATTCCTATAGAAATCACTCTCTATCTCCTAGTGGCCGACGTACAAATTTTGATTCTAATTAACTGTTTTGCGTTAGTATTATTTTTGATTTTGCGCTAAGTGTTTTCCAGAAAAAGGCCAACCTTCATGAAGTTGGATTCAAAATTGCAATAAAAACAGGAAAACTGTAGTCTGTAGTAGGTTTCTGCGACAAACTTTATTGCAGGATTATAGCAAATTTGATTAATTCGTTCGAGACAGTAAATAAAGTTTTCGATTTGTGACGATGATGTAATTCCAGTTACTTCTCAAAGCATAAAGCATCATGTAAACTTAACGCTGGTAATGAAATAGACATTTCAACATAGTAATGTTAAGTCACATTGTTAAATGCGATGTTTATTAAAAAAAAAGGTTATTTAATAAAACCGATGCTAATAAAAAAAATTTTGAAAATCAATCACTTTGGAAAACAAAACAAGATGTGAAACTTTTTTTTAAAATCGACGGTCAAGCTACAAACCTACATTCTGTCTAAAACAAATAAGCAACAAACATTCAAATTAGCATAATTTGAGAAAGAGAAACATTATAGCAACAAAATTTCAATCTTACACTGAAATGCGAAAACAGTTCCATACATATTTACATAACCACACATAGGGCTGTGTAATACTACATAAATAAAAACAGGCTCATTTCAGTAATTATTTTCCTTTCGTTGTGTTAGATGCTACGGTTTTTATTTTTGTTTTTGGTGCTCATTTTTTTATTTAATTGTGCAAAATATCTGAAAATGAGTCTTCGACGGCATTTGAGTGAAGACATACACTGGTGTGTAATAGGATGGATACAATGGAGGAATTACAGTTGGAGGTGCGCCCGAGTGCTAAATGTCAACGGTTCGATCATTAGCCACTTGTAGAATCACTGTCAAAATGTGAACAAACTATCTCACGAAGACCAGGTACTGAACGCCCTAAGTTTACAACAACCCCGAGGAGTGTTACCTGTATCTGCAAGTTTGGCTTTATCGGAAGAGTTCAACCCGCCAACTTTCTTCGAGCATTGATGAGTCAATCCCGACGAACTGTTGGCACAAATGGCTACATGCGAGTCATTTTCATTTAAGATCATCGGTTCGGGTGCCATTGATATCGTCACTCAGAAGAATTCGATTATGGTGGGCTCTGTATCACATTTATTGGACACCACAAAATTAGGTTAATCTATTGTTCACCGATGAATCTCGATTCTGTATTAACAGCAACTCCCCTGAACAGCCTCAGGCAGTGCAGGAAACTCCTATACATTCACAAAATGTCATCATTAGGTGTGGCTTCACAGTCAATCATCACTCCTCTTCTTTGAAATTGTTGATCTAAAAGGACTAGTAACGTGTACCGTCAATGCCCAAAGATACTACAAGATGCTGAGTAATTCTGTTATTCAATAACTTTTACAAAGAAAATGTTTCAATCAGATGATCTTCATGCAAGTTGGTGCACCACCACTCAAGGTGTGAAGGGACAATAGCTCCTGAACCCCCACTCAAGGTGTGAAGGGACAGTAGCTCCTGCAGCACCACTCAAGGTGTGAAGGGACAGTAGCTCCTTCACCATCACGTGTGAAGAGACAGTAGCTCCTGAACCACCACTTCACAGATGAAAGTTTCAGAAGTCACTGTTTTACTATTTCATGGTCCCCTCGTTCTCCTGACCTAACTCCATGTGACTTTGGAACTACTTAAAATCAGGAGTTTATTTTTGTGGAGTTGCAAACTTAAGTGTCCCGACGCAGGCAATGGGGAAAATTTCTTGTGATATGTTGCGTAAAGGGGTAGAGAATGTTGGGTAGAGAGAGAGATAGAACGGTGAGAGAATGAGAAGTGTCACCTTACATGTAATGAATAGAGCTTAACATTACACTGGAAATTTTTTAACGTGTTAATTTTTCTTTTTACTGTAATCCAGAGGTCGGCAACCTATGGCATGCGGAGAAATTCTCAGTGGCACGCTATAAAAAGTCAGGAGATCTAGTTAAATCTCTTTGTCACTCATCTATACGCATAAAGATTATTTCTTACTTTTATATTATTTGCCATAAAACCTACTTTCATTCAGTGTGGTTTATGTAAAAAAAATTTAAATCCTCTGTTTAAAGCGGAACTCATTCTTAGTGTTAAATATTCAATTCAAATCAAAACACCATTGTATAATACTTGTAAAATGAAGAATGCTGCATCGTGAAGATAACCCTATGGGTAAATCGACAGCTATTTTAAATTGTTGTACGTCATTGCCTGAATAACTTAGTTGTTTGAAGAAAATTACATGTGCTCTGCTTTCCGCTTTTGGTTCTACATATGTATGGGAGCAAACTTTTTTCTCACATGAAATATAGTTTCAGACCACAAAAAGGTTATTTGAAAGCTGAACATTCAGAATCATGTGTAAAACTGAAAGTCACAGATTATACTCCTGATATTGCGATATTAAGTAGAGCTTTGTAGAGTCAAGGTTCGTATTAAAATTTTAAATTTTTTCATTTCCCTAAGTTGCAGGAATACTTATACTTTATGTTTATTCTTATTTTAATAAATATCCATAAAAGATACATAACATATGCACAATTTTAATTTTTTATTTATGTTGCAGGAATAGTTATATTTTTTGCTTATTTTTATACTAATAAATATTTTTAAATCACATGCGTAGTTAGTGTACAATAAGACACTAAATTTGTATTTGACCTCTATTCCCTATCTTTTGATGTTTTGCCGTGGGAATCGAATTGTTTCAAATATTTCCCTGATGCGCGGCATACTGAAACAAATTGGTATATTGGTTTGGTGCACCCCACAGCTATAAGGTTGTCGACCCCTGCTGTAACCCATTTTAGATTGTACAACGCCATACACAACCCAAGGCGATTTTCAGAACTAAATTCTTTCGCTAGAATCCTACTTCCCATGTGATCATTAGTCTGTGTAACAAATTTGGTGCCATTGCGATTGCTATATCGAGCTACAGGTGGCTATAAATAGTTTCAGTTTTAAAAAAATCACTCTGCATATTACTAAAGCATTTATTCTCTCTAATTCCACCTTTAAAGCTCTCTTCATGTAAATCTGTTAGAAAATAAACTTCAACAGATACAAAACTCTTAAAATTTCTTTCAACTCACCTTTTAATTTGACTTAAGAAAAGGATAAATTTCTTATCACTAGTCAAAATGTGTTCAGACATGTTTTTGTAGTACTCTAAATCATAATAAATTCAATTCTCTCGACTACTTTCTTACATATTTATTTCTTCTTTTAAGTGCTTCCAGGCGAAAGTAGCTCGCAAAGTAGTGACCAAAATAGCAATTCCGTTAGGGAATGTTTAAAGGGCAAGGCTAATTCTTTTTTTGGAGCTTTTGGTATGTTTTGGTGGATATTAGATTTCAGAGGAGGGTCTTCTTAATCAAGCGTGGGTAGCCATAGCTACTCATAATGAACAAATGTGACAATTTTTGATATTTTTGTTGCATTTCCTAAGAATATCCCTAAAACTTTTCCAATTCAATTTTGAAAGTAACCTTATTTTTATCTAGTAAACTTTTTTAAAAAATGTTTCCGAAAGTTTATTGTGGGAGTCCTAAGTTTGTACTCAGTAACAAAAATGTGATAAAATTAAAAGACCTTTTTTGGAACAAAATTTTTTTAGATTTTCTATTTGGACAAATTAAGTTATTTAATTTTTCGCATATTCCTGGTGAAGCCTACTTAGGCTATTTTTAGACTCGTTGTTTCTATGTATATATAAAATTGTCGTTATTTTTTTAGTTCTATTTCTAAAATCCCATGGTATTTAAGTGTGCTAATTTAAAGACACGAAATTACTATTTATAAGTTGTTCATTAATGTTGTACTAGAAATGTTATTCGAGAAAGTAACTTTGTATATTAAGAGATATTGTGAAGATTGTACCCGAATTTAAATTAAATTCTCCAAATTATACAACACGTCAGTCTAAAATTGTGAGGTAGCTTACCCTTAACTTAATTTTTTCTTAGATAAAATTAAAAATTTAACTTTTTTTTACTTTTTTGAAGCATTTATTAATTTAATTAGGATTATATAGTGATAAATTTTATTGTAATTTATTACGAAAAAACAATCAATTTTAGTCAGAAAAGTCTGAAATTGCATTCCCTCGGTCCTTCCAAAAAATATCATAGCAGAAGAATGTTTAATAATTAATAGAACAATTAATCAAAGAAATAAACAGTTTACAACTTAAAGCACATACATTTTTGACAATAAAAAAGCTTCTCTATGAATATTAAGAATCCAGGTTGAGAAGAAATGGCTAAAGAATTCAGGAGCAAAAATTTCAATCTCCTTAAAAAAAAGGAATACATCTTTCCTATTTTCCACAATTTTTTTCTTTTGAACTGTAAAAATAATTTCAAAAAAATTGTGCAATTCCTTTTATTTTATCAAAAAATTTTAAAAATTCCAAGATTTTACTTTTATCGCTATTGTTTTAGCTAAAATGAATTACGAAGAAAATTGTTTTATAAAATTATAGTTTTGTCAAGTACGTTTCCTAAAATAGGCTCCATATACGGACGGCTTGGAACATCCAAATTTGATAAATGGTAAAAATGGTAAATGCATTCGTTACAGTTACGGAATTCATTACAGAAATTTCCGCAGAACTGTTTAGTTAGTTAAGATTGTTCTCATTGGAAGCTGGAAAAAGTTGGAAAACGAGAGCCACGATATATATATAATACACTGCTGGACAATTGCTAAGGACGGATCACAAATTGCTATGTAGCATAACATTAAGCGAGACATGAGGCCTAGTAAGATAAAATATAGTTGCCACACTGTTCAGACATTAGAATAAAGAATATTTATTGTTCTGGAAAGTACAAAAGCTGTGAAACATCTGAAATAAAAAAAAATGTTCATTTGATCTGCGTACGGAGAAATGGAACAATGCATCTAAAAGTCAGCAGGCACCTTAAAGAAAGGTATCAGTACGGGATATGTCCACCGTGGAGTGTGATGCAACATTCCACACGTCGTACCATATTTTGCACAACATTATCCAGCAGCTGTTAAGGCAATTTATCCCATTCCTCTGTGAGTGCACGGATGAGGGTGTTCTTGTTTGTCGGAGGACAGTTTCGACCAGCAACTTGCCTCCCCAAAGCATCCCACACATTTTCAATGGGGTTTAGATCTGAAGAACGCGCTGGCCATACGAGACGCTGAATACCCTCGCTGTCTAGACAATCCTGAACAGCGAGTGTTCGATGACATATTGCATTGTCGTCCATAAAAACAAATTTATCACCGACAGCACCACGGAAAAGACGAACATGAGGAAGTAGAACTTCATCAATGTATCGTTGGCCCGTCATAGTCCCATTCGCAACCACATGTAGGCGCGTGCGGCCATTGACCATGATGCCGGCCCACACCATGATACAGCATGTCGGATATCGGTCCTTTTCCTGGATATTTTTTGGACGATAAGCAGTACCACTCTCGCGCCAGATCAGTTGGCGTCTACAATCCGATGACAGACTGAACCTAGTCTCATCTGAGAATAGTACGCATGCCCAGTCCTGTTCAGTCCAATTGTGATGCTCACGACACCATTGCAAACGGGCAGTACGGTGCTGTCTGGTCAATGGGACACACACAACAGGTCTGCGTGCATATAGTCCTCCTCCCCTCAAACGTCTGGCAACAGTTTTTCGGGAGATCTGCTTTCCTGAGGCAGCAAGAAACTGATTTGCCGCCTGCTCAGCTGTGGTGCGCCTGCTCCTTTTTTGCTGATAGGACGATATATCTGTCTTCTGAAGGCGTCGTACTTCTAACACGACCTCCCCCGTGCCGTCTACTACACATTCCAGTAGTTTTAAATGACTTCCACAGCCGTGAAACAACGCTGTGAGCGATGTCGAACTCCCTAGCAACATCTGTTATTTTTCGCCCTTCTTCGATCTTTCCAATAATTCGGCCAGGCATAAAATCATCTATGTGATGTCGGAAAGACATGGCAAAAATTTTAAGTTCGTCTATTAAATCTTTCCTGTAAAACTTTGACTTGAAACAACAACTGTCCACACGCGTCAAAACCTTTAAAGATCTTATGAACGCTATCACGTGATGAACAGACGTGGAAAAAAATTTACATACTCATACTTCTTCTTACTAATATCCCGCACTTATTCTAATTTTCCCCATTTTGCTTCCTTTCATTTTGTGGTTGCTATGGATGATAGTGTTATCCGTCCTTAGCAATTGTCCAGCAGTGTACTAGAGGACCCGACAGACGTTGTCCTGTACACACATCTTAAATTCAAAATAAAAGATTTTTGAATATTCGATACTGCGATCGTAACGCAGTCTGCCAATGTAAAACATTCCAAGAGCAACAATTTATAAATAAAAAATTAATTAAATAAACATATCTAAACCGAATTATAAATCTAAACCATTCTCGAGTCCACTGTAACAGACAAAGAATTCATCAAAATCGGTCCAGCCGTTTAGGAGGAGTTCAGTTTCAAACACACGCACAGAAGAATTACATATATAAAGATTATTTGAAAAGATATTAATTAAAAACGCTCAAAAGTGTGAATCGCCTGCATTTTCGTAACAATAAAGACCGGGTTTGGCCAGTTTGGCTGAAAATCAACTTTCGACGCCAACTTACGTCTTTTCAATTCCTACTATTAGCTCACTATCTCTATAATATTTTATTTGTTTGTTTGTTTAATTATCTTGGTGGAATTTTTAATCGTTAATAAAATACATTTTAAAGCGCTCAATTGAGCTGAAATGTAATGTACATGATTATTTTGGATGACAATACAATAATTTTTAATTATAATTAATAAAAATTAATTGATTAATACTAATTATTTTAAAAATTATAAATATAGCCACATTGGCGACTTAGCGACCCTTTTGGCGACTTATGTCAAAATTTTAAAAGGTTTTTTTCTCACGTGCTAAAGCATTCAGTTGTAAGGAAATTTTATATGCACGATTGTTTTGGATGACAATACGATACTTTAATGATAATGAATAAAAATTAATTATCACTTAATGTTGTGATTCTGTCATGTGTATATACATATTTATATTAATTGCAACTATTTAATAAAAAGTAGCTAAAATAAATGTTTTCTTGGTTGATCTAAGTAGGAATTGATTAAATTTTTTTTTATATTACTTGTTTATAACAATAGCGTTGTTACCACAATGCAGGTGAATGTTGAGTTGTATTTTTTGAATGTTTTAATTAATATCTTTTTAACTAATTGCGATATCGAATGGAATTGTGAATCTAAACCACTCTCGAATTTACTGGAACCCACACAAAAAATTTCATCGGAATCGGTCCATCCGTTTAGGAGTTTAGTGACAAACACACGCACAGAAGATTTTTATATATACAGATATATATATATATATATATATATATAGAGAGAGAGAGAGAGAGAGAGAAGAGGATCAAGGATGGAAACAAGGCATCAGGTAAAATTTCTCAGGTATTGCGTATGGCAATCGGACAACAGGTACCACGATTTATTGTGGCTAGACGTCTGCATAAAGATGGTTTGTTCGCTTGTCGTCTTCAACGTGGTATACAATTAACAACAGCCCATCAGTGGTACAGTTTCACAGTTGCATCAAGAACGCAGAGACTGGACATGCCATCAAGGGAGTCACTTTCTGATTACTGATGAGAGTCGTTTCAGTCTGAAAAAATATTATCAATGTCTGTTGATTTGGAGGGAGGTAAGAACACGGTTTCATTCCGCTAACATCAGGGAAGCAGGCCTGAAGTGCTTTTGATGTTGGTTTGACGAACGGAGCTCCATATTTTCGACAATGGCTCATACCATACCCAATGGCGGATACCAAAAATCATTAATGAGATGAAATAATCCTCCTACGCGCGCGTCTTTCCTGAGGAACGATTGGTCCAGACTTCATTTTGTGGACGACAATGGCCATTCACACAGGATTTCTGTTGTTCAGGACTACTAGAAATTGAAGATTTTTGCAGAATGAATTAACCAACATTTTTTCATGATTTAAATCTAATCGAACATGTGTGGGAGCTTTGGTGAGGCTTGGGCTGTAACACCACATCAACTGTAGAACAGCAGATAGCTGAAACAAATGCTCCTTGAAAAGTTTCAACCTTAAAACTGTTGGATAATTTGGTATTGAGATTGAAAAAACACGCTGTATCTCTCAACCATTGCAGTTAGGGGTGGTATATATTTTTTTTCTTGAATATTAGACAGAAATAGCTGGAAAAAATATCAAAATAGATTTCAAATATATGTATATATGTACCATCGAACTTCCCTAATATAAACCTCTATATTGCGAATTTTTCTATGTAACGAACTTTTTCCAAGAACCAAGAACGTTTCACAATTTTCTTCGTGAAATAACCTCCTAATAGCGAAGTACATTTTCTATTACAAACTTTTTCTCTTATGATTCAATTTTTTCACTCCCTTCTTTTAAACTATTTCTCGACTTTTCAAGTTATTCCCTCTTTTAACACATTTTTTGGTGGTGATAAATGTTGAACGGGTTTTATTAGTTACCTAATTCACAGAGAGCAATACAATTCTGGGATTTTCATCCAAAAAGTGCAACTTTTAACCCTATTCTCCAGTTCACTAGAAACATTTTCAATATCCCCCTTCATCCTCAGAGGAGTTGTCTGGTGTCCCGTGTCCTTGAACTAATCTCGGTTCATTTGTAGAGTTGATCAGTCGTGCTGATGATTTCATTTCTTGTAGCTAGAGAATGTCAAAATGTAAGTGCTTGAGCATCAAAGAAAAAAATTTTATTCTATAGGAAGAGGATAAAAGCGTCAAGAAACTTTCCTTGCAGTTTTTTGTTCTTTCTTTTCCTTTTTTTGTTAGGTAAGATATATAAAATAAATATATATTAATTTACAAAAAGGTGTGAATAATTTCTTTTTTTAATATATAATGTTTATGAATTTTGGATTTGTTTTATGTGGTTTATCAAGAAAATTGTAAGATGAACATCTATATAATGAAATTTCCATATAACGAACCTTTTTTTAAGACTTCAGTGACAGGTCGCGTGACTCCGTCTAACAGAACCCACGATTAGTCAAAAACTGGCAGATACCAGTTTCTGATTCAATCTTTTTATTAGATTACGAATAAAATCCCGACCATGCGGGCAGACAAGTTGAAATAATTTAACGCGTTAGTCCTGAAGGTCTGTACCAGACAATAAAAAGTTACTGAAAAGAATACTAGCGGGAATTGTATCTATATATATAATCCATACTAATAATATATACAAATAGTTATAATCCTAAGTATAACTGTACAGAACAGTTAGAAAAAATAGGCATAGTAGTTGTAACGTTTGAAAGAATAACGGTAGCGTATTCTTGGTTAATTAAAATATGGAATTTATTTACGTCACAACTATTAAAGATTATTTACTAAATGATACATTAAAGTTATTAAATTTAATTATAGATTGTTAGTGTCCAATATTTTGTGAGAGGAGGATTCGTTGGCCACCGCTCCCGTGCAAGTTCAAAGCATCTCTCCTCTCATCTTCCGGTCGACGGGGTTAGATTCCTCGGGGGTCAAAAAGGGGTTGCGCTGCAGCTGCAAGATGCACGTGTGGGTGTCGGGTCAAACAAAGATGCCGACCACTCTCGATGTTCGGAGAAGTGACGTTACAGTAGTACAATAGCAAACTCTTCGCCTTAGGAACCAAGAGTGCAGGTTTAAACAATGTTTTTGGCCAGCCAACTTTCACCTGTAATTTGCCTGTACTACTGGGTTATAGGGAAAGGAGAAAATACTATAAATATGTAATCAGAAAATAAAATACTCCACTGCTGTTACACACACACACACACACACACACACACACACACACACACATATATATATATATATATATATATATATATATATATATATATATATATATATATACTCTATAACAAAAAAGACGCACCAAGAAGGAGTTGCCTGATTGTAATGAAATTTCGTATGCGAAGACATTTGTACCGAACATGCGAATGAATAAAATTTGGTGTCCAATGAATGAATAGCGGGAGCTATAGCACATCGGAACTGCGCACTCAGCACGTGACTATAAGAAGCGATTACCAATCTGATGGCAAAAATTTCTGTTGCATTGCGATTTAGGATCTCTCTAAACGACTGAAAAAACGCCTCGCCTCAGGATTCGAGCTCATTGCGAGTAACTGTCAGGGAATGAAAGAGATCGTATCATTGGATTGAAAGAGGCAGGTTTGAAAAATCGAAGAATCACTCGTCATATGGGTCGAGGCGATGCGGCCATTAGAAGATGCTGGTAAGAAAGAGTGGATAGTGTCAGATTTCAGCGTCATGATGGTAGCAGTCGACCTAGGACCACGGCAGATTTGGAGGATAAATTGACTGTCAGAGATCAGTTGTCACAGCGCCTGATTCATCGTTATCAACGATCAGACGTACGACCCGCACACGAATGTCCTCCATGACCATTCACAGACGGCTGAAAGAGCGAAATTCACGCTCGTACCGACCACTACGCTACCTGCCACTAACGTCTGTACACTGTCGAGCCAGATTACAGTGGTTCTTGGCTCGATCAGGTTGAAATCATGCTGACTGTGGCCGTACAGTGTTTAGTAACGAATCCCACTTCCAACTGTGTCCCGACAATCATTGAAGTCTTATCTGGAGATGGGCAGGGTAGCGTGCCGATCCTGCTTTCACTATTGCACACCACACAGGCCCTCAACCAGAAGTTATGGTTTGGAGTGCCATTTCTTTTGAAAGCCGGTCTTCTTTGGTCGTCATTAGAGGCACACTTACAGCACATCAGTACGTCGATGATATTCTGATAACTGTTTTGCTACCGTACCTTTTACAGTACACTGGCCTTATTTTTCAGCAAGATAATGCCAGACCACATACGGCACGTGTTGCTATGAGCTGTCTTACAGCTTGTCAAACACTTCCTTGGCCAGCCAGATCTCTCTCCAATCCAGCATGTCTGGGATATGGTGGGAAGACGACTGCATCTATACCTCGAAATGTTGATAACCTGTCCCGACAATTGGAGCAAATTTGACAAGACATGCCGCTGGAGACCATCAAGGCGCTGTATCACTTCATGCCAAGTGGTGTGGTAGCTTGCCTCCAGGCTGCAAATGGGTCAATACCTTACTGAGCTCGTTACTTTGTAACTATGTAACTCTGAAATAAACCATTCAATTTTTCTGAAATTTTAATTATTTTCTATTCTGTACATAATCTTTCTATCCACCAATTTTTTTCACTATCAGGCAACTCGTTCTTGGTGCGTCGTTTTTTTTGGTTATAGAGTATATATATGTAACGTATTGGAGTAGCGTTGGCCGGTGTTGGTTGTTGTCTTATCGGGTTTATGGAAGACATCTTTAGAATTGAGTTTCATCGTTTATTTTGATGCACACATAGTGTAACTGGTCAATCACTTTATATTTTACATCCATTTGTTAGAAACATGTAAGCAGACACATATAACAGAAGCGACATCTTGACGGACACAACACAAATACAAACATAGAAAGCGTTGCAGCAGGCGAATTACATGATGAAAGCAGGTAGGCAAAAGAGATGAGCGTGATTACACAAAACTTTGCTTTTTTATACTGGCAGTGGTTATTACGTAATAGTAGTTCTGATTGGATAGAATGGGCGGGACAGGGATTTCAGTTACGGTTAAGATTACAGTGTTATTTTTAAACTAAAGAATTAAAGTTTGTTTAAATATTAATACAAAGAGTTAACAAAAAGGATACTAGAGGGGGTTATTATATATATATATATATATATATATAGACTCAGGAACATTGAAAATAGCGACCCAAGAAGGAAGCTAAGTACAATCGCGAAACTTTGCAAATAAGTACTGCGTGATGTGATATGCAAATGATCCAAGTTTTGTGCCAATACGCATGCTCATACACGCCGAGGTGGTGCTACAATCAGGAAGAGGGTGCTATATAAGCCAGCGCAAATTCGAAGATTCATAAACGTGACAATTACCCGCCGATTGTAGGAAGACTTTGGTAAGCGAAACATGCCAGGTAAACGTGCTAGAAGACATTTCTCACAGTTAAGCGAGTTTGAGAGTGGCCTGATCATCGGGATGAAAACTGCAGGCTGGTCGACGCGCCATGTTGCTGGCCAGGTGGATCGTTCGAAGTGTGCCGTTAGAAATTGTTGAGAACAGTGGACACGAGAAGGTACCCACGCGCGGAAAACCGGGTCTAGAGCGACCAGGAAGACCACGAGGAGAGAGGATCGAAGGATCGTGCGGGGAGCACTTGTGGACCCCACAGTGAATCGTTCAACGATACGAGCAGACGTAAGCGTAGCAATTGTTCCACAAACAATTTTCAGACACCTTGCAGAAGCAAATCTTAAATCCAAGCGCCCTTTCCGTGCACTCCCTTTAATACCGGAACATCAGCAACTGCGTCTACAATGGTGCCAAGCAAGATCAATGTGAAATGTCGCAGATTGGCAAAAGGTTGTGTTTAGTGATGAATCCCGGTTTGTTTTGGGGACAGATGGTAACCGTGTACGGGTGTGGAGGCGCCCTGGTGAGCGGTACAATTACCCCCACACTGTTCTACGTCACACTGCCTGCAGCAGGTGTAATGGTCTGGGGGCCATAACCTATTATAGCTTGTCCACTTTAATTGTGACGTGTGGAACCTTAACGGACAAACGTTACTTTGATGATATTCTTCGACCCCATGTAGGACCTTTCCTAAATGGTCTCCCAGGGGCAGTTTTCCAGCAAGATAACGCTCGTCCGCATACAGCAAGAGTTGCTTAAGACTTCCTACGTCATTTTCAGACTCTTCCATGGCCGACCTGCTCCCCCGATTTTTCCCCTGTAGAGCACGTGTGGGATCAACTAAAACGGCAGATGCCATCGTGTCACTCTGTACATGAATTAGAGTTGGCTGTTCAAGACTTGTGGGCCCATCTGCCTCAGGACAACATAAGGTGTCCAATCAACTCAATGCCGGACCGTGTGGCGGCATGTATTAAAGCTCGAGGTGGTCCAACGCGCTATTGAAGTTGACCAGTATTTTTGTCGTTGCACACCCTGTATTCGTTTAATTGTCTTCTTTTTGAGATCAAGTGAATCTCTCATCTGTGTCATTATGCGTATTAAATTTCATTTCAATCCGATGCTTTCTGCTTGGGTCGCTATTTTCAATGTTCCTGAGTGTATATATATATATATATATATATATATATATATATATATATATATATATATCAGTATATATATCAGTATATATATATATATATATATATATATATATATATATATATATATATATATATATATATACTGATAATATTAGCTGTGTGTTAGCTATTTAGTATTATCTTCTAAAACGGGCTTTAAATCCCTCGTGTAGCTGAAAAGTGCGGCACTAATATTCACTCACTCACTAAAACGGGCTTTATTTATAATTTTAAGCACACAAAGAAAGAAAAATTGTTTTAAAAATAATTCTTATTGTATTTTATTGTATTATTTAAACAATATGAAATATCATGGTGCAATTATTTTTAGTTTAATGGATGGAATTAAAAATTATTTAAAATCCCCCTCTTAGTAGGAAAATAGGAAGAATATCAGGCTTTGAAAGTATTTTCTTATTTTACGAAAATAAAATTCTTTAAATTCTAAATGGTTTCTTAAGTAAATATTACAGTAGAAGAGTAAAATGCGATATATTGCTTGATTTTTATGCAAATAGAAAGAGAAAGCAAGACACTGTATCTTCAATGAATTATTTTAAGTACTTTTTAGTTTACAAACTTTTCGGTTATAAACAAACTTTTAGCGAAAGTTGCTGGAGTTTATGTGATAAAATTATTTATTCTTGAACGAAAAGATTTTCGCTAAAATTATTATTTGTAGCATAGTCACTATATATATACATATGTATATATAACCAAAAGTGTTTGCTAATTTTTTCAAATACAGAGAACAGCAGAACTTGAGTAATCATAAAACTGGTAAGTAACTAAAAATTTCTGCTGTGTCCAACTTTTTTTTCCGAGGAAAATTTGATTTACTCCCGGTAAAAAATATTTTTGAGCAGTTTGAGTAGAAACTTTTGAAAAAGTTCCTTGTGTTATTCCGTTTAAAGACGTGGATGTTTCTCCTGAGGCAGGAGAGCTAAGGTTCGTTGATCTTTAAAAGTATTGCGTCTGGAATATTTTGTTTCGTCTGGTCTCCAGACTGTAATGTTGTTACAGGGCTACCGTTGATATTTTGAAACTCCTGAGCCAGTAAATTTGATAGAACACAATATTTGATTTATTTCTTTTGAAACAGTGAGTGGGCAGCGATATTATACACAAACACCGCACTGTTACATGATTTCTTTTCTTTTTCAAAACACCTTTTTTAGTTTATATAACCAATCTTTTTATAAATACTACTTTTAATATATAAAAATAATGATAAATGTACCTAAAGCGATTTCGCTAATGGTAGACATTGCAAACAACTGTAAGTTAAATAAATGTATATAAGTGGTCCGCATGCTCCTTTTTAACTTAATTTACTTATAATTTCTCAAGCAATGTTACTTTAATGTTATTACCCTCTAAAAATGAGAAAGCATCCCGAACTTTTTGTAACAACAGAACTATGTGTAAATCTAAACATTCTATGTGTAATACTTTTAAAAATAATTTGTTACACAGTTGAGTTTGGTACTCCAAAGTGTTGGCATATTTTTTCTTACTTCTAATTCCTAATATAATAATAAACTTACAAAATTCTCAACGTTGGATATTTGTTATAAAAACTTAATCTATTAAGATAAACTTTTTCAAGAAAATATCTAGGAAACTGCTATGCTCCCAGAAAACGAATAAAACATAAGTGGAAAATATATCTCGAAACATAGTTATGAAAAGCAAATCATACAGTAAACAGGTTCCTTTGAATACATATCCTTAATGTATCCGACTACTTGCGACAACTGTTTTTTTAAAAAATGCACTTATGAAGATTTTTCTGTGGTTTTTAGATTTATTCAGTACTTTTTAAGAAAAAAAAAGCTAAAATAAGAAGAGAAAAATAAATTATAAGTACTAAAACGGGAAAAAATGGGTAAAAATTAACAAAAAAATTACCTAAACGGCGGGGCCCACTCTGTACCAAAAGTTTATGAACGAATTTTCAATTTTTAAATTCTGATGTATTACAATGTTATTCATGTAAAAAATTAAAATCCAACGAATATTTTGACGATAATTAATAAAATAAAATGAAAATATAAAGCTGAAAAACAGGATTTATAGAAATATTCAAAATAGAACATTATAAAATAATTATACTCATCTCCGTTTTTGAAGGATTATCGAACTTGTATGTCATAGGAGACGGTGAATAGCTTACCTTTTGTAATTTTGTAGGATTTGTTTATAAATTATGTATGTGATGTTTGTTGAGCTCTAAAATAATCTGGGATCCATAAATATCTTTTCCAGGATTTATTTTGGTAACAATAAACTTATAATAATCTTTAACAAATTAAATCCCCAAGTTAAAATAACAGACTGAAAATATCCAAGTAAACAACGGCACATTTAGTAACGCCGAAGCCAAGATCAAGATTAAGACTGAATCCGTTACATATGGTTTTCGTCGAGGTAGACCACCTGGTATCCTCATGAGTGAACGCTACGATCCCCACCCACTCAGATCACTCAATCCATATGTTTTACAACATTATTATGCTTAAATATTTGCTACTAGTATATTGTTAATCATATCTAAGAAATGTCATTTATGGAGTTATCACAAGCTGATGCTGCTAGACATTTTGATTTCTCTAGTAGTGTGATCTAAACACTTTGGAATCAATTTTAATCCAAAATTTTGGTATGAAGAAAACTAAGTTCAAGCTATCCGCAGGCTACAATCACTGTGCAAGATCGCTTTCTTTTCTTTTGGATCGAAGAAGAAAGGACATTAATATAAGTTTAACTCATTTCAAATCATAATAGTTCAAAAAAGACAATGTTATCTTCGACTAACGTACACAGACAATTCCTTCAATTTGTCTGTCTTAATCGACAACACAGAATGATCCTATTATTTTAGGGAAGATGACACGTTTCCGTTACAAAGTATTATGGGCTGCTGTATTCTTTGCAAACGAGTCTGGTTTACTAAGTAGAGTGATTGCGGTCGTGTGTTTGTCTGAAGAGAATAACGTATCCAATTGCCAATCGGACACAAGACAAGGGAATCGTGGCTTGAGTCGGAGTCTGAGCTGCAGGTGCTCCATATAGAAACTTAGAATGCTGTGAAATAACGGAGATATATTCTTGTTCCAGATGTCTTACTATATACCGGTGCTATTACAGATGATTTCATGCAAACGGATTGTAATACCTGACATCTCTGAGAAAAACTTGTTGATGAATTTCTCGCGGATCAAGATTTGGAATGAATGCAGTGATCGGCTTTTAAGTGTTGTAGGTGGGGCCTGCTTTTTCACAGAGACCCAGGACTTTAAGAAGTCTTCAAGCGTCACTGAGAATAGTCATATTAACTGTCCTCTGTCGGGTTTAATCTATGTAAAAAAAATAAAACCAGCAAGGAATAAATAATTAGGCAAGTTGTATAATAAATATGTATGTTACTGAAAGGATGCACTGAAAGGAAATATAGATTTCACACAAATCTACATTTCTGATACTTTTAACAAAATACTTAATAATATACAAGGGTTGTGATCAGAAAAAAAGGTTACAAGCCACAGCGTTTGAAAACTACACATTGTGGAAAAATTTTGTTTCCTCAGAGTCGAGCTATTTGGCTTACAAATGGAGCTACTTGTCAAAGAGATTGTTTGCGGTAGGTGAATGTTTCTCAAAGTGTGGGGCGCGCCCCCCTAGAGGGGTGCGAGCATATTGAAATGTCGAAAGCAAAAGATTATTTAAAAAAAAATAATAATTTTCTGAAAGTAAACAAACAAAATACATGCATATATCAGTGCTGCTCAATGCATTTTATGGTTAATTTAACAATACTAAGTTAAGAACGTTTAATAATTACCAGTAACACATGGGCTGTTCATATATAAAATTTATTTTTGCATATAATACTAATCCTGATGATTTGTCCGGTTTATAATTAATTATTTCACTGCTGTTTAAAAATTACGTGATTCGTTCCACAATAACACCGTTTAACACATAGGCAAGAGTATGTGGTATATTGGGAGGAGGGGTGTAAAGGAATAAGTAATCAAATCCTCTGAAATAAGTAAATCATTTGCAAACACTGTCCATGTACTTTTATTGCATTCCAAAGCCTTCGGAATTATTTTACGGATAGCAGTTCACAGAAAAGATCTTACTTCGGAAAGACGTATATATACGTCAGGGGTAATTAACGCACTGGCTGAGAGAGACAGAAAGTAACACGGTAGGAATTGAAGAAAAGATTCAAAATGATCGACAGGTAACTACGTGAAATCTCGTCCGAGCTGGGACTGAGCTATGGTAGCGTGCAGCATATCGTTTCTGATGTGTTGTGATATTCCAAGACAGCGATCTGAAAACATCCACCGACACTTGGCTCAATGGACTGGGATCTGATTTTTACCACGACGAGTTAAACAAGTTGGTTCTGCGTTCTGATAAATTCCTAAATAGACTTGGTGATTATGTCAAAAAGTAATAGGCACGTATGCCTCTTAATTCTCTTTTGTACTTTCTCTCTATTGTTTATAAATATTTCTTTATTCGACTTGAAACCTTTTCTTTTTGATCAGTTGTTACAATTTTAAGTAAATTTAAGTACTAAAAAATGATATTTCAAAAAAAAATTTCACTTCCATTTTTATTTTAAAATGTTTTCATTTCGTTTTCTTTCTACCATGATATAAAGAAGAAATCAAAAATAAACTTGGGATAAGGTAGAAATTGCCTTCGTTCTTATACTTCATGTACAATGACTAATATCATTGCAGGTGAATGCTAATAAATTTCCGTATAGATTCCCGAAGTGAAAGATGTAAACAATGTTTCATTTTGAGTTGATTGCAGAGACGAAATGATTTTGCAGCACTGGGTTGGGCACGACGATTAATTCTTGGGCCTCCGGCAAAGCGATTCTAATAGACATTTACAATCCCTTCTTTTACTTATCTTTATAGATTTAGTTGCAAGACCGATCAGTCTTGGCGAGTTGAGTTGAGAGAAGCTTTTGAAGCCATTTTTACTCGGAGCACAGGCAGTATAATTATCCTGAATATAAAACAAGTTATTTAACTCAAGGAACAAACAAGTTTCTGACGTTCCAAAAATAAGTAGCACTTATTAATGCATTTATCATGGGTTAACACTTTGCGTAATTTTTTTTAAGTTGGTTTTACATTTTATATTTATTTATTTTTTATTTTGGTTTTAAAACTTTCTCTTCTAACGTGTTTTGATAATATCGTAATAGAACTAGATCATATAAAATATTTATAGCTACAAGAATTTAAATAATTGTCAAAAATATTAAGAAATGTATTAACAACAATATGCTCAAGTGTAATATAATTCGAAATAAATTTCTTAGCTTTCTATTTTACATTTAGCTTGAAAAAATCCTTAATTTGATTAGTTTTAAGTTCTAAGAAATCAAAGAATAATTTGATTTAGGAATTAATTTTTCAATAAATATGTATTTATTAAGTTCTCATTAATTCATTAAATTTTGCTTAAATATTAAAATATATTCTGTGTTTCATTGTTCATTCCTGATATCTCACCAGGAATGAAATTAGTTTTCCCAAATATATTTCTTTACTTTTTTATTGGATTGGGAAAAAAAAAATCAGACAGCCTGAATAATGAAATACGCCATTTACGTTACTTTCCCTACAGCAATACTTCCCTTGCGGAAAAAGAGTTTTACAGGCAAAGTTCGCTTCCCAGCATTAACTTGCTAAATAAGATTATTGCAACCTTAGAATATGGGACCAAGATTACCTGATTATCGACTTGATCGCCATTGGCAACAAATTTGGTGAAAAATATGGTATCGCTAAGGGATCGTGGAAGAGGTTCTAGGATCAACTCTTCTAGAAATTTCCGGGAGGCTGTTATATAAAGGACCTTCGAAGCAAAGATTGTCACGGGGCTTTATCGCGACTTCCACTAATTGTCCTCTTGGGATTCTTTGAGGCCAGAATGGCAATTCTTTCCAATCAACTCAAGAAGAGAACGTATTTATGCAAATTAGGAATCATATATATTGGAAAGTTAGCATTCGCGAGGATCGCTAAGCAGAGAAGTAATGCTAGAAGTGACCGTTAAGTGAAGTGAGATAGAATCTAGAAGAGGAGTCTTAATTCTGGGAGTTGGCGTAACATTGCCGGTGTAGATAAGTCAAAAGGGGGTCCGAGACCAGCGTAGCATTGCCTAAGCCAGAACCAGCCAGATTAAAGGTTGAAATGACGTTTTACGGACCGTAACTTTTTACCCAAGAACTAGCGGTAAGCTAATTTATCTAAACTATAAGGATATGCGGATAATATTAAGTTAGGAATTAATATATAAATATAGATTCAGTTGTTAATTGCGCTTATTATCAGTAATACGTGATGCGTCTATTCACTCGTGATCAATATTCTCCTTGAATAGTATTGTTGTTGTAATATATATAAATTAAGATCAGAATAAACTTATTTTATTGTGACTGAGTTTAGTGGTGCATCATTCATTTCCTTAGGTGTAGTTCGCGTGGATAGTGGAGAGAGGGTATCCCCAACGGAGGGGATACCACAAGATCAGTGCAGTTCAGAAGGCCAGTTCTAAGAGAGTGCATCGAGATCATGATCTATTTGTGCGTTGATTGCGATCTGTCTAAATTCTTGCTAGTGAACTGTTTCTGGAATGTCTTAAGTGTTGTTTGTAAAAAGAGTACTTTTTCACTATTGTAAATAAACCGCTATAATATTTCTTTGTGTATATATGTCAATTTTTCTTCGTGTAATCATTTATTCGTACTTGTCCATTAATAAATCTATTCAAATAAATGGAATCGTTGACTGTGCATTTCCTCTTCGCATACTTGTAATAATCCAAAATTCTCATCGTATTTGGATAAAATTGTTGTCAGTGTTAATGTCTCAAAAAGAATTAAATTTTGATTTTAATGAATTATATTACTTAACTCTTTAAAACA
This sequence comes from Trichonephila clavipes, assembly GCA_019973935.1. Lineage (NCBI taxonomy): Eukaryota > Metazoa > Arthropoda > Arachnida > Araneae > Nephilidae > Trichonephila > Trichonephila clavipes. Next base: position 656,965 of record BMAU01000160.1, read on the forward strand.
GAATTTTTGTTTTCTCCCAAGTCTGAACTCGCATCTTAAAATTAGTGCAAAATTTTGCAAAATAATGCTTGCAAGTTATCGAATTAGGAAGGTTTGGAAAAGAATGCCTTTAAATAAGTGTCTGAAGTATTTGGCAATTAAAAAAATTCTACTCGACACTTTTCAAAGCATATTAAAGTTTTTTATTATTATATATTTATTGAGGCTACACAGTAACCTTTCTCAAAAAAATTTTCGGAGACAGTAACAGTACGAATAATTTATTTTATATTCAGATTAAGTTATTAAGTTGATTCTGAAAGTAAAAAGTCAGTCAGACAAGCCATTATTTTACAATTTTAAAAATTTAAGAATTTTTTGAGTTTTTTCAAATATTTATAAAATGCTCGATTTAAAAATTTTTTTAGTCATTTTAAGTTATTTATGTTTCTTATATTATTGTAAACAACAGTTAGTATGCATGTGAAAATATGTTACCTTGTTGATTATTAATAATTTTTTTCTAGCTAAACCTGGAAAAAACACACAAAAATTTAAAATATTAACTTTAGAATTTTTCAAAAAAATAACTAGATGTTTTAGATCTAAATTCCTACTAATTTTTATAGAACATACGTTTGGGAGTATATACAAAAAATTTCAAGACCTTACATTGTTCAGTAAAAAGGCCTTAGAGATTAGAAAACACTTATATCTTCAAAATTAAAAGTCTGAGGAAAACACATTTAAAGTTTTTAAAGTTATAAAAGAAAATATAATGATACCTGTAAAGCTCTATTTTTTTAATTTGTTATCTTCCAACAAGTTCTAAATTAAAGCACTACTTTAATTAAATATGACTGAAAATATTTTTTTAATTCCAAATATATTTTTGCATAATAGTGATAGTATTGTTACAAATGAAAGGTTATTCAGCATAATCTTAACATAATATTTTGACAAACATTTTTAAAACACAAAACATTTATGTACAAAATAATAAGGCAACTATATGTAACTTAAGCTAAAAATCAACAGCTTTGTACTTAAAAACTTACTTTTTCAATTTTAAATTGGGCAGTTTAGCAAGCTTGAGTTTTTGTTGGCCAACTTTAAAATTCTAAAATATAGTACTACAATATGTTTATTATAATGTAGTTTGGTAAACCATGGAAATATTCAGTTTTATCGGCAATACTTTAATGAAGAATGCTTGTATTCGGAAGTCTAATTGCAGTATCATCCGAGGACTGATTTTTAGATACATCATTTTCAGTAGTATTCCAACTCTTCGAAATATTTGTTCTCATGGCAATCTGAGAACGTTTTGGCCATGGCATTTTCTCAACAGGAAAAAATTAATGTGATGAAGCTTTTAAGTTATATAAACTTTTTTAAATAAAAATTGGCTTTGATATCAAGTTTAATCAAGTAACTATGAGAACTCAAAGACTCAAGCAGAAATGATTTTATTAATTAAAATTGAAATTAATAACTATTTTACTCTGAAAGAGTTGATTGAGCTCAAAAATATTTTTAATTAATTCAATTTAAGAGTGGAAAAATGCTTTAAAGGGAAACCAGAACCTAAGTTCAGGAAACTCAAAAATCTTAAAAACTAATTTGTTATCAGTTCTGAAATTTAGTGGGAGGCTTCCCAATAATGTAGACTAAGAAAAAAAATGCAAAAAAAAATCCGTATTTTTGAAATTTGTAGGGTATTGTGTAGCCAAAAGTCAAACAATGTTTTGCGGATTACGGATTGCAATATCGGACCAAAAGTTCAATACCGGTATTCGGTATTTTTTATATTTTAATACCGTTAGTATAGAAATTTTAGAAAAGGAAAGAAAACACGAATGTTTCTTTCTTTTTTTTTTTGCCAGTTTTATTAGAGTGTTAATATCACAAAAAATCATTTGTAACTTAAAAAATTATAACAGTATAAAAAGAATCACAAAAAAGTAAAGTAACATATTATTTATTTAAATCGCAAAAAGTGTAAATATCACTATTCAGTCTGTGGTACATTACAAATTTAGAATTTTTTTATGTTCTGTTAAATTATTCTCTTATTCCTTATTATGGATTATTATTTATGAATATATATGTAATGAGCCTGAAAAACATTTTTCAACCCTAAAGTATGTTACGCAAATACAATTTGACAAACAAACTCAGCAATTTAAGAAATATTGAAATAAAGGGTGTATTTTTTAGAGGTATAGAACTTTAAATTGCAATAAAACAACGATGTATTATTCGATTGACATGAATTTTTTTTATTCGAAAGATAATCTTGTGGCATTACATTTTAAATATAATTTCTGGCATAGGACTGCCACGGCTGGCTCGGATGTAGTCCAATCTGGACGTCCAATTTTCAATGACTTTTTCCAACATTTGTGGCCGTATATCGGCAATAACACGGCGAATGTTGTCTTCCAAATGGTCAAGCGTTTGTGGCTTATCCGCATAGACCAATGACTTTACATAGCCCCACAGAAAATAGTCTAGAGGTGTTAAATCACAAGATCTTGGAGGCCAATTCACAGGTCCAAAACGTGAAATTAGGCGGTCACCAAACACGTCTTTCAATAAATCGATTGTGGTACGAGCTGTGTGACATGCTGCGCCGTCTTGTTGGAACCACAGCTCCTGGACATCATGATTGGTCAATTCAGGAATGAAAAAGTTAGTAATCATGGCTCTATACCGATCGCCATTGACTGTAACGTTGTGGCCTTCATCGTTTTTGAAGAAGGATTCCACCAGCCCATAAAGCGCACCAAAGAGTCAGTTTTTCTGGATGTAACGGTGTTTCGACATACACTTGTGGATTAGCTTCACTCCAAATGCGGCAGTTTTGTTTGTTGACGTAGCCATTCAACCAGAAGTGCGCTTCATCGCTAAACAAAATTCGCTTATGAAAATCGGGAACAACGGCAATCTCGTTTCGGGCCCATTCGACGAATCTACGCCTTGTTTGATCATATTTAAAATGTCATGCCACAAGATTATCTTTCGAATAAAAAAATATTCATGTCAATCGAATATTGCATGGTTGTTTTATAGCAATTTAAAGTTCTATACCTCTAAAAAAAACACCCTTTATTACGCCTCTTCTTCTCAACTACAACCTTGTTTTCATAGATACGAATGTAAGACTACAAATCTTGCGCGTGTGCAGTATTACTCTAAGCCAGTGTTTCTCAAACTGTGGTGCGTGATAACCCTACAAAGGGGGCGTGAAGTATATCGAAAAGTCGAAAAGAATAGAATAAAAAAATATCAATTTACTATAAGGAAGCAAAACACAAAACGCATTTCGACATAATAAAAAGTAAAATACACATTTACACTGATATAATACACTTATAAATGTATCAGTACTGTGCAATGTATTTCATAATTAATTTAACAATACTAAGTTAAGAACCAGTTTAATAATCACCAGTGACCCTATGGGCATGTCATAAAGTTATATAGAATATTTAATACTTGTATTGATAATATGTAATTTTAAATTTAAATTACAAATTATCAAGACAAGTATATAATGATAATTTATAATTAAAGTCGATTTGTAGCTTTACGTCAAAATATATTATTGAATTCGATTATATTGTTATTATTTTGAGGGGGGCGATGAAAACTATGATTGAAAATTGGGTCGCTAGTATAGAAAGTTTGAGAAGCACTGCTCTAAGACAGTGTTTCTCAAAGTGTGGGGCGCGCCCCCTGGGGGGCGCGATAACCCTGCAAGGGGGGCGCGAGCATATCGAAAATTTAATGATTTTTTTAAAAAAATAACCGGAAAGAAGTGAAACAAAATACTTTTTCCATAATAAAAGAAATACACAACAACACTGATATAATTTATGTTTATCATCTGGCGTTCTTCTGTTTTAACATAAAATATTACTCGTTAAAAGAAAAAACGAAACTCAGACCCTGAGAAAAATTCTAAGATAAACATTTCATCACTGTAATTATTATTGAAATACTGTATATTAGTTGTAGAAAGAAAAGGAAGACATGATTCACTTTTCAGCCAGGCAGCATAATACATTTGCTGGTCATTTATTTGATTGACCTTCAAACTTACTGGTAGGGTTTCTACATTAGCTCCATCCCATCTTTTATGTATTTGTTTTTCGCATAGGGAAATTGTAAATAATGAAGAGTTTTACGATATTTGGAAAAGAATTGATTGATTTTTGAAGGATTATTTGGTTAAGATTTATTTTTACGAGTAATCTCAAACATATAAAGCATAGTTAAAAACCATAATCCTTTTTAGAGCATCCGTATTTTTTTCTCAATACACTTATAAACAGGCAGCGGTGGCATCTGTGATCTGTATTGAAGGAAGTTGAAACTGATGCATATTATTCATGATTGAGAAACACGATGAACATGAAACGAAAGGAAAATTTTCAATGGCTTCCTAAAGAACTCCATCAACTGAAATATGAAGCCATAAGTGTACCACAAGGTTCAGTTCGACTTGTCAAAAAGACACAAGAAAGAAAAAGTTCAACTTGCTATTTGTTGATCACCAAAGGTGTCACGAGTTCGAGCCCAGTACCACTAAAGACCCGTCGTGAAAGGGAGAGGTGCACGTTAAATCTGTAAAGAGCTCAAACGTCCTCTTGTTGGAATGGTGTGGTAGTTAAAAGAGGACAGCTCAAGTATTGTCCTCGTCAACCATGGTTCAAAATTACGAGGTCCGTCTCTAAAAGCCCTCGTGTAGCTGAACAGTGCGACGTTAATATTCACTCACTCGATCATGAATGCTCATTAAAACTACAATTACTTGAACAAAATATGACAGCTTTGCCAGCAAGTAACATTTCTGTAATATTAGTGAAAAGTATCTTTGCTTTTCGTCCTTTATTAAGGTCTTTCACTTGTCAATCATTTTAGTTCAGTTTTATTGGACTTTTTCTCAAATCATCAAAGAAAGATTGAACATTCCTTGAAAGCCGGTAAGTATACTTTCACTTAATTAAATTATTCACTGGAATTCCAATTTGTATCGTGTAAAGTAAAAATAATTATAAATAAATGATTGAGGTGATTGAGTTCCCCCGCACTACCATCAGCGTTAGTATCGAGTGCGTGCCTGCTCCCGGGTTAAAACATTTTGAAGTCTTCTCGCTTTAAATATTAAAAAATAACACAATTATTCTTCATAGGAATTTTATATTCTTTTTCATTACTTAACATTAATTCTAAATGCTAATTCTGTGATGCTTAAAATTACAGTTCTTTTAAACAGTTATTTACAATTATAGCATTTATCTAAAAAAATCATTTTACATTTTTGTATACAATGTCGTGCACGCAGTTTTACTCTCCTTACAGTTCAGCTATTATATCAAGAATAATGTTATATTTTTTTAAAAAATTAACTCGTGCGAAGAGCCGGTGTTTCAGCCAGTATATACGTTTAATGTATCAGTACTGAAGAAGGTATTTTATAAATAATTTCTTAATACTAAATTAATCTAAGTTTAATAATTATCAGTGACTTCCATGGGCTTGTCTTGTAGAGCAAAGTTTTTCAAAGAAAGGTTTAATATCAGATATTGACACTGAGTTATTTTTCTTTATTTAGCTGAGATCTATATTTTGTCTTCAAAGCAGCCACCGCAGAAAATCCTGTTTAACATAGGTAGGATTTTCAAAATGGTAATAGTATACGAAGTGGTTTTGTTTTCAGTGCAGAAATTATGATTGAAAATTGGGTCGCCAGTATTGAAAGTTTGAGAAACACTGGTGTACTATAAAAATAATTATAAAAAAGGATTGGGGTGACTCAATAACCCCGCTGGACCATTAGTATCGAGTGCGCGCCTGCTCCAGGGTTAAAACATGTTGAAGTCTTTTCGCTTTAAATATTAAAAATAATACAATTATTCTTCATCTGAATTTTATATTATTGTTCATTATTCAACATCAATTCTAAATGATAATTCTGTAAGGCTTAAAATTATAGTTCGCTTTAAACTAATTATACTTTGAGCAATCATTTAAAAAAATCATTTTACATTTTTGTAAACATTGTCGCGCACTTGGCTTTACTCTCCTTACAAAATTCAGCGATTATTTCAATAATGTTTTATTTTCTTATAAATGAACTCGTGCAAGCGGGTACTTCAGCCGGTATACTTTTAATGTATCAGTGCTCCATAGAAGTTTATAACTAATTAATTAATACTAAATTAAGAACAAGTTTAATAAGTATTAACGACTTCCATGGGCTTGTCTTGCAAAGCAAAGTTTTTATAAGGAATGCTTATGATTAGAAATTGACCCTCTGAGTTCTTTTTCTATATTTAGCAGATATCTGTATTTTGTCTTCTAAGCAGCCACAGTATTTTGCAATAAGTCCAATTTAAAAATTAGAGAAAGGAAAAATAACACACATAATAATTATCCTATTATTTTATTTATTTATTTATTACTTAAAAGTAGTATACAAAATTTAATACTTATGTTACTAATTTGTATGGTTTATAATTAAGATCGCCTTTTGTAGCTTTAGCATCAAAGTTCATTATTATTGCATTCAGTGCATTATTAATGTATAAGGGGGGCGCGATAAAAATTGTGATCGAAAAGGGGGGCGCCAGTATTGAAAGTTTGAGAAGCACTGCTCTAAGATGTAAAAGGACAGTTTTGGCAACCCCCTCCCCCTCCTTGGATGATTCACATATTTTATCACTTCTCTTGATTGCACGATACAATTTTATATTCATAGTCTAATTAATTTAGCCAGTTAGGGAGACATAAAAACAAAAACTTATACTATTTTGCTATATTGGCGATCCCTGAACATACAGTGGACACAATTTAAAAAATTTCTAGTAATTACCGAAAAACCGGTATTTAAACTTGTGAATACCGGTATTACAAAATTGTACAAATGGCTCAAAATACCGGTATTCGGCATCCCGGTATACCGGTATTGCAATCCCTATTGTGAATCCTAAAAACATAAGAAAGGAAATAGAAGTATCCTGAAAAACATGAGATACTAAATACAATTAAGGAAAAAAAGAAATGTAATGTACCAAACATTTTATATTTCCTTTTACTTCCCTTATGATAAAACCACTACTATAAATAGAAAGGAATTCTCTCGAATAGCACAGAATATATTCTGTGTTAAATTTTACAGCTGGAAATCGAGGAAACTCAAGAGGCTACATACGAGTACTAGATGATTATGTCTAATTTTCGATTTTATTTTTATATGATGTTAAAAGGTGGAATAAATTATATTAATCATTTTCATGGAAGTAATTTTCTGCATAACTCTTATATACATTAACAGTTTTCTTCGAACATCTAAAATCCTCCCGTTGGCGTGGTGCGAAATTGTTATAAGAGTGGATGACCACCTCATGAAGTCCCCCCACCACATGACCACATTTAAAAAGTATGAGATTTCTCACACACACACAAATATTCAACGTACAGTTTCAAAGATCGATAAACAACCAATAAACAACCAATAAACAACAGGCAATAAACAACCAATCAAGCAAATAATCGAATACGTCTAAAGTTACTAATGACATTCAAATGAAATTTGTAACATGGTCATTTAAATGGCTAAAAGATTTTAATGGTTTACATGGTTATTCCATAGTGGAAAAAAATTCTGCTTTAATTACTTAATTTTCAAATAAAATTAATATGTTATCATAAATTGGTTCCTTTTGATTATTAACTATGGTATTAATTCTATTGAATTTCACTAAGAATTACAGGTGTTATTAAGAAGGACCAATTTTTTTGACATCTGTAAACACACCCAACTCAGTTAATATTAAAAAATTGAGAGCTTTTGTCAAACGATTTACTATTGCATTGTCTAGATATATTTGTTATGTGATATCCAAGAAATATAACTAAAAATAACTAAATTAGCGCAGAATGAATAAATTATGAAGATGGTAATTTATAGTCACGTCCCTAGATAAACGCTAAACAAATTACAAGTAAAAATCATAACAACACCCCCTTAATATTACAGGACCAAAGTCTGAACTCCAGCCCCTTTCCTTTCTCTAACTTGAGATCGAAATCCGCATTCATGATGAGTTAAAAATACAAGACTCGGGCCTCTGAGAGTTAAGTCTTAACATCGTAAGTGAAACCCGAATAGAGTTGATTCCGGAACCATGAATGGGCAATCAAAATAAGCAGCACAGTAATTAGCTAACCGTAGTCCATTGTAAATTGTTAGATAGAGTATTTGTTTTTTACATGGGTGACATTTTAAAATAAAACTCTTCATTCTCCTGTTAATTTGCCTTGATTGAGGGTGAACGTCCACCGTATCTTAAAATTTAAAATTTATTTTTAATCAACCACCCTTTAGTTATCTTCTAAGCAATATTGAATTAAATTTTGAAATCCTGTTTTTTGCGTGAATCATTCATCCTAAAAGTAATCGTAATTCTGCTACAAAGAGAAAGCGAATATATGCAAGTATTTTCAAAAATAGATGATGTCGTTATAGGACGACATTTGCGCCAAAACCACGAGAAGTAGTTAGGCGGTTCTTCTTTCCCCTCTCTAATAAGAAAGGAAAATGTTTTCTCTGTCATTTTGTACCCAAAAATTTGTATTGCATTCCCCAATTTATATTCTAGCCTCTCCCCCCTGTTATTTTCTTTTTCTAAAAACAAAAGTAAAAAAAAATCCATGTTGTTTGGATAAATGGGTTTGGGGACTATAGTTTAAAAAAACGAAAATCGACGCGTTTCAGTGCAATTTTAAAGAAATCACCAAAAATTGGTCAATTAGTTTACAGGTTCCAAATAAAATCGGTTTTTATTTAAACACTTGGATGTTTCCAACAAATTTGTAAATCTAGGAATTTTCTCTTGTAGACCTGGGCAGAAAAGATGTATCGTAGTTACTTCAATATTGAATTTTAAGAAACATACAGCAAATTTTGAAAAAAATTCACTTCGAAGTGCATCACCATCATCATTCAGAGCTGCAGTGAGTACTTACGTATTATCGCAACAATAGCCAACTCTATTAAAAACTCGCCAAGATGGTAACCCTGACTTCCTGTGTGAAGTACGCGCTGAATTGGCAACCAGGTGCTTCGTTTCGTACTATGTCGCCAATAGGTTGCGGTAATACGTAAGAACTCTGCAGGGTACTGAATATCGTACACCTCAATCTCTTCGTCTTTTGCCCAATGCTACCTCTTCCCTAAACTCTTTCCTTAATTAATAAAAACTGAACACACACACACAAACCAATCTAGTTACTAAACATCAAACACTTGAGGGATTCGCAATGATATGTGAATACAGTTAAAAAAATAATCATAATTAATAAAGAAATATGAAGCAACTCAAAAAGAAATTACAACATTAACCTAAGTCAAAAAACTATCTAAGACTTACAAAATAAGGCCCAGGTTTGATGAATATCTATTATAAACTATTTTAGGAAAAATTCTAAATTAGTACATATTTTTAAACCAGGAGAAAAAAAGAGGCTCTTAATTGCTAGAACAAATCGTTTATCTGAATTGAGCATCTATGACAATCTCTTGTAGTCAATTTGGTTAAAGAAATTTTTCAAGTTGACAACAAATGAAGTAGTGGAATAAAAACAGGATCCGAACACAAAAATAATGCATGTGAAATAGTTATAAATTGAAAGAGAAATATAAAATTTTCATTAACTTATGTTTAAAAAATAAATAATTCGAGTCAATTTAGCTTTAAAACAAGTAAATTAAAAAAAATTAAGTCATTTCTTACTTCGATCAAAAAAGAAAAATTTTATTTGAGCTACTTTTTATTAAATAGTTACAATTAATATAAATGCGTGTATACATATGACAGAATCAAAACATTAAGTGGTAAATAGTTTTTATTAATTATCATTAAAGTATTGTATTGTCATCGAAAACAATCGTGCATATAAAATTTCAGTTCAACTGAATGCTTTAAAACGTGAGAAAAAAAATATTTTAAAGTTTTGACCCAAGTCACTAAAAATGAAACCAACGTGGCTGCATCTGTAATTCATTAAATAATTAGTTTCATTCAATTAATTTTAATTAATTATAATTCAATTACCGTATTTTTTCCCGAAACTGTAGTGTATAGAAAATGGGAGCTCAAACGAGGGCTTTAAAATGTGAGAAAAAAAACCGTTTCATGTTTTGACACAAGTCGTTAAAATGGTCGCTATGTCGCCAAAAATGATGCCAACGTGGCTGTATTTGTACTTCTTTGAATAATTAGTTTTAATCAATTAATTTTCGTTAAGGATAATTAAATTACTGTATTGTCATCCAAAATAATCATGTATATAAAATTTCAGCTCAATTGCGAGCTTTAAAATGCATTTCATTGACGATTGAAAATCCCACCAAGATAAATAAATATGTAGAGAGTGTGAGCTAATAGTAGGAATTGAAACAATTGTAAAGAAATACAACAGTAATTTTTAGTAATGCGTAAAACTATCTGAAATAGATAAAATAGGCTTAGGGGAAAAAATGAAATGACAATAATTAACATGCCAAAGAAGAAATGTGCTTTACGTAAAGGAGTAACGAAATGGCCTATTCTAGAAGAAAGTGTTGCGAACTGGGTCCTAGTAAATCGCCTGAATGGATTAATTGTAACAAGAAACAGTGTACGTTTATTCGTCTTAAAATGGTCAAAAAAGAATGCCTTTTCATGTTATCCAACAATGAAAGTTCATTAGGTATGTTATTTCTTTTAAATAAACAGTATTTCGATATATAAGTCGAAAAGTTTTTTTAATACTCATTTTTAAAGCTCTCATTTTTATACTCGGCACCCCTAAGTTTCGATCTTATTTTTTGTGTTAAAGTGCGAGTTATACATCGGATTTTACGCTATATATCTTGTTCAAATTTTCATTCGTGCGTCAATAAAGTAATTTTTATTCATCCAAACAAGTTTAAATACATTTTTTAAACTTGTAGTGAATTACACTTGATGTTAATAAAGTTTTAAAATATTAATTCATTAATTAATTATAGTTTGAGAGATATATTTCAGTCTATATTATTCATCTAGATAGCAGCACCATTGGATAAAACAGCTTTTGTTAAGTTTGTGATGAAGATTTAACTTAACCTAAATAACCATATGCTAGTTAGACATCAGCATTCCTTTTACACTGGTTTTCGATAAAGTCTTACCTATAAAATTCATTTTTTAAAAAAAATGTAATTACAAATTTACTGTGGCTAAAAAGTTTTTAGAATTAATTTAAAGAGTGTTTTGCCTCTTAATATTGCAATTCCGTCATATGTTTATACATATTTATATTAATTGCCTTTATTTGATAAAAAGTACTTAAAATAAAAAATTTCTTTGTTGGCCTAAGTAGGAACTGACTTAAAATTTGTTTTATATATTTTTCTTGTTTTATTTAATTTTGTTAAAAAAACCCAAATAAATGAATAAAAATAATGATAATGAAAAGTCCCAATTCCCCAAACGTTTTGAGGGAAAAAGGAAAAAAAAATCAACATTAAACAACTGAAATTAAATTCATATTCTGGAGAAAAAAAATGAGATGAGACCTGGGTCACCGAACAATTCACAAGGAATATATATATAAAATAACAAACAGAATAAATTGAATAATCTCAATTAATCGTGAGACACTAAATGAAAAAATATCAAGTCAAGTAACGCATAGTAAATTCAAAAAATACATATATCATAGCTTTGATACTCACAATAACCACACATACAAACATTAAAAAAATATGTGGTAAAGAAATAATTACAAGTGAAACACGCATAATCAATAAGAACTTAGCACTAAGAAAACAAACACAATATTTAACCATATAACATCGAAAGTATGACATGAATAACATGATGTGCTTGTATAAGAAAAAAAATTCTTGTAACCTTTAACAATGCTCAATAGTCTAAGAATTGTCAAGAAAATTCACTAAAAGCATTGATTACAATTTAAGACAATTATTGCAAATTAAATTTAGAACCACAAACGATAAGTGTGCATGTGATAAAAAAAAAATTTGTAACCTTTGTCAATGCCCAATAGCCTAAGAAATTGTAAAGAAAATTCACTAAAAGCATTGATTATAATTTAAAACAATTAGTGCAAATTAAATTTAGAAATGCAAACGATGAGTGTGTATGTGATCAGGATGCACCCCCAATGTTTACAAAGGCTGAAAAAAAAATTGCACATGCCATTCCCTGCGCGAACGATTTGCTGCATGCCGCAAACGCCAACACAAGAAACAGAATGTACAATCGAGACAAAAAAAAAATGCAACTCTGAATTTAACGAATTGAACTAATTTGATTGAAACATAAAAAAAATCGGGAGAAAGGGGGAAAAAATTTTACATTCAATACATGTGAATTTCCATATTGAGAAATGAATTCCAGAAATCCCAAATGCAGTTGAAAATGTAAGAAAAAAAATGTGTATAAATATATAAAACTGTTAATGTAACCTATGACCTGAGTGCCAAAGCATTTGTAGTAAATTCCACCAAAAACAAATTTCGCAACTGCTTCACATAATGCAACGATACAAATACCAAAAAAAAAAAAAAAAAAAATCATTAATTCACTGTACTAATCAACATCACCGCTGGAACAGTTTTATATATATATATAACACATTATTAAATTTATTTTAAGCACACTCATATGGAAATTTTCTTTACTACAAGAAGATCAAAAATTAACTTAGCTTGAGAGAGTTTGGGTGCTGGTATTGGACATGGTTGATGCCCGGAATCTCGGGGTTCTTTTTGATCATCTGCAGCTCTGAGATCGGCTCTCTCTCTTAAAATCGGGGTGCGTCCCCTTTTTATTTCAGCGACTTTTTACCCAAAACTCCTAGGGCAGGACTCTTTTTCTTGTCCAGTATAATTTCTCTGATTGGTCCCGAGGCCGGCGCAGTGTTACACCACCTCACAATTTAAGGGTTTAGTGAACTTTTTAACGCGGGAACTTTTTTTCTTGACGCACCCCACCAAAAGGAATTTCCCCACATCCGGTCCGGGGGACTAGCATACAAATTCCAAGCCGTCTCAGGGGCGAATTCTAAAATAGGACAATTCTGACCTCCCATCATTAATTAATTTTACAGTGGATTATCTTTAATTAATTAATTAGCTCTAACGGATTAAATTTCCCAAAGTGGAATCTTTTGTTTATGTATATCCTTTAATTTTCAATGTAGTGATCCGCAAAAATTTTGCATGAAAAAAACTGCAGTAAATCATAATGCCGTGGATAAAATATTAACGTGCATCGCTACCCTACGCGGGGGTCTTACAAAGCTCTAATAAAGCTCGAGCTATGAAAATAGCTAGACATTTGCCAACTTCACTCTATCATCAACTTTTCGCTATGTTTTTCATTGAATCGCAATTATAATTTGAGAAATGGCGTTGCTTGCGAATATTACAATTTTAACATAAAATAAATACAACAGAAAGTAATATTAATGTATTACACTTTCAGATATAATTTATTTACACTATTTTAAGCATTCATTACTCAAAACTTTTAACAATGTGTTACTTTTGCTGAGCAGAGATCAGTTTAGGAAGGTATTTTAAAAAATTGACCCTCAAGAGTGTTACGGTGAGTTATAAATTTTAAAAAAATCCTTTTTATCAGCTAATTTAACAAATTTGTGTTTTTTTTTTTGTTTATCTGAGATATGCAAAAAAACTTTTTTTATTTAATTTGCAATTCACGTAAAATTAACTCATTAAAAACTTCTTTATCTTCCAATCTGTATTGTTTAATTTTTCAGTTCTCCCTTTCGAAGAACGGGTATACCAGCTAGTACTGAATAAATTAGCTTATAATAATTTTATGTGTCTGTTTTTTTAATACCTCAACAATGTCCATACCGCAACAATATATCTCCTGAATTTTACAGGACACTACGTGCATTATTTCTTGGTGTTGCAACTTTACTTTTAACGCGTGTATGTACATACACATTTTCTTTTATTAGCGTAGAATATGTCAGTTCAAATGTATTTCTGAGCGTTGAAGACAAGTAAGTGCTCAATAGATACATTTTATGCTTTTTTTCCGAAGCTGTTTAAAAGCATTGCATTGTACTTACGCGGCCGCAGCTCTGTTAACTTTATCAGTAATATATTTAGTTGAGTTTCTATTTCGTTTTTTTCTATTTGTGCATTTACATTATAGTCAGTAAATTTTTAGTGAGTGTTAGTTTGTTTACGTAATAAGAACGATGTAAAAAAAAATTCGTATTTCTCTTTTTTTCCTTGTTTAAACTTTATTTTAGAATTCTCAAACTATTACTTTTTAATTGGAGTCTTTTTATAACTCTTGTATTTAAAATAACAAGTTTAAAATTTATGTAATTTCATATCTTTTTTATTTATTGTCTTCAATGTGAATCCAGTTACTTGGTGAAAAAAAATTCCAACAGGTGTATATTGAAATATAATATTAAAAAAGATAAAAAGGTGAGTCGGAGGATATTACAAAAATAACATTTAAGAAATAGTAGAAACAAATGTTTGCATATTGGCGAACTAGAGAACTTTTGGAGGAATTGTATATATACTTTGCACATGTGCAATTTACTCCTCTTGTCTATTGGGTCGTTTGAAAGAGAAAGTATATTTTATTTCTAAAATACATACAACTGCTTATCACAGTTGTTTGTCCTAAGATTTGCACAGGAAGTTTTCTTTTTTTAAAAAAAGAGAAGGAAATTTTGAATAGGTCGCAGCCGTTGAAAACAAGCAGATGAGAGTCGGGTATTATGGAATACCATTTATACTTTTCTAAAAATAACTTTACTTATTTTTGATTTTAAGAAATCTCTAAAATCATCACGGATATATTCTACAATCTATTGTAAGGGATTATCACAAGTCAGAAAGAATAATATTTATTTCGCTATTATAAAAAAGTTTATTTTTTTAAGAAAATGATAAATTTTGAAGTGAATACACATAGAATATGACACAGGTATACGGTAAACTAATTAAGATTTTATAAAGCGTAGTTATTTTTAACTATAACAGCCATGCTTTCAACAATACGTGAAAGTCATTTTTGTTTTGAGTTTATTTACAAAAATCACAACTACAATGTTCTTTCTCTGCCCCAGTACATTCAAGGGGAGCCTACAGAAAACAGCTGAAGCATTTAATTCGAATTTCCCCTCATTGATCGTCAAAACATTTTCCTTTACAGAAGATACATTCAGAGTCTTTGTTTTCTATTACAGATGATCCATCAGAATGGAACGATTCATTGCTGCCTAATACTGGAATCATCTCTAAATCTCGGTTTGATTTCTTAACTAAGTGTCTTTGAATATTCTTTGGTTCTGAAGAAGCCTGTGGTTCCTTCTTTTTGTCCTTTACTTTTAGTTTATTCTCTAACACTTTTTTATATGTGAAGTACGTTATTATAGAAAAAAGGTCCAGGGTCTCCATGTCTGCTGTTTATGTTTTGTTTAGATTCAAATGTATTCAACTTTTAAAAAATAAACTTTAGTTTTAAATGAGGCTATGTATTATTTATATAATTAATAACTATCGTTTAGCTGTCAATATTATACTCCAAACTCAACTCATTTTTAATTTAATTTTTATTCAGTATATTTTGTCCAGTCAAATACTATACTTTTACGTCGGGTATTGTGGAATACTAGGTATTCCATAATACCCGACACGCCATCTTGAAAAATGAACCTTTATACTGAAGGACCAAACATGGTCAGCTAAAAAATGACCACAATGTTACAAACTATAATTTTTTAAGGGTGCATTACGCTTAACTTCAATTTTCAAGTCACTTGTATACTAGTAAGTAAAAATGTTTGAAAACTTGCCTGCAAAAATTTTTGAAAATCGTAAAACTCAGTTTGTTCTGTAGCGAGTCGTACGGCTGTAACAAGTGGTCAACTCTTACTGTAATGAGAGTCATTCTTCAGTAGTTCAAGGTTTTCCCACGCATTAGCAGCTACAAACAGAGACAAAAAAATTCCATATTACCCGACAATCCAATAATACCCGACTCTCATTTGTACTTGAAGACAAAATCCTTTGACATAATTTCTCTGTTTAAATTATTTACAAAGACAATTTTTACACTATTTTCTGAATAATGGCATTATTAGTTGCTTTTAGATCTAAGTATTAATAATTTATTTTAATCTGCTGTACACTTTGCCAATTAAGAATTTCTTGCGGTTTCATGTTATGTAGTATTAATATACTTTCTCATACGGTTATCCTTTATAAATATTTCTATGATAACAAAATTTCGGTAGGAAAAAACATATTATCTCCAGAAAATATAATATTGTGACTTTTAACAGTACGAGTTTTTTTAATCATATATTTTAATTCATATAATTTGCTAGTGAGATCTAGATTTTTACCGTTTTTTTTGTTACGTAATTTTTAGATCTGATTAATGCTTCATCATTCCAGAACTTAATTCCCAATTTTAACTTATAGGAAACGAAAACTATATTTGATAGTTCATTTTTACTCATTTGTTTTATAATTTTTTAAAAAATATTGAGAACAAAATTTCGGATTTATATATATTGAACATTTAAGAATTTCTTAGTGTTTAGCCTTTTGAAAACTTTAATACTTAAATTTTATACATAAAAAAACGTTTGTGTATTTTAAGGAGTAGCAATTTGATTGGTATTTTATTCTTTCTTCTTTTCCCTACTGTGAATTTAATTTTCAAAAAAAAAATATTTATAACATTGATAAATTCCTCTTAGTTTTTATAAATTTAGTGAAAGGTTTACCCAAAAAATAATCATTTTTACTTGTTAATTAACGCATCGAAGTATTTATGTATGTTATTTATATGTTACTATAATTCAAGAAATAACTGAAAATAGCATCAAATTCATACGGCCTTGAAGAAAGTTTCTCTAGTTTAAGTTATCAAGTTGATAACTTCGGAAACAATACCGCAGCAATTTATCTGATGTAATCACAATAAAAGGAACAAAAGTTGATTGTGTTTGGCAGTTGATATATTGTTTTAATTTATTACTGGAAAATAATTTTAAATAATTATATTTTAAAGAATTGTTAAAATTAGTTCTGATGATTTCAGATTTCAGTTTCTACCTCTAGATTTTTCGAATTCTATGAAATATTGTAACTTTTGTAAATGAGAAAATTGTATTTTCAATCTTATAAAATGTATTCTTCACATCATTTACATTAAAAGAAAATTGTTATACTTTTATGGATTTCCTATGCAAATTCTATATTTATCATGAATTATTTCAAAATAAATTAATTAAAATTACTGTTTTAGTTTCTCATAACTATTGAATAGGTGTTTTTTTTATCCAAAATTATCTTATAATGGGATTTTTATGTTAAAAATTATTTTTATTACTAATTAAAATAGAAAAATTAGATGTCGCTTTTTTGCTTGCATAAATTTGCCACGATTTAATTTTGGACAATGTTCTTAATTATATAAATCATCTTTTGATGCATATTCAGATGTTCTACAGTTCTTCGAAGAGAAAAAGATAAATTTATATAACAGAAAAGAGAGATTATATATATAAGTAGAATTTTTTAAAATAGCTGACACGCAATTCAAAACAAATATTAAAAAAACTTGATATCAATTTCTTTTCAGTCGTTTGAAACACATTTGACGTTTACTTGTCAAAAATTAAATCGAAATTTGTGGCAATTCAAATGATTTAGACAAAATCTCTTTACTATAAGATTAAAGAACTGATTGTGAAGAATGTATTTGCAGAGAGAGATTTACATTTATTAAATTATTTGGAATAAGTAGAAAAAAGTATTTTCCCGAAATTATTCAATTTCGATTTAATTTTCATCAAATAAATGCTAAATTTGCTTCGAATTAATGGAAAAAAGAATTGATAACACCTTTAATTAAATATTTGCTTTAAACTGCAAGTTAGCAGTGTTAAAATTCTACTTATTTAACCTATATTTTCTATAATTACGATTGGATTAATTAATCAAATCTTGATCATAGAATAAAAATTCATCATAAAATTTCTAATTCATAACTGATGCTGGTTTAGAATTTTTTTTTTTTTTTTGATATTTTAGTGTTCTTAAACTGTATATTTTATTTCTTGGTAAAGAATTTGTAGAGATTTGAAAAAAAACTCTTAACTTTTGGAATTTATAATTTAATCACTGATAAAATTTACTTAAAGTATTTATACTCCGCTAAATGACGTATATTTCGGTTAGTCAAGACTGAACTAAATTCATACATAAAAGGATTATTTTTTAAATTAAAGTAACATCAAAATAATTTAAAAAGCACACAAGTTAAGTTTTAACAAACATAAGTTAACATGAGTAACAAAATTTGTAATATAGTTAATGAAACGATAAGGTCTGAGGTGCAACAAATACAAAAATGATAAATCTCTTTGCTAAATGTTAATGTGAATTTACTTTTAAAAAGGATTTTTTTCATCGATTAGGAAAGTAATCATAATTATATAACTTTCATATTTTAATTCATTTGGAAAGTTGCATTAATTAGTGTAACGCTCCATAACTAGAAATTCGATCGAATTCTCAACAACAATTTACCACTCTTCTATTAATTTTTTATGTTTTTGTTTTTTGTTCAAGAAAAGTAATTTAGCGTTTAATTCATACTTTAGTTTTTAATTGAAATTCAGCTTACAAAGAAAAATAGAAACGTCACAGCTTTTATCATTGAATTCCAATGAGTTTTTCAATAATTATTAGCAGGATGCAGCATTTCAAATATGATAGTTCCTGTCTAGACCAGTGATCGGCAACCGATATACATGTGTCTGTGCCATATTTATCATTAAATTTAATTGTGTTCGTAGATCCAACATGTGGCTAACCGTAAGTATTTCTAATGCTAAGTTTTTGCAGTAAAGCTTGCTTAACTATTATGATATATTCAAAATTTCGTTCAGTAAAGTGATTATTATTAGAAAACAAATAATTCTGGTAATAAACATATAAAATTGGTTAAATAACTAAATAAAGTAAATATTTATAATCAATACTTATTTCATTATAAACATGGAGTTACAGAAACATTTTTAAATAATTATAAATACTTTTTCACCCTCCCCCTAAAAAATCTAACAGGGTTTTTTTAGAACCACGTTGAGCCTTATATATTTTCCAATGCAATGAAATAATTTACTGTATTTCTTAATAATAAAAAATTGTACTTTTAGTTATTAAAGGAATGACAATAGAATAAATAATAAGTATATTAGAACCCCATTAATCGTTGTATATTTTCCAATGCAGTGAAATAATTTACTATATTTTTTAATAATGAAAAATTGTACACTTACTTAGTTTTAAAATGGAGGATAATATTTTTGATTTAAAATTGGTTTCAAAAT
Organism: Trichonephila clavipes; assembly: GCA_019973935.1. Classification (NCBI taxonomy): domain Eukaryota; kingdom Metazoa; phylum Arthropoda; class Arachnida; order Araneae; family Nephilidae; genus Trichonephila; species Trichonephila clavipes. Next base: position 676,420 of record BMAU01000160.1, read on the forward strand.
CTGATATGAATATAATGAACAAACTCATTCAATACATATTTCCTCAAACATCCTTTGCACTTCTTGAAGGTTTTACGTTTTTTTCCTAACTTAAAAAGGAACTTAAAATATCATACGTTATAACTGAATCATGAGTTTCTTAGCGTACTTACTGATATCATGTGTGTCATAAATTGATGATCACTGAGATCTAAATTATTATATTTATATGGATTCTTTTGGAAAAAAGCAGTAAATGTATTCAAATTTTAAAGTTATACATCTTTAATTTTACCAACTGCAACGAAAATTAATGTTACCTTTTTATGGGTGATACCATTTTTTAAGCTACATGCAAATATCAATACTTACACATCTCATACTTTAAAAAACATATTATACAAATATAAGCATTTAATACAAATTATTATGTTTCTTTTTAAATTAAAATTTATAAAAAATGAGCAATTCCAAATTTTAATTAACACTTCAGGATAGAAAAAGCGTTCAAAAATAAGAATACGACATCAAAGTATTTAAATTTTTTATTAGTGAATGTATCGCCTGCTTAAACCATGATGTCATAACAAATCGTAAATATCCTGAGCGATGTTTTTATTTTTCTACACTAGACTCTTTATTAAAAAAAATATGATGTTAAATAAATAAATCAAATCTCTATAATTGATAAAACCAATTACTTTAAAAATTTAGATTTCGCTAGTGCATTTTTCATAAATCTGAATATCAAATATTTATTCTAAATTTAGTTATTTCTTCTGTTGTCTTTAAAGAGAAAAAAATAGATATTTAAACTAAAAAAAGAATTAGTGCATTTGATACTCATTACAACGTCTACGGTTAATAAAAATTAAGGTATCCGACTACATTAGGAACCGTGATTTTAAAAAAGCGCATAAACGGATAATTTTCATCATATTTAGTGTCACTCAGAATAGAATACATGAATAAAATTGTTTTAAGGACATTTTGACAAAAAAATTTATTTAAATATAATATTTTGGCAAAAAATTAACTTAAAATAATCTTTTTTTCTAAATGTTCTCCTTTTGCAAAAAATAGTTCTATTATAATAATATTTTGCCAGTATATAGCTCAGATCTCTCTACAGAGGCCCAACCAGAAATTTTGAAAAATTCACATTATTTTCAGAGTTACCACCCATTGAAATAATTATTGGCGTTTTTTTTCTTAAAATTGCTCCCCTCTGTTGTCGTAAAATATGAATAAACCTACTTCTAAGTTATATATTTCAAAAATTCTTGTTGAGTCTCTGTAGAGAGGTCTGAGCTATATACAGGCAAAATATTATTATAATAGAAGCATTTTTCACAAAAGGAGAACATTTGAAAAAAAGATTATTCTAAGTTAATGTTTTGCCAAAATATTGTATTTAAATAATTTGTTTTTGTCAAAATGTCCTTAAAACAATTTTATGCATATATTCTAATCTAAGTGACACTGAATATCATGAAAATTATCCATTTATGCGCTTTTGCAAAATCACGGTTCCGAACGTAGTCGGATACCTTAAATATATTTAATTAAATTCTTAATGTTTTGATGGAATCTATCTTTTTTTTATTTAAGAAGTTTTTCATTTCATCTTCTGTCTGTGCATTAAAAAATTATAGTTTAAAAAACCAAAAAACACCCTTTTATAGTTAATTGAACTAAGTTGTAACTTAATCTTTTAGTTACCAAATCTGGAACTGGAATCTGAAATTAGTCGCCAGATGCGGGATGGGATCTGAAAAAGAGAAATCGTTAATCCTTTAGATCCTGATCAGGGCAATGGAACAAAATTATTAAATTATTGTATTGTCATCAGTCCTGGGCAAGTGAGCAAAATTTCGAATTAATCTGACCTTTTAAGGCGGGTAGAAATTGAGTTCAAAGATTCCCCGTTACATACAAGTGAGGCTTATAAAAGGGAGCTAAAAAGAGAAATTTTTAATTCCAAACTATGTTTCAATCGTTTCTGTATATACTTTCCCCAAATCATGATTGTATTCTGTTATGAACAAAGTTTAACATTAAGTCATAAAAGAACGGAAAACCGATGGCGAATCTTTATCAAGTGATACAAATTCTGATTTAAAAGAAAAGGAAAAAAGCCACCAAACTTAAGTTTGAAATTACCGAATCATTATAACATCACTTCCCAGATAATAATCCCGTTATGTAGAGGAGTGTATGTACGTTAAATCTGTGAAAGCACTCAAAATACTTACTTTGTTGGTGTGTAATTTGGAGAGGAGGTTACTAGCTGATGTATCATCCTCATCATTTGACCTGATTCATAATTATGAGGTCGACCGCCAATAGCCCTCGTCCTGCTTTATAATGTGTCGTAAATTAAAATTAAATCAAATTAAATCGAGAAGACAATCAATTAGCATTTTGGTGATACTCACCAAAATGCTAATTGATTGTCTTCTTGATTCTTACATTTTTGAAATTACATTGCGATTTGAAACTTCGGTTAGCAGACTACATTCAGAATTGTTATTTTGAAAAAGTGTTTAAATCACAAAAATGGTTTTGACATTTAGTGTCACCTGAATTAGAATAAACATATAAATTTCTTTCAGAATATTATTACAATGAAAAAAATATTTAAGTGCATTTTTTGTAAAAAAAATGAAAAACAAAAAAAATAATAACATATTTTTTAAAACTATCTCCTTTTATGAAAGATGCTTCTATGATAATAATATTTTACATATATATGTAACTTGGTTGATTGATTGATTTAATATTAACGTCGCACTGTTCAGCTACGCGAGGGCTTTTGGCGACGGACCACGTAATTTTGAACCATGGTCAAGTGACGTGGACGACACCTGAGCTGGCACCCCCCTCTCCTAACTACCACACCACACCAACGGGTATATGTAACTTGGACTTTTCACTACAGAACCTGAACGAGAATTTTTGAAAAATACAACTTAAAGTTTGATTTATTCATATTTTTACATATCATAGTAGGGAAGTTTTAACAAACACCGTTTATTGTTTCATCTGATAGTAATTTTGAAAATAATGTGAATTTTTCAAAATTCCTATTTCTATTTCCTTAAAAGGAAAATGCTTTGAAAACACGTTATTTTTTTTAAAAAAAATAATTTAAATAATTTTTAGTGGGATAATATTCTTAAGCCAATTTTATGTCTTACTCACAAACGACACTAAATATTAAAAAAAATTATTCATATGTAAACTTTTGCAAAATCACGGTTCCGAATGTTGTCAGATACTTTGTGTGAATCTTATATAAATGTTAACTACTAAATAATCTTACTTCAAAACGTATAAAAGAGGGCATTAGATTTATTTCCTTAGTGAAATTCTAGTATATAATATTTAGAAATTTATATTTATATCCGTGAATTTCTTTATTTTTTTATTTATTTATTTATTTTCATTTTTTACCTTTTTATTTGTTTATTTATTTATTTTTGCTAAAGAAACAATATGTTTTGTGTGATACTAAATTTTTTCCCTAAAAATAAATTTATTGTTCCAATGTTTTTTTTTTGCTCGTGAATATTTATGAGAAGCAAATCTTTTTAAAAATATTGAAATAGGAGCACTGTGTATATATATTTAAAACTATTTGCTTTTTTGAAATTTATTTAGTGTTTATTACATTTCGTAAACTGTACAGAAATTTATAGAAGTCAAAATACACCTCATTCTTTAATGAATATTTGATACTAACTAGATTTATAATGACACACATTACAATAAATTTTTCTCCTCTCATCTTTAGTGCTCCCATGAAACCTGTTATAACGTATTCACATATTAATCGAATACTAGGAAGAAAAAATCAAATTACTGAACGTGTTTGAAGAATTACTAAACTGAGTTACTCTAAGAACCCTAATTTCAGTAAGGAGAGCAAATATTTCTTTTAAGAAACCCTTGAGATGTACAAGAATTTTGAATCAAGAGTCTTATTCAGAGGATTTTGAGCTATTACTGAAAGATATATTTTTCATATATTAAACGGGAATTAAAGATGACAGATCACCTGTGAAGATGATAGATCATCAGACAAATGACAAAACAGGATCAGCACTTTTTTTTTACGACCATGACAGCACTACACAACGATCATCTTTTTATTACTGATGCGAGTTAATTAACCGGAACACTCCATCTCCCTCCCTAAATCACTCTTCCTTCAGGCCTTTCAACTACTGGCCCAGTTTCTACTCGCTGAGGATTCTTTTCTTTTTCAAGTGTATCAAATATCTGAGGCAACGGATGTTGAAAAACTAAATCCATACGTTTTTGTTTACTCTTATATATTTAAAAAAATAAAGCGCATCAGCATCAGGAAATGCATAGTGTAACGTTTGGGAAAATTAATGGTGGCATGAGAGTTAAGAATTTAAATAATATACAGTCGAACCTCTATATAACGAACCTCTATATTGCGAATTTTTCTATATACCAAATTTTTTCCTGGAACTTTGAATATTTCCCGATTTTCTTCGTAAAATAACCTCTCTATAGCGAAGTGCAACGAACTTTTCTTTCGTGATTTAATTTTTTTCTCTCCCTATTTTTAAAGTATTTCTGAACATTTCAAGTTATTCTCTCTTTAACACATTTTATGGTGGTCATAAATCTTGAACTGGTTTTATTAGATCCCAACTCGCCGAGAGCAATAGTGTTTCGGGTGTTTCATCCAAGAAGTGCAACCCCTTAACCCCCATTGTCCAGTTCACTAGAAACATCTTCGATAAGTCCACTAAAGGGGGAAAGGGGATGTCCCCTTTCACACTCAGTGGATTTGTCCCGTATTCCTATGTTTTCTAGTTATGAAACAATTAAATTAGAAAATGTCCTTAAAATACATTAATTTTAATATAGAATTATTTTCTTAATATTGAAAACACAGTGTATTCTTCGACATTCTTTTTTCTTGTTTTCCTTGCAGTTTTTCTTTCTTTTGATGTATAAGATATATAAAATAAACATATCGTCGGCCTAATTATCAGACTGCGTAACTCCGCCATTGTAACTGATTTGATGTAGGAGTGCAACATGCCAAGCGCTTCTTGGAGCGATTCCTTAATCACGCCAAGCAGTGGCTGTTGTTGGGTTACATGAAATCCAAGATGACGGCCTAGCGTTTTCCTTTTGTTTTGTCTACGCTATGTCCCAGTGCGTGCCCCGATTTTAATTTATTCCTTCGATCAGTGTAATCACTGTTTTTTTTATTTCATAATAAAACTAGATTTCGAAGGGAGATGTGGTGGCAAAATTTTAACATAAAATAAATACAACAGAAAATAATATTAATGTATTACACTTCCAGATATATGAATTATTTACATATTTTAAGCATTCTTTACACAAAATTTTCAACAATATTGCAAGATAAAATATCAAAGTAAACCATATTGTAATATTATCGCCTATCTTGGCGAACATGAACAACAACTTGACGCCTAGCTCTACTGTATCAAATTAGCATCCCAGATGGAGTTGCGCAGTCTGATAATTAGACCGACGATGTATTAATTTTGAAAAAAAAATATGAATAATTACTTTTTTTAATATATAGTGTTTATAAATTTAAAATTTGTTTTGTTTAGTTCATAAAGCACATAACTTCCATACAACGAACTTTTTTTCCGGGATTTAGCGGCTTCGTCATTTAGAGGTCCGACTGTATTTGTTTACGCCACAGCTATTAATTATAGTATTTACATTAAATAGAAGTAATTCATACTATGGAGTTTTTCAGTACTACAGAATATGATATTGTGAGGGACAGTGGCGTAGCGTACACCCCCGCATTTCGGTGAGGGGGAGGAGCAGGAACTCTAAGGGGCCCAAAGCTTGATTGACGCAAAGAATGTATTTGGGCTTAGGACCGTTGGGGGAGTTTGCAGGGGGTCCATATTATTCTACGGTACGCCACTTCGGAGGGAGGAGGTAAACACAACCTATGTTCGATGTTTTCAACGGACTAACCTTCCACTCTGTTTGGATGGGGCAGTTTGTTTCTGGCATCTCGAATAACACTCGGGCAGCTCCGGCTCGGACGTGGGCCCAGCCATTGGGCTTTTCACGGCCATCGATTAACGGGGCGATGTCAGATGAAAGGTCCCTGCAATATTGAGTGGTGCACGTGTGGATGTAAACTGTGTCGTGCTATCTGTATAAGAAAGCCAATTTTTTAGGTGTCGGGGGGTGAAAACGTTGCAATAGTAATAAGATGATATACTCGAATTGTAGCGAACCTCCACTCGCGTGGGTGGAATGAAGAGCCATCTTTAAAAATCAAGAAGCTTTTTATTTTTACCTTCTCAAGCACTATCCATTGAAGCTGTATCTAATGGGCAGAGAGTCAGTTTTAGCCAACTGGAAACATTTATGACAAAAAATACTTAATTCAGCTACTCGGCTTGATTCCTTGAACTCGAACCACGAGGGTCCTAATCCTTTCTCCGGATACACTAGCAATTCAAATGTAAACTATAATTAAAAGTAATATCGACACTTCCAATTGCTATCTTCCTCCGCTTGGTTAATTCATTTAACTTTAAATAGACGTTCTCCTTTGCATAAGTCACGGTTCCTTTACAAAAAGTGGTTATCAAATCAAACAATTTATTACAAGTATTTCCCTTTGAGGATTAGTAGAAGGGCACGAAGAGAACCTAGGACAATAAAGTATAAAATATAAATAAAATAAATCGATTAATAAGGCTATAAATATCAAAATACTGTTATTGAATTACTTCAAAAAATCTGGTCTTTTAAACACACACACACACACTTATACAAAATTTTGTACTTGCAGCTACATTATTAAACGAGTTATTTAAACTTTCTTTTGTGAATTTGAAACTAAAACCGAAACCTCATCTTAAAGTCATGCATATGCGATTCCATCAGACTTAGAAAATCTATTCATATTTAATTTTGATGGTTAATTCTCAAAAGCTTGATGTTTTAATTTGAAGTTAAGTAATAGATAACATAACTCATTCTTTCTTAAACTTAACTTCGTCAGTAACATACGCAATTATGTGCTTTCCAACTATGATTCTGAATTCCTATAGTATCTTCTACTGCTTTAACACAACGTTTTGATAAAAAAGATACACTAGTTCTTCCTAAAGTAAAGAGCTTAATTACATTGAAATGAGTGCTTATGCTGAAATATTACCTATTTTTATGCTAAGTATACTCATCAAGCTACAGTATATTCATGTGTTGATTCATGTGTTTTGAGTTTCTGATTTCTTGCCCCCACCCCTCTCCTGGAAATTCCAGGAAACCAAATATAATTTCTAAAAATCAAAAAAAAAAAAAAAAAAAAAAAGAAAAGAAGTAAATAATAATTTACGACTTTTTTGGGGGGAGGGCATTAATTTACACGCTAATCTTATACTGCATATGTTTGAAAAATGTTTTGGAGGACAACGGCAATTCGTCTTTTCCTCTCAGAATCAGTAGCGTAAAGTACACCCCCACATCGGGGGGTGGGGACAGGATTCTAGGGGTCCCAAAGCCTGTACGGCTTGGGGCCCAAACCTGGCTTGGAAGCTAGGCCCTAATTTTCTTCGTTACGCCACTACTGCGAACCATTCAAGATCTAAAAACAATATTAATCGAAGAAGGGGGTCAACTGCTACGGAGATTCGTAAATTGTTGACGATGAACAAAATATAAATTTAAAGAGAATTCAACATATTCTCTCTCTCTCTCTCTCTCTCAGTTTACTTTGTGAAAGATGTATAACTGTAAGTGGAGAGCATACTTTAAATACTTTAAATTTTTATTTAAATTTAAAATAATTTTTAAACAGATTTTATTACAGTTAGATTTATGCATTAATTTTGATAATTCTATATTCGTTTCTATCCTTCCTATTCAATATTACTACAAATTAAAAAAGTAACGCAAAAATTTTAGGATGATCAACTAAAAAATTAAATGAAAAAAAATTGATAAAATATTTAGTTAAAAGGAGCGTGTTTAAATTTAGTATGTGAGATTTAAGAAAACTTGTCATGACCTGTGTGAATTGAATCATTACTATACTATCAGAATAAATATTTGAAAATGTTTAAATTAATAGATCGTATTCACACAGTAAACACACAAGTAAATATGTGTTTTCCTCTCTTATATTAGACATCCGTGAACGTACTATAACTGAAAATTTTATTTTAGTTAAGTAGGATTCTTATAGGGAAATATGTTTCAAAATTTTAACTTTAACTATAAAGCTTCTCGAAACAATTTATAATTTGATGAGTGGTTTCTTAGTGTTTGACTACATTGAAGAAAATGTATTCTGGTTGTTGTTGTTTTCTGATGCCACCTGTCTGACGTAGTCAGATCGAGGCCCACGAAATTCATCGTAGCATGGGCAAGAGGTACGCCTGTCGTTGGCCTTGAGCCCCATACAGGTGACAGTGCGATTTTAGCTCGGCGAAATTCCCCGAAGGGACGATAGATGGCGACACAACCTCTATCTTCACCTCCACAATTTCTGCATGTAAACTGAAGGGGAGGGAAATATTCTCCAGTCCCTGCGCTCGTGATTAAGCCCACAAGACTACGGACCCACTGATTTAACGAGCACGTACTCCGTGTGTACTCGGAGGGTCTTTGGTGGCATCGGGCATCGAACCCAGCCCTTCCGGTCTGGAGTCCGATGCTCTAACCACAAAGCTACCCACGGCCCATGTATTCTGGTGAATTAGTATGGCGTTTATCATTTAATTTTGGTACTGACAATCTCTAAGGAAAATTTCCAAATTGGATCACAGAAATTTAGCTCCATTCTGATTGAGGCTCGACGCATGCTACTTTTCGCCTGTCACTTCTTACGTAATAAAAATCTTAGGTTGTCCTTATCCGTCATATTTTTCAGATTTATCACTATGGTCTTCTTGTTGATTGTTTTATATTTTTAAGAAATTAAACTGATGACGGAAATTGACTTATTTATTTCACATGACTTTTAATATTCAAATTGATCTATCTAAGAACACAGATGAAAACTGAAAAAGATTTCTCCATGTATGATTCGAAAAGAGACAGTACAAACAAAGTGATGAGAATTTCTTGGGCCTTTTTCAATTCCTACTATTAGCTCACACTCTATTTATTTATTTATCTTGATTGGAATTTTCAATCGTTAATAAAATACATTTTAAATCGCTCAATTGAGCTGAAAATTTATATACATGATTATTTTGGATGACAATACAGTAATTTTTTGATTATAATTAATAATAATTAATTAATTAAAACTAATTATTTAAAGAATTACAAATACAGTCACGTTGGCATCAATTTTGACGACTTAGCGACCCTTTTGGCAACTTGTGTCAAAACTTGAAAAGGTTTTTTTCTCACATTTTAAAGCGCTCGTTTGAGCTTAAATTATATATACACTATTGTTTTGGGTAAAATTACGATAATTTAACTATAATTAATTAAAATTAATTGACTGAAACTAATTTTTTTTAGAATTACAGATACAACCACGTTGGTTTCATTTTTAGCGACTTGGGTCAAAATTCTGAAAGATTTTTTTTTCTCACGTTTTAAACCATTCAGTTGAACTGAAATTATATATATACGATTGTTTTGGATGACAATACGGTACTTTAATGATAATTAATTAAAATTAATTACCACTTAATGTTGTGATTCTGTCATATGTATATACATATTTATATTAATTGTAACTATTTAATAAAAAGTAGCTAAAATAAAATTTTTCTTTGTTGATCTAAGTAGAAATTGACTTAATTTTTTTTATTTTACTTGTTTACAAATTAAAAGCATTTAATTTCTCTTTCTCCCAACTGTTTGATCTCATATAGCAGCGATTTTTAAACTGAAGTCAGTGGACCCCCGAGGATTCTTAGTATTTTTCTAGGGGGTCCACGAAGGTCTCTCATTTAATGTTGAGAGATTTCCCTTTTTTACAGACACTGAAAAGTTTCGTGAAAAAATTGAAAGATGTGCCTTCCTAGACTAGATTACTAAATTGCTCCAATGAAAAACTTTACTTGAACATGCATTTTGATCAAGAATACTAATTCAGTTTTTTTTCAGTATGAAATTAGTATTGTGTAACATTTTTAACTAAATGTTAACTGTTTTCTTAAAGGGCAAAAAAAAGAGTGCTAAAAGAGTCTGCATAAGTTGCAAAGGAAGTCTTGGGATTTTTGAGGGGAAACCCTTAAATCACTCAGAGTTTTGTTTTGAATCAGAGAGGGGTATTCAAAATCTTAAGGAGTCCACGATGTCAGGCTGATAAATAAAAGAGGGCTGTGGCGACTGAAGGTATAAGAACCGCTTTTAGAATACTTGAGTTAAGAGCTCACAGGACTCTTAAATTGCAAATTTTTCAATTTTTTGGAAAAAATATATGTTAAAACTACAACATTTCTGAGCATTTTGATACCAAAATTGTGTTGATACTGTGAAAACTTCCAAAGTTGTTTTGCCAAAATATTGCATTTAAATAATTTGTTTGTCAGAATGTCCTTAAAACAATTTTATACATGTATTATAATCTAAGTGACACTAAATATCATGAAAATTATCCATTTATACTCTTTTTTTTTAAAATCACGGTACCGAACGAATAGTCGGATACCTTAATAAAATTAAAAGTTCTCCGAAAAAGCTTTTGATGTCCAATTTTTTACATATTATTTTGGATCCTACTTTCTCTACAATCGGTAAAATTTAGGTGGTAATTTTCTTTCCTTTATGTATTTGCTATTTGATTTTTTTATATACTCTCTCAATTTTTTAAATAACTAACTTTTTCATTGAAAGAAGATGTAATTTGTTCTAAGAGGATAAAAATACATACACAGTGCCTCCTAATTTAATAGGTACAATCAGTGGTGTAACGGAGAATATTAGGGGCTATCTGCAAATTTAGGTCTTGGGGCCCAAGATGGGTCTTACAAAGGGTACATACTTGGCGTCAGTCAGTGCTTTGGGCCCCCAAGAATCCTGAGCCACCGAGAGTTGTGAGGGTGTCGTTACGCCACAGGGTACAACTTACAGAAAATAACTTTCCTGAAATATTTCCTTCCCAAATTTCAGGAATATAATAAGGAATAATTTGCATCTCATTTCTCACAATCTGATTTGCTATAAGTATAATCAACAACATTATTCAAACTTTGAAATTTTACGCAAAACTTTTTAATCAGCGGAATAGAAATAAAAATTTTGTGTGACCAATATTCCCCCTCCCCCAAAAAAATTGAAAAATATTAATATTATTTTTATACCTCATTTAAAACTTTTTCCCTCATCCCCCGTCTAATTTTCGAAAATATTTTCGTTTTTGTAATTCCAAATCGTCAAATCCAAAGTATTTTATTCACTTCTCCTTATCCCATTATCAAAATCTTAGAAATATTAAAATTCTTGTGGGAGAAAGTCTAACTTCCTAGAATTTTTTCCTCCATGGCACTAGAAGCTAATACTTCTCCAGAGTATTTCTTCTGAAATATGATAAATGTCTGATTCAACGCAATTAAGAGGCAACACATTAATTACAGTTTTCGTTCCTGCAAATGATTCTTCAAAGAGATTTTCGATGAGTGCCACTGAAGAAAATAAAGCGTTCTTTTATTTCCCGTCTCCAGCGCAGAGAGAACCACATCAGAAGACATCCAGACAATTCGGTAGAAACCAGACATGATTGATAACGTGAAACAGTATGACAACATTGTGTTTCTTTGTATCATGATTCGTATCGCTGGTAATTAGTGACTGAACACTAAAGTGGGTGGCGAAGAACTCGCGCATATTACCACCACCAACATCACCAGAAGTAAAAAAAAAGGAATACATGCAGACGGGACTCTTAAAAAAGAAAGAGCCTGAACAGTTTTCAGACACTAAGTAACAAAAATTACCTACAGCAGCTATGGGGCATCAATAATATTACTCAGACGATGCGTGTAAGTACACTGCGATAATGCTCGTTATATTGAGATTGATCACTGTTTACGAAATAAAACGCGGAATTTTAAAAACACTGAATTACAGCTTCGAATAGGCACCGTCTTCATTTCCAGCGGCCTGACAATGATTGATGGGTGAGAGTTACTTCTAACTTCTCTAGAAGGTCGAAAGTTTGAATGGGGAGAGGGGAGGAAAGGTATAAAAAAAGTAAAATACTTCAGGATGCCGCAATATATAAATAAAAAGTTTTCTTCGCAGAGAGAAAGGAGGATATTTTCTTTAAGTGTCTGACATGCGGTGCCTTCTCCCTTTCGTCGTCTGTTTTAGGCAATGCCTTAAACATTGGTGATGTCACTTTCCATTGTGTCTCCTTTTGTCAACGGAACTGGGGAAGAATTGTTCTCAAAACTTTTCAATGGGATTTTCGCCGACCTATGTTATTTGGCACCGTCTTCCAAGATTGCGAAACTTAAGGGAAGGCGAAACTGGAGTGCACATTTTAATTGATGAAATCTTTTTCAGTCAACGTCAGTATTTCCATGAGTAACTGTTATAGACACGTAATCGGCTAACTAGAGAATCTTTTCTGAAAGAAAGAGAATTTGGAGCACTTTTCCATTTTTTTATGAAATGGTCGATGAAAATCTGGTTTAGGTTTATGATAACCTTAAAAGTAAGTTTCAATAAAAGTATCAGTTAACATTAAAAGAGATTTACAAGGGGAAAGAGCATCATCAAAATGACAATAACAACAGTTATGGGTTTTCTTTAAAAATTGTATTAGATATATATAATTGCAATGTACTAGTAAAGTAATTTCTCTCTCTCATTCGAAGAATGTGTAAGCAGCTATCTTTTTGTGTGAATATCTTTTCATTTGATAAGTTGTTTTGCATTACTAGTCTTGTTATATATATATATTTCCCCTATAATATGGAATAAGATTTTATCAATAAGATTCTATCAATAAGATTCTATCAATAAGGTTCTATAAATCAGTTACTCTTCTGAAGATAGAAAATACTTGTACATCCTATCTCCTCTTATTTCTTTCCTAAAATACAACTTGCTTAATGGTATCTTTGCATAATGCAAAGCATAGAACGCAAAATTAGAACACTTTTTCAAAATAGATCATTATTATGTATAATATTGTATACTGACTTTGCTTCTAGTAGAAAGCACGATGTTTTGTAAAACATTGCTCTTTTAGGTCTAAATCAGGGGTCGGCAACTTTTCAGCTGTGGCGTGCCAAGCCAATTTACCAATATGATTAAGCGTGTCTCACACAGTAGAACATTTATTAAACAATTCGATTCCCATGATAATGCATACAGAGTTAGAGAATAGGAGTCAATAATTTAGAGATATTCACACTTTTTTTATATATATTTTATACATACATAATATATCTATTTCTTTAAAAAAAATTCAATTGTACATATATTATGTGCTTTTAAACATATTTACTACATTAAGATATAGACAAAGTAAAATATAAGTACTTCCCTTCATTACAGTTAAATAAAAAGACGAATAAGAATTTTAATGTGATTATTAAGTGCTTACACCGCTCTACTTTCATATCACAAAATCAGGGGTGTAATTTGTGACTTTTTCAATTAGACACGATTCTGAGCATTCAGTTTGTGACGGGTTTATCCGCGTTCTCTTAAATACTAATCCTATTGGGAAATATTGGGTCTTTAAAAATTATTATATTGTAAAGTTTCCTCCCAAAGAAGGTGTGACGATGCACGTTAAGATTTGTGTATAAAGATTAAACTTTCAGGTTAGAGGGAGAGAGAAGTTTGACTGCTAACGGCTAGCAGTGATTGATTAAGTGTGAAGTGAGGGAAGGATACTTCGTAGTTGATTATATTGTAATATTAAAGTTGACGTTTTGTCAATAAAGAATCAGTTTAGGTAGTTAAGGATTAGAACAGGGATGGCGAACCGTTATCGACCAACGTGCCATTTTTCTAAAGAAGTGTTTAATGAGGCATAGACGTGCCGTGAAATAATTTTGACTTGTGATTATAGGGCAAATAAAAGAAGTAAATACTAACAAGTCAAAACTTTTTATTTACTACGAAAAAATACCTTTTGCACTATATAGTTGTAAAAGTTTTAGTTATATATGTAATTAAAATAAAAGTAACATTAGTGTAACTTATGTTGTTGCAGATTGATGGATGACAAATAACTTATATTAGGATTTTTAGATGTTACTTTTAGAAGAGTGCATGCTGAATTGTCGTCATCTGCCAAATGGTTTCTAAGCAATTAATTATTTGTGCTGTGGTTCACTTTTTTGACAAGAGGATTTGTAATTTGCCTCAAAATGCCGTTTTATATAGACAATGTTCAGTATACCAATGTTCCAGAACATAAAAAACACACCGCTTTGTCACCTTTATTAATCATGCCATATTTCTAGATTCACCGTTTGAAATTTTCTGTTACACTTACTGTCTTGCACTTTTTTTCTTTTACTGAACTACTCATGTTAAATAACAGTTAAAATAGTGAATATAACACAAATAAACTTTAAAATACAGTTGTGTCGACGAAATTGACAATACTATGCGTGGAAAAAATTTTCATTATAAGCAACTGTAGACGTAACTAAGGCAATAACTAAGAGACAATAACAAACCAGTGGGCTTCCCGCTGCCCCGTGACCAATCACTCGCGTTTTTTTTTTGTAATATTTCACAGTGAATTTTGTTATTTGGAAATAAAATGTAAACCATTTTGTGATCGCTGGCGTGCCCAAAATATTGTGTCGCGTGTCATTGATGGCACGTGTGCCACTATTTCGCCATCCCTGGATTAGAAGATATTGTCTAGACGTAAGTGATCTGGTTATTTAAAGCCTTCTCGTATATCGCCTGCCTCGTTAATTGCTTTTCATATTTAGTATTTGGGTGCATCTCTTAACTTGGTTAATAGAATTTGCGTCGTTGTTTATAACTGAAAATAAATTGAAGCGATTTTGAATGTAGCTTGTCTTACTTCGGAATCTCCCACGTAACTGAGTGGCCGCGGTAGCCGAGTGGTATAGGTATCGGACTGTGGCTTGCTTTGTCACAGGTTCGAGCCCAGTACCACTAAAGACCCGCCGTGTAGGGCAGCGATGCACGTTAAATCTGTCGAGAGCTGAAACGTCCTCCCGTTGGTGTGGTGTGGTAGTTAGGAGAGGGGGGTGCCAGCTCAGGTGTCGTCCACGTCACCTGACCATGGTTCAAAATTACGTGGTCCGTCGCCAAAAGCCCTCGTGTAGCTGAACAGTGCGACGTTAATATTCAATCAATCAACCCACGTAACTGAACGCGTCGGGGTGACCTTTACAATTTGTAAAACAATTTCTATGCGGATTCGAAATATTTTTCATGTGAGGAAAGACTTTTTAACTAGATATGTAGAAAAACACAAAAACGGAAAGCAGATTAGATGCAATTTTCTCTCTTCAAACAATTAAATCTCTCCAAAAATGACATTTAATAATTTGCAAAACATCCGTAAATTTATCTTGGGACTTACGTTTCAGATTTTTTAGTAATTTCGTAAATGCTCATAATTCTAAAGATGTTTTTCAAATAAGGTTTATATTGCAAATTTATCAGCATCCATCCCCTCAACAATTGACAAATTTTTAGAGTAGTGCAGAGTGCCACTGAGAATAGTACCGCATGCCACATGTGGTACGCATGCCATAGGTTGCCAACCCCTGGTCTATATTAATCCTTTTTTTTAAAAAAAAATTTGTATATATTTAAATACTTTTTTATTTCGTCTCATTTACTGAGATATTAAACCATTTCTTACGCGACCTGTTAAAGAGAAAAATCTCGTATTTATTAAATGCTTCTAAATTTTGAAAACACATAATAATAAAAAAATTATAAGTGTTAAAACTTTTGTAATTTATGTAAAAGAATTAGGTCATTATTCCATCCCCGAGGTTGAATCGGGTACATTGACATAAGGAAAGGATAACATTAAATGTGTTGCTCAATGAGCAATAAATGTTAAATCCATAACATATGAGTACTTCATCTAAATGTGCCAATTAAAATGAAAAATATTTATAATTGTTATATTTTTTCAAAATAGTTTGTATTAATTATATTGCATACAGCGAGAGAGAAAACGTTGGATGCTATGAAGATTGCCATGAACATATAAATAATATAATTTAACAAGATGCTTCTAACATTGGTGTTTAATGTCAAATTAAAAACGCAAATAAATGAAAACTGCTTTAAAAAGAATAAATAATTTTAAAACTACTAAAAATAAATTATAATAATGAATGATTCAAATGTTTTTTTGCATTTTAAAGCTTCCATCTTTCACTAAATTTAAGTAATAGTAAATTTTTGATTACGAAACTAGCAAGAAAATAAGGATTTTCCATTAAGTAAAAGTTTATTGTCCTATAATGGCACTAAATTACCAAAGCTTTTGTTATGAAAATCTAAGAAATTGCATTTAATGAGATAACTATTTCCATTGTATTTCCCAAACTAACGTACCCTACAAGTATTCATATTAATGAATTGACCTCTTATATTAAATAAAAACAATAGAAATAAAAAATGATCATTTATAAAATAATAAATTTAGTTTTACAGGAATACGCATGTGTAGACACAACAATTTTCATATAATTATTTCTGTGTTTTAACTCTGTTAATACCTGTTTTTAACTTTAAACTTTTCCAGAAAAAGATATTGTTAGAGATTTTTGCAATACGCATCTTTATATAATTATAACCAAGATGTTATACAACTTGATTAGGTCTTACATAAATAATCTTGAAGTCATCTGATAATCAGGAGTGTTAAGCATTTCCTTCACGTTGCCATTGTGTGTGTGTGAAACTCACATTATAAGACTTCAGGATTAAATACTCGCAAGTGACCATGAATCTGTTTCTTTCGCGTATCCTCAAGCACAAAGACATCCAAAGAGTCACCCTTGGACACGCACGCTCTATTTTGGTGATCAGTAGCTTAAAAAATGTGTAAGAATATGACAAAACAAAGCAGGTCAAAGTAGATAGCCGCAATAATTTAATAGCAAACACTTAGGTTTATGAATAAGATTGCGGGGTTCAAAATAATTTCAAAGCACCAACCTTCTACTTTATTTGTCTATATTATTAAGTTAAAATAAGACAAAAATTCAGTCAAAAAAATTTTTTAACTGAAATTAATAAGACTATAAAACTCCATAATCCTACAGTATAAAACAGTACTTTACTTGCTTAGAAGTAAGTGAAAAGTTTTTAAAATAATTTGTGAAATATAACCACTAATAACCAAAAGTAGCAAAAACTAGTATGTCATCTTCCCTATAAATATCCAAAACAAGGACGGCCGCAGGATATGTAGAAGGATAAAGTGATTCATAAATATTTTTGCAAATAAAGCAACAATATATTGTATTTGGATATTATGAAAACTTTGCGTAAAAGTTTTTTTAAAATTTAATAAGGGAAAATGTAGAAACTAAAACCATCTAAATAAGAAAGACTTATTTCCAACCAATTGCATTTAACTTATTACAAATGTATTTATTAAGAAAATTAGTATTAAAATTAGTTCTAAGACATATCTTACAATTTTTTAATATTATAAATGTTATTCTCATTTTATTAACTAGATAATTTTTATGCTTTAAATAATTAAGAATAATATCCTTGTAAAAATAAGATATATGCATATTACATATATATAATTAAGTATAATATTCCTATAAAATAAATATATGGATATTACTAACTAAACATATTATTTATATTTAACTTCACCAGAGAGCTCTTAGCAATTAGAGAATCCCTCACCATTTATGTGACTGATTCGCTAGATATAGATACTTCAGAAGGATTGATAATTCTTTCAGATTCTAAATCGGCATTAGAAGCCATCATAATCCTTAAAGGCCCGAATTATTTTTATCTTCAAATATTACATTCTTCTGGTTATTAATACTATATGGACCCCAACGGCATTAGAAAAAATAATAAAAAAAATTCTCAATCCCCTCCCTGGAATGTAGACGGTACCCGCACGATCGTGCGGGTTGGGCGTTATCTGTGAAACAGGTCACCCATGAAATTTTACGAATTATACATTTTTAGCTCTAAGTTGATAGAAGAAACAATCTTAATTCAACTAAAATTGTTACAAATAAGGAAATTATTGATGTATAATTAACTCTTTCATCAATTCATTATTTATTTACTGCAAAAATCTTTTGTTTGTTTTTGATAAGTATAAACAACCATTGCATTTTTCACAACATGTTTTCGAACTGCTTTCGTAGTTTTCAAATTTGTACTTGCGAGGCCTTGAAATGTCATCAATACATCAAAATGGCTATACATGTCAAGCCTCCTGGGTTTCATCCTGGAATGGCCAGGATAAAAGCCATGGCACGTATTGCAGGTGGATTATAACGCTTCGATCTTTTTGCGAGTGGAAATACAACATTGTTATCTTCATCAACAGTTAAAATACTTTTGTTAGTAGATAGAGAGGCTGATAACGCTTCAACTATCTCTAACTTAAGTTAACCATTTCGAATTTTAGAGGAATTTTATTTGATTTTGCATCTTCTTTGCACAGAAACCAAGAACTTGCAACAGCTAAATCAATGTAATGAATGTGTTCTAGAGACTTTTATGGTAAAGAATGATTCAAAACTGTCTTTTCATTTCAAATATTCCCATGTGTTTCTTCATCGCTCTCATCTGAACTTGATTCTTCTTCCAGTATACGCGATTCATATGTTTTGTTCGCAGTATTGTCATCATCCCAGAGTTAACTAAGTTCTATCTGATTTATTCATCAATTGAAAAATTTCTTCTATGAGAATTCTTCTCCTTTTATGCACCTGAAAAAGCTTTCGGTTAAAAGTTAACACAGTATTCCATGAAAAATTGTAAAATGTGTGTGTATCAGAAAATTTTATTATTTAAATATATTTAAATAAATAAATAAATATAAATAAATAAATAAATATATAATAAATAATATATATATATATATATATATATATATATATATAATACTTATATATATATAAATAATACTTATATATATATATATATATATATATATAATACTTATATATATATATAAATAATTTATATATATATATATATATATATATATATATAATATATATATATATAAATAATACTTATATATATATATACATTTAAGCCTCACTATACAAACTACCACCAGAAAACCCATATTTTTTTGGGGGGAGATAGGGATGCAGATATCTGTGGAGAGGATAAATAGGCTATACTCCTCAACAAATGTATGAAAAAAAATTAATTGCAAAAAAGAGAGAGAGAGAGAAAAAGGGGACTCACACACATGCATGGCGACCCCCAAGAAAATTTGGTATTAATTATATAACTATATATATATTTTCTTTTTATGTAAGCTTTCATCAAAATTATTGAAACAGAAATGAAAATTTGCATGGTAAGTACTTGCCTTTATCCTGAGCCCTAGAAGCCACATAATAGAGTATAATTAATATTTTTCATATTTTACAATTATTTAAACATTTATACAAAAATTTGTATTCAAGCAATTAGAAATACATTGATAATTACCTTTTCACGACAGATAAATGAAACGTGTTTTCGTTGTATTTGAAAACAAAGCTAGATTTGCCAGCTGAAAGTAAAACGTGGACTACAACCACTGTGTTGATAAAAAGTAACACTTTACACTTTCTGCAAACCAGCTCTATCGTTAGATTCGCGATTTTCTTACATACGATTATTCCAGAAGCAAACACCTATAAGAATATCTAACCCGCACGATCGTGCGGGTTGAGTCTTAAAGGGATAAACGGAGAGACACTAACAACATCCCCTCCTCCATAAATCTACTACTCGAGCAGCTGCATCGGAAGGGGAAATCCTGTGTGCTACAATGGATACTTGCACATGTAAATTTCGAAAGAAAGAAATATGCTGATTCTTTGACCAAAGAAACCAGAGACTATGGCCAACCTTGCACCACCATAACAGTTGCTGTTGCAATCTATATCTAGACTTTTCCCCTATTCCTTTGAGACCTCAAGAATTTTATAACATCCATAATCACAAAATTAAGAACTCTTCACTACAGGGGCATGAAAATCCATCCTGATGAAACAAGATCTTGTATACAGTGTAAACACTGCTTAAAAATCCAACCACTCTCAGCTAAACATATCTTCCAGTACCCAGCTTTCGCCCCCAAGCTGGGTTAATTCCATTCATGAATCCACTGCAGGAGATCCTTAATAGCCAGGACGCTACGGAATGAGCTCAATTCATGTGACGTCATAGTCACATGATAGTGATAGCCACGTGATTCTAGCCAATCGATTCAAAAACTCATGTGATGTCATAGCCACGCGATAAAAACTATCTTGTGTTTCCAGCTAATCAGTTCACGCGTTTCGGTGTTGCCAAGTTTTGTGTTCTTTGCAGAAACTTTCTCTTAAAAAGTACATTGTATACAAAATGCATTTTATTTAAAAGTATAAGCATAAAATACGATTTTTTTAATTTAAAAAAAATCTTTTTGTAGAAATTTATTTTCCTAGCATTTAAACATCTTTATCCAAATTTGAAATTTGAAATTTTGTCTTGGTTTCACAAATAGAACAACAAATACAATTAGTTTAATGTTTGTTTTGAATTCAATGGTGAGCACGTGTTTGTCTTTATCATGTGATATCAGGAATTGAGCCCATTGGCAGCCGCAATTGTTTCCACCTTCAGTGGAATCTAGTATACTTATACTATAACAACATATACTATAACTTATACTAGAACTTATATATACTAGAACAACATAATTTTCCTATGATAGATTTTGGATATTATTGTCCCAAAAAGTAATTTTGAAATGTATTTGAATTTCAACGCGTCACAATGAAATGTTTTAGGTAAAAAGAGCACAAATATTCCAAGAGAGTTTCGACGCAGACCATTTTGACACAGTGTCATCAGAGGTAGCAAACTTACATATAAAGCTAAGCGATTTGCAGTTATTACCTAAGCAGTTTCAGGACTTACTATTGATATTAGAAAACGCAATGTTATCATATAACAACGCCAAAATAGTATTTTTCAATTGCAAATTAGTGGAAAATTAGGCTTTAAACAGTCCACAGTCTTCAGTATTAAAAGGCATTACATTACGATTGATAATATTCGTAAAGTTCCAGGTCAAAAACTAACTTTCACTGAGCGGTAAGTATGCCAATTTCGTTGATATGTCGTAAAAACAAGCATTACATTGCAATTGGGCATATACAAGTAAACTACCAATAAAAGTGACAAAAACACAGTAACGTGTTTAAAATTCAATAGAAAGAGAGTTGAGATGACTCACATTAAGGAGCAATCAAAACCAATTTTACTTATTGGAGTAAACACGAAATTTCAGAAAAAAAGTTGGAGAAGGTGGTATTTATATTAGCCAGTAACAGCGTCTAGACTGAAGTGATCACTTTGGTCCAGCGGTAAGTTACGAGCTTACGGATACAAAGGTTGTGAGTTCTATCCTCATTGATGACCCGGCGTGATTTGAACACGCGACCTTTTAATCTGTCATGGCGCCATCTATCCACTGCAAGAGCAACCAAAAGCCGTCAGATACGAAAGACAACAAAACAGGACGTCAGACCCACATGACGCAACAATCAAGCCGTCAAACACACTTGACGCAGCTGCAACAACTCACACGCTCACCATAACAACTATATCGTTCGTTCGCTTTCCACCGACTCACTGGTAGGGGAGTGTGTGGCGGTGGTATCTTGCTAGTAGCAGCCTCCGGACTGAAGTGATCGCGTTGGTCCAACGGTAAATTACGTGCTTACGGATCCAAAGGTTGCGGGTTCTATCTTCAAGTTCTTACGGTATTATTGGTAGGAATATTTTTCCTTTAAAATTTTATTCCCAGCATTGTATTTTGGCAATGATTGTTCTTGTATTGAGAAACAGAATTAAAAAAATATCTTCGATAGTTCTTAGTTTTTAAAAGGATGGAAAATGTTATTTTGTGTAAGGCTTTATTTAAATAGGAGCACGACATACTTAATAGTGACAGCTACCGTAAGCTCCCCTTAACCTTCCTGCCCATGCGCATATGGCTCTTTGTAGAAATGGTTCTGTGCAAATGGTTTATTTACTTTATTTCATGTACAACTTGGCTCTTCTCTCCAAAAGTCTGTTGACCCCTGGATTAGGGAATGAGAATGGTCGACTTTTAACGAAAGATTTTGAGCCGCCCAAATGTCTATCTGATTTGTAATGAATAGTTCAGAATTTGCCCATCTTTTTTTTTTTTTTTTTTTTTTTTTTTTTTTGCTATCGCGAAACAGCAAAATGTGGGTATCTACTGTCGTCGCTTCAATTGCCTCTTCGAAGCTAATGGGTGACTTATTTAAAACGTTGGATGCAGGAGTTGCCATTAATAAATCTTTCCAAAAGTCTTCCTGGCATTCGATGATATATTTTGTGACGGGCTCACACGTCTTTTCAGTAACATGTCCTTTGGGTTCTTTGGGGCCAGAATTAATGGCAACTCTTTTTTAACCAAATCCAAGAAGTGAAGCGTGAAGGAAAGATGCAAATTAGAAAGCTTTTAAATATCAGAAGTTAAAGTAAGCTGGGTGGCAATTTGAGGAATGTTAAGATAATCCGTGGTTCAAGTGTGAAGAGTTTTTGGAAACGTTAAGTGACAGCAATCAGAAATTAGATGGAAAAGAGAGCTTTTAAGTCAAGGTGCATACCATTGCACTCCAGCAAACAGCAACTTTATCTAGGATTATAGTGATCGCTACTTCAGTCTACATTAAAGGTAGAAGTGACTTTTTATTATTCGGATCTGTGATAGTCTAGGAATAGAGCTTAGGCGAGTTAGTAATGATAGTGGTCCGGGTTACGTTATTTTGGTATTATATATATATATATATATATATATATATATATATATATATATATATATTGTGTGTTTAGCCACCATAGATTCTCTCACATCTATGATTATTATCTAATTTGTTAGACGTTTAAGTTAAAGATCTTAATAAAGTCATATTAAGATCATGTCTGCTTCTAGTTCTTCCGTTATTCCTACACCTCTAGCTCCCGCTGATAATAAAGGAGAAATGCAGCCAGGGGGCGCCCTTACAATTTGAACCAATCACGTAAAAGATGCGGTTTTCAAGATTCCGGAGCCCAGTGAAAAATTCACGAACAGTCTGATTCAGTTTAATAACGTTTCAAATTTGTGTAACTGAATCGAAAGAGGGATTTTCTGCTCACATCTCGCAATTAAAAAATCGTAAGAATTGCTGATAATTTTGAATTGTTGATACGAGGAATGAGGAAGTATAAATGCGAGTGAAAAATATTATCCAACGTGTTTTTCCCAAAATTTACCTACCACTACATAATTATCGGACCCGTTTCCTACAATAGAGACTTCATTAACCCTTCAAGCGGTTCAACCGTACACTGTACTAGCAGCGATGTTTTCTTTCTTTGATTTGCGATTATTTTTAATTCTTATGGTGTATTACTTAGAATTAGTGTTTTGTAAATGTGATGAGTTTGTGGTACTGAAATGTTTTTCAGTGCTAAAGGTGGGGCGTTTATTTGTAAACAATAAAAAAAATGTGCCTTTTTTTAAAGTCTTTTGGGTAAAAAAATTGACCACTTAATGAGTTAAAACAACAATGTCGAACTGGTTTAATAAAGGGTGTTTTTTTAGAGGTATAGAACTTTAAATTGCAATAAAACAACGATGTATTATTCGATTCACATGATTTTTTTATTCGAAAGATAATCTCGTGGCATTACATTTTAAATATGATTTCTGGCATAGAACTGCCACGGCTGGCTCGGATGTAATCCAATCTGGACGTCCAATTTTCGATGACTTTTTCCAACATTTGTGGCCGTATATCGGCAATAACACGGCGAATGTTGTCTTCCAAATGGTCAAGCGTTTGTGGCTTATCCGCATAGACCAATGACTTTACATAGCCCTACAGAAAATAGTCTAGCGGTGTTAAATCACAAGATCTTGGAGGCCAATTCACAGGTCCAAAACGTGAAATTAGGCGGTCACCAAACGTGTCTTTCAATAAATCGATTGTGGCACGAGCTGTGTGACATGTTGCGCCGTCTTGTTGGAACCACAGCTCCTGGACATCATGATTGTTCAATTCAGGAATGAAAAGTTAGTAATCATGGCTCTATACCGATCACCATTGACTGTAACGTTGTGGCCTTCATCGTTTTTGAAGAAGGATTCCACCAGCCCATAAAGCGCACCAAACAGTCAGTTTTTCTGGATGTAACGGTGTTTCGACATACACTTGTGGATTAGCTTCACTCCAAATGCGGCAGCTTTGTTTGTTGACGTAGCCATTCAACCAGAAGTGCGCTTCATCGCTAAACAAAATTCGCTTATGAAAATCGGGAACAACGGCAATCTCGTTTTGGGCCCATTCGACGAATCTACGCCTTGCTTGATGATCGTTTTGATGAATTGCCAAACCAAACTGAGAATAAATCACTTGACAGCTGTTAAATTGGTCGCCACTTTGGAAAGTAATGCCAACTTAAACTTCGATACCTGGAAAAAAACACTCTTTATTATCTCCTGCTAATTCAGAAATCACTTCGTCAAACTGGAATATAATTTTTTGAACTGGTTCAATACTTTGAAATTAATGTGAAGGTGGACTACGGGGAAGAGAACTTTAATTTAAAATCAGACAGGCATTTGAAGAGAGAGAGAGAGAGAGAAAATTATTTTAATTGTTATCGAAATTAAATTTTTGATGGTTGTGGGGTTAAAGAAATATCCAGTATATTGGTGTTATGTAGCTTAATACAAGAACTTGAAATTTCAGAAGAATCGGAGAAAAATTAACATATATTCTAGATTCTAAGGAAAACAAGAATTCAGAAAACTTAAATTACAAAGCATGTGAAAATTTTAAGAAATAGAACAATTTCAGAAATTTAATTTACAAAACATGTGAAAATTTAAAGAAACAGAACAATTTCAAAAATTTAAATCTGCAAAACTTATGAAAACTTAACACTTAAGTATACACAGTAATGTGGAATTTTATGGAAGGAATTGCCATTATATTGATGTCACATGAAGAAAAAAGCGTGAAAAATACTTAAACATTTAAAAAGGTTATATCAATTTTTTAAGAAAAATTCTTAAAACATAAGAAAATTTAAATACAAATTCAATTTTAAATACAACATAATGAGTAAATAATGAGGCAGAATGAGTAAAATATTGCAATTTAGACAAATATTAATTAACTGCCAAACTAACTGCAGAATTATTCTGTATATGATATCAAATGAATTGAACAGCGAACATTTTACTACTTAAAAAAAAACGAAAATTTTACTACTTAACACAAAATTATATTAACATGTCTGCAGCAAAATAAACCGAATTTTACAAAGCATGGAAAATTATTGCGCAAACTGCTCAACCTAATCATACTGAAATTTAGAAAAAAAATTGTCGTGGCATTAGTGATATAGCGGAATATTAAAACAAAGACAGTGCATTGTTTTAAAATAAATGCAACTTGATTTACGCTCTGTAACAAAAACAAACAAACAAACAAAACACCGAGAAAAAGTAATCCAATAGCGATAAAAGTTGATAGCGAAGAACATACTAAGGAAAACAAATGATTAAAATTTCCGAACAATTGGGTGATTATTTCAGAGTTTGACCGTTACAAAGGGAAGAATAAGGCAATGGTTCACCTCTGGCCCGGATGCGAGCCATAAACCGCCATGGCTTAGACCAGGGATGGCGAACCAGTGGCACGCGTGCCATTGATGGCACGTGACAGAATATTTTTGGCGCGCCAGTTATCAAAATGATTTGCATTTTGTTTCAAAATTTCAGTTCACTATGAAGTATTACGAACAAACATGAGTGATCGGGGCAGGGAGCACACTCGTTTTGTCTTGCCTTAGTAACGTCGTAGACTACAATTGCTTATGATGTAAAATCTGTCTACGCATAGCATATGCAATTTCATTGACACAACTGTATTTTAAAGTTTGTCTGTGGTTATATTTAAGATTTTAACTGTTATTTTTAACATGGCTAGTTTAGCAAAAGAACAAAAAGTACAAGATAGTAAGCGTAACAGAGAATTTCAAATTTGGTGCTCCGAGAAACATGGCATTATTAGTTAAAGCAACAAAACGGTGTGTGTTTTATGTTCTAGAATACTGGTAAGCAGAACATCGTCTGTAAAACAGTATTTTGAAACAAATCACAAACCATCTTGTCAAAAAAAGTGATCCAGAACAAAAATAATTAATTGTTTAGAAACCGTTTGGCATATGACTCCAATTCAGCATGTATTCTACAAAAAAGTAACACCTTACAATCCTAATATAAGTTATTTGTCATCCAATCTGCAACAACAGAAGTCACACTAATGTTACTTTAATTTGAATATTACGCGAATAACTAAAACATTTATAGCTATACAGTGCAAAGAGGTGTTTTTAGTAGTAAATAAAGTTTTGTTTTGTTAGTACTTAGTTTTATTATTTTCCTTATAGTTACAAGTCAAAATTATTTGAGGCACGTTTATAACTCATTAATCACTTTTTAGAAAAGGTTATAAAGGTTCGCCACCCCTGTCATAAACTAATAAAGTTATCGGATAGTGTCCTGCAAATGTTCGTTCCGAATTGTCCCCAAATGTTGGCATAAATCGTCAACACTCCGGGATGGTTGTAATCGTTTTCCCATTACGTCCGAAATGTTCTCTATGCAAGAGAGTTCAGGCGACCTAGCTTGTCCAGGAAGTATAGGGCAAGCTTGAAGACAATTCATAGCAATACGTGCCATGTACGGCCGGACATTATCTTGTTGAAAAGTAAGTCCTGAGTGTCGCAAAAGGAACGCTTTCACAGCCGGTCGTAGGATGCCATCAACGTATCGCTGAGCTGACAGTGTTCCAGAAATTACTATCAAAGGAAGCCTCCTATGAAAGGATATGAAAGGAGAGGGCACTCCGGACTATAACACCCAGCTGTAGACCTGTGCGGCATACGTTGCCCTGGGCGTCCTCAGACGCGTCTGCGATTGTCATCAGGATACAGTGGGAAACAGGACTCGTCACTAAAGACTAAACGTCCCCAGTCAGAGTAGTTCCACGTTGATCGAACCCGGCACTACTAAAATCGAACTTGACGGTGCAAAAGCGGGAGAGGTAAGCGACGTAACGGTTGGCGTGAGCTTAAATTCCGCTTTCTCAATGATACGTGGTGGATCACGTTGGACACATGTGTGCCAGTCACTCGGTGAATAATTGATAACGACGAATCCAGTGCTGTGACAGTTTCTCTGACAATCGTTCTGTATTCTCGCTTTGTTGTGGCCTCCAGTTGACTGCTCCCGTTCTGACGCTGATATTTGCCGTTGTTCATGCATTCTTGCCAGCATCGTCTAATAACCGCATTGCTTTGATCCAGATGTCGAGTGATCTTCAATTCGTCCATCCAGCCTCTTTCAGTCCGATAAAACGAGCTCTTTCAAACTCAGCCACCTGCTCGCAATGTGCACAATCCTTCGGTGAGGCATTGTTGTTGTTGACGTAAGATACAGTCAAAATGCAACAGAAATTGTGTCCATCAAATTGAGAATCATTCCGTCAATACACCTGCTAAATGCGCAGTTTCGATGCGCTGAGTTCCCGCTTTTCATTCATTGGATGCCAAATTTTTAATCATTTGCATGTTGGGTTTAAATGTCCTCGCATACGGAATTTCATTACAATCGGGCAACTCCCTCTTGGTGCGTCAAATTTAAGTTATAGAGTGTATATCGCTTAAAATTAAAAATAAATGAGTACAATAACATTTTGCTTTACGCTGAGTAATAAAAATTGACAAAATATACTAACTTGAAACTTTCTTCACACTGATAGGAGGCAAAGATGCTTGGTGATTGCAAGTAATCGTTGTTTTACTTTTTAAGGTATCTGCTCTGGAAAAACGATAGAAACTTATTCATGGAGAAGAGTTTCACTGTGATTAAATTATCTCTACCTGAGCATAAATAGATCTGCCTGAATCAAGCAACAGACGCTAATTATAGCGGCCATGGTTCATCGCTCTTAACATAACTGTATTCTTTGTTAATACTTTCTTTCCCCTGGTCTTGGAGAATATTTCGGTCAACGACTAGAGAAAGTAACCCTCATATTCGAAAACTTATTCTGTAGCAAGAAAAATAAATATGTTTTAATACTTTCTTAAATTATGTCTTCTTGTCTCTTTATCATCAATTAGCTTAAAACAGAAAACAATTTTACTTGTCCTTAAGGTGCTATTAAAAATTCAGTCAATTAAGTTTTTGGGTTTTAACTATATAACAAATTTTTATATAGGTATAAAATATAATTGTATGTCTATGTATTTCATTTAACCTTTTATTATTAAAGATAGCATGCATAATTAATAAGGAAAAATTAATGAATAAATCTAATTAGATATCATCAGATAAAAATACCTAAGAAAACCAGAGATAGAATTCAGTGAGCTAAATGTTTATACCATTCTTCCAGGCGATTAAGAGGACATGGTATGATTTAAGGAAAAAAAATTTTTTTAAAGATTTTTAAATTTTTTTTGGTTGCCTCCTATGTGTGTATACTATGTAAAACATATTTTGTGCTCAAAATTTCATAAAAGATTAGACATTTAAATTTTTAAGGAAAAAACTTAAAATTTGCGACATGATTTTAAAATGCTACTCCTCCTACAAAAATGTACATACATGCGTGAAATTTGGTTTACAAGTAATTGAAGCTATGTATAATAACAGTTGTTATGGGTTTTGCGATAACATGATTGGTATTCGTACAATACTTCTTTTTATGAATTCTTATTGAAAATTCCTTCAGAAATGTGTAAATCCTGAGTTTAATTATTTTTTTTAAAAAAAGTATTGCTTTGATTGAAAAATACATACCAACTTTTGTTACATGTACTATTAGCAATAAGTAAAAAAATGCAAATCATTAGGCACAATAGAAAAAAGCCTTACCATTTTAAATGAAGACAAACTACTTATTTTATCTTTTGGAGATGCATAAGTTTAAAGTTTTGATTTTCCATAGGAATATGAATAAAAATGAACGTAAAAACTATCATAATTCTGCGTTGTTTAAGTTTAGAGCTTTCAAATTTTGTGAGGTCACAGAAAAGTATCTAAAGAATAATTTAGGCTAAAAAAATTAGATTTGATTTCTTTGACCGATTTTTGTCAATTGAATCGTATGGTGTCTTCTTAAAATTAAAGTCACAAATCACATACTTAATCCCCTCCCCCACTCCAAAAGGCTTACTTTCTTTACGTGTGACCTCGAGTTGTCCGAATGATCTTCTGATGTCTCCTATGAGGTTTACTATAAGCATGGGTGTGTAACGTGTTTCCGAAATGCTCCAGCGGTCTTTCCCTATTTTTTCCTCTCTTTTTCAATACAATCCACTCCGCTGTTTTATTTCTTGCTTTTACAATGTTTTGTCTAGATCAGGGGTCGGCAAACTTTCGTGAGGAAGAGCCAATTTGAAAATGACACACACGATAACGAGGGATCAAGAAGCCATTTATACGCATACGTGTGCGCAGGAAAGGGTTTCGGTATCGGACGTGAGCAAAACTGTCGAACTCCAAGTAATTCTTTTATAGTTACACATAAAGTTTTAAATAATACAACATTTTTCATTTCATCCAAAACTAAGAGTTTTCAAAAATATTTTTACTTCTGTGGCTCAATACAATGAGTAACAGAGAGTAAAATTTACGTCGCAAGCTGCACGAGGGTTATTGGCGATGGACCTCATAATTTTGAGCCTCTTTTAAGTGACGTCATACCTACGCTGCCCCATCCCTCTCCTAACTTCCACACCCCACCAATGGAAGGACGTTAGAGCCTCAATAGATTTAACGTGCAAATGAGCTCTGAAATGTCATGTTTACAGTAATAATTAAAACTGTCAGTCGTTCTTGAATATAAAAGTAGCTTCACAACCTTTTTATTAACTTTTAAGGTATCCAACTACCCCAAAATCATGATTTTTTTTTCAAAAATGACAAAAAAAATTTTATGATTTTATTTTGTAGGCGATCTTATTAGCTGTATAAAAATACCAAGTTTTTTATTTTCTTTTCACTAGAAGAAAAACTAGAAGCTTTTTAGTAAAAAAAAAAAAAGCAGGTGCCATAATTTTACATAAGATGTCAAAATTTAAAATATGGTTTACTCAAAATGTGTTTTTTTCCAAAAGCTCGAATGGGAACAGCGATTGCTCAAAAGTTTTTTAAATAATTTGCTGAATATTTTTGGGTATATTTTGTATAATAATAGAAGAATTTTAACCTTCAGATTTATCAGTCACTGTTTTATTACAAAATTTACAGTTCTTTATGTGAATATAATTACTGTTTTTTTAAGCAATTTCATATAATAACTAAGATAAAGTCCTCTAGTTTTTGTAAAAATGAAAATATCTCTTATAGTGAAGGTCATTTCAAAAAGGAATAGCAAAGTAATACATCAAAATTGAAAAATTGAGAAATTTTTCATTTACTATTTGTACAGAGCGTGCCCCGTTTATGTAATTTTTTGTCTTTTTCCCATTTTAGTAGTAATAATTTATATTTCTCTTCTTAATTTTAGCCTTTTTTTCTTAAAATGTACTAAATAAATCTAAAAACCACTAAAAAATCTCCATATCTCATTTTTTTTTAAAAAAAAAAGGTTGTCGCTTGTGGTCGGATACCTTAAGCCCATCATACAATATAGAATGTATTTTTGTCTCTTTGTTTATGTCTATAATGTCCATTCCTGAATGCTCCCAGAGTTCATGTACGCTAAATAAGTAAACGTTGCAAAAAATCACTTTAAAGAGTTTCTTCCCATAGTGACATTTTTACCAATAAATTGACTTTTTACTCATTTAGAGCTAATTCGAATATTTTCACCGATTCTTAATAAACTTTGCTACTTAAAAAGAATTCAAATCAGAAGAAATTGTATTAAGAGCCCAAATGTTTAAATGTATATCAAAATAAAAAAAAAATTTCTATAGGTAATTATAAAGGAAGAAATAGAAAGGAAAAAAATTATTTGTTGGTATACATTGTTATATGTTTTACCAAAACATAGAGGCACAGTAGCCGAAGTAGCAGAGTGGTCATGAATTCGAGTCCCGGTGCCTCTGCAGATTTGCTGTGTAGAGGGGTTGATGCACGTTAAACCTGCCGTGGCTCAAAGTCCTAACCTTGGCATGGTTTGGAAATTTAAAGAGAGGGTGAGAGACAGCTCCCATGTTATCCTTGTCACTTGTGACTGAGGTTCAGAATTACGAGGTCCTTGTCGCCAATAGCCATCGTGTTGCTTGAGAATGCGACGTTAATTAAAGTTAAATCAAACATAGAGGCAGATCTCTGAAGAGCCACAACCATGTGTGCAAAGAGCCACTTGCAGCTCATGAGTCTCCACTAGTCAACTTTGGTCTAAATCAGGGAGGGCAAACCATTGGCATGCGTGCCATTGGTGGCACGCTGCGCAATATTTTGGGCACGCCACCGATCAAAACGGTTTGCATTTTAATTCAGAAAGTATATTATTGCAAGTAACCCCAAACTTGAAAAACAATTTCAAGGATAAAAATGTACATGAGAAACCAGACAAAGATAGAGTTATTGAAGAATTAATTTCCATAATTGATTCTTCAATCAAGGAGTTTTCAGTGAGATTTTCTCAGTTCAAAGAATTGTAAGAAACGCGCGCTCAAGTTTATTATATTCCCTGATGTGACATTATTTGATAAACTGAACTTACTCCAATTCGATTGGTTGGAATTTGAAAAATTTGAAATGCAACTTATTGATTTCTAGTCTAGTTCAATATGGATTCAAAAGTTTATTGAAACAAGGAAAAAGTTGGAATTGATTGAAACCGAAAGATTAACAAGCAATATAAGTAAAAATGCCATTAACGAAATTTTGGTAACATGGAATTCGATTCCAGACACATACAGCTGTTTTAAGAAGCTAGCTTTTACTATTTTAATCATATTTTTATCTATCTATGCTTGCGAGTGATTATTTTCAGAGATGAATAACATTTTGGCAGATGACTTCAATTCAACGTGCATGCTGCTAAAAGAAACATTTTGCAATCCTAATATAAGTTATTTGTCACCTATGTATATAATCTGCAACAACAGAAGTCACACTAATGTTACTTAAATTTAATTAAATTTAATGGAATTAAAATTAATAACTGAAACATTTACTACTATAGAGTGCAAAGTGTATATTTTCGTAGTAAATAAAGGATTTTGTGATGTGGGTATTTAGTTTTATTATTTTCAAAATTACATTAAAATCAAAATTATTTGACAGCACGTCTATACCTCATTAAACATATTTTAAAGAAAAAAATGGCACGTTGATCCAATAAGGTTCGCAATCCCTGTTCTAAATCATTGAAACACATTTCTTCATTTATTAATGTATTTGGACAAAGTTTGGCCAAATAATGATCCTCTCACAAATTAAACTGAAGAATCAAATTTATCCAAAAAAGTACATCAATCACGAATAATCTAAACCCTTTTGTTAGGAAAATTGGTGTAATTGTAATATCACTGATGGTGATAGATATATGATTTTTTCTGTTTTATAGTTAAAATAACTTATTCTTCCTCGAAGATAAATTGTTATTTTTTCTTTTACTTGCATTTTATATAAACTCTTTTTTTAAAAGATTTGTCTGAAATATTTTAATCTAAAACGTTCACATAACTCAAATACTTTCAGAAACATAGAGTTCTTATTTGTATTTACTTGTCATTTTTCAGACTATTCTGTAGTATGTAATATATTGTGATTTCTTATCATAAAATATTTCTCGTATTTATTTTAAATATTAATATTTCTGACGATGTCGATTGTATATTCTCAGCCTACACGATAGTCTAATATTAGTCTTTTAAGTGGATAGAATCTGCCTGACTTGCTAGACGATAGTGTTTTAACTATACTCTCACAAATTCCTATAGGTTTCCACCCACTCTTTTTACACCGTAAACTATTCGTAATAAAATTTTTTAAATATACTCCATTTTGCTTATACTCATCCGATCTTTCAAAAAAAAATTACGAATTTCTGCCATTCTTAAATCAAATATCTTCTATTCGTTACAATCGCAGTTGTTCATTCTTTTTTAGTCTGTCGTTTCAAATGCTATGATTCCTTCTTACATGAGAGTATAATATAGAAAGATTTTTGTTATAATGGTTGATTTTTGATTTTAATCTTTTAATCTGTTTTGGGATATATTGTTTACTCATGTGGGCGGATACATATTCGTAGATGCATGACTTGCTAGACAGAAGTTTTTTAACTGCTCCCACAAATTCCTATGGGTTTTGATGAAACTGATGAAACATCCTCCTGTATATGATATATATATTTGAAAAAAGAATATAGTTTATCTTTAAAAAAACATTTATCTGAAATATTTCACAAAAACCTGAATTGTAAAAATATTTAGAAAAGTAGAAAAATGTATCTCAAGGATTAAAATATTCAGAAGAAATAAAATATACGTGAAAAAAGTGTTAACATTTTAAGGAAAATAAAGAACATGTATCGATAAGAGGAGCCAATTTAAATAAGCGTAGAAATACCGCAAAGTTTTAATTATTACTATAAGAAATAACACAGAGGTATAAAGTAAAGTTTATTCTGATTGATCCATATGAACTTAATATTGTTAACTAAACATATTAATGTTGATTCATTAGATTTGAAGAAGGTAAAAGATTTATACAGAATGGATTGAATTCTTTCATTTACAGGTGGGGTGGTGTTCAAACCCTGGCCCGTGGGCCATGAATGGCCCACTGAATACATCTTATTGGCCCTGCATTTGAATCTGGGGCAATTTCAGGAAAAATTGCCCCTTGTCTGCTTTTTATCGTACAAAACACTCTTTTTCTGTTATTCTAGATGTTTAAAACATTTTATAGATATGTTTAATATCTATTTGAGATAAAAAAATTTCTAAAAATGACAAATTTTTCAAACGTTTCATTGTATTTTAAATAATTTTAAATTTAAAAAATCCGACTATGCATAAAATGTCAGAAGTTTTCTTAAGAAAAGGTGGATTTTTATCTTTAAAATGCAAAGTATTTTAATTCGACTTCCATTTAACGTCTTTGAAACCTGTAACAGCATCTCTTCCCTTTGAATCAATTGTAATCATGTAAAACAAAAAATAATCCCTTTCTTATTTAAATTTCCTAAATATATTTTTTGACAGTTGCGTGGCCCACGTATTATTGTTAATTGATTGATGTGGCCCGCATATCATTGTGGATTTAATAGTACGAACCTCGAGCGTTAAAGGTTGAAGATCCCTAACTTACGGTACACGGCAAAAGTACCGTAAAGTGAGTGAGTAAATGTTAACGTCGCACTCTTCAGCGTCACGATGGCTTTAGGGGACGGACCCTGGGAATTTTGAACCACGGTCAAGTGACGAGGACGACACCTGAGCTGGCACCGCCTCTCCTAACTACCACACCACACCAACGGGAGGACGTTTGAGCTCTCGACAGATTTGACGTACATCACTCCTCTACACGGCGGGTCTTCAGTGGCACTGCGCTCGAACTCCTTGTGCGGACCCCCCTGGGTTCCACCCTGGACACCAAGATTAATTTGACGCAAAGAATCACTTAGAGTCATTGTGTTAATAATAACTTGTATTTATTATATCAATTCAAGTATCAAAAACTTTAATATATAATATTTCTATGTTACGTCAAACAAAAGGGATTTACCATTAATCTCTTTAATTAAATTACGAATTATGAAATTAATCAATAATTATGCGCAAAATCAAATAAGGTCTACCGAAATAGGAGGTCCGAGAAATACACGTACTCGAATTATTAGTTTCCATTAACTTTAACTAATTTTACTAAACTAACGCTTATTTTAAGCGTAAATAAATTATAGTGACCGCCTGGTATATCAGCTTTCCAGTTCCTTCGTAGAATAACAGCAATAAGGCTTCACTAACGTAATCCAATGGAATCCTCTAAGTTTGAGGTTACTGCTGCTGGCTCAATAGCCTTCATACTTGCTAGCTTACAACGCTCTACTTAAATACCCTATCTACTTTGCATATCCCGTTCACTTTTTGGAGCTGATTGGAAATATACGCGAATTTTTAATCCCCCAAAAGACGCCTAAGAATATTAGTGGAAAGGTTCCGTACAGATTCGTCACATCCTGACAAGCAGCCACGAGTCCGTTACCTTGACCACTAGACTACCGCGGCCACAAGGTACCGCAAAGTGATGGATCTTTATGGAAATGTTTGCTCGTCATGTGGCACCGTTGTGAGAGGAAAAGGGAACTTTTAACACTCTCTGACCACATATCCCCCACAGATGATATAAGAAGTGAGATTAACTTATTCATGAACGATGCTACAACAACGAGCTACCCAATAAAGGGCTTCCATCCTATTAGATCTAAGAGAAATCATCCAAATCTGGGTGGGGAGACTTTTCCAAGGTACGAGCTAGTTCTAATTTTTTCAAGGTGTTGCAGTCTACCCAGTGGCGTTGGTGTAATGAGCTATACAAAAGGACCTTTACATTCGTAATAATAAGAGTATGTACTATATCGACATTAGTACTTAAAATGTTCACTGCCGGGTCACACGCCATTGCAGAACCGAATGTTACCATGAGAACCCAATCTCGCGGAAACGCGTGGCATAGGGTGAAGCTTCAATAGCCGATCCCAGGCTATCGCGGAAAGAGCTGGTCATTAAAGTGTATTCTTCCCTTCAGTCGGCGTGTGAGGCAAAACTACACTGCTGGACAATTGCTAAGGACGGATAACACTATCATCCATAGCAACCACAAAATGAAAGGAAGCAAAATGTGGAAAATTAGAATAAGTGCGGGATATTAGTAAGAAGAAGTATGAGTATGCAATTTTTTTCCCACGTCTGTTCATCACGTGATAGCGTTCATAAGAGCTTTAAAGGTTTTGACGCGTGTGGACAGTTATTGCTTCAAGTCAAAGTTTTACAGGAAAGATTAATTAGACGAACTTAAAAATTTTGGCATGTCTTCCCGACATCAAATAGATGATTTTATGCGTGGCCGAACTATTGGAAAGATCGAAGAAGGGAGAAAAATAACAGATGTTGCCAGGCAGTTCGACATCGCTCACAGCGTTGTTTCACGGCTGTGGAAGTCATTTAAAACTACTGGAATGTGTAGTAGACGGCATGGGGGAGGTCGTGTTAGAAGTACGACGCCTGCAGAAGACAGATATATCGTCCTATCAGCAAAAAGTAACAGGCGCACCACAGCTCAGCAGGTGGCAAATCAGTTTCTTGCTGCCTCAGGAAAGCAGATCTCCCGAAAAACTGTTGCCAGACGTTTGAGGGGAGGAGGACTATACGCACGCAGACCTGTTGTGTGTGTCCCATTGACCAGACTGCCCGTTTACAATGGTGTCGTGAGCATCACAATTAGACTGAACAGGACTGGGCATGCGTACTATTTTCAGATGAGAGTAGGTTCAGTCTGTCATCGGATTGTAGACGTCAACTGATCTGGCGCGAGAGTGGTATTGCTTATCGTCCAGAAAATATCCAGAAAAAGGACCGATATCCGACATGCAGTATCATGGTGTGGGCCGGCATCATGATCAATGGCCGCACGCGCCTACATGTGGTTTCGAATGGGACTATGACGGGCCAACGATACATTGATGAAGTTCTACTTCCTCATGTTCGTCTTTTCCGTGGTGCTGTCGGTGATAAATTTGTTTTTATGGACGACAACGCAACATGTCATCGAACACTCGCTGTTCAGTATTGTCTAGACAGCGAGTATTCAACGTCTCGTATGGCCAGCGCGTTCTCCAGATCTAAACCCCATTGAAAATGTGTGGGATGCTTTGGGGAGGCAAGTTGCTGGTCGAAACTATCCTCCGACAAACAAGAACACCCTCATCCGTGCACTCACAGAGGAATGGGATAAATTGCCTCAACAACTGCTGGATAATGTTGTGCAAAGTATGGTACGACGTGTGGAATGTTGCATCACACTCCACTGTGGACATATCCCGTACTGATACCTTTCTTTAAGGTGCCTGCTGACTGTTAGATGCATTGTTCCATTTCTCCGTACGCAGATCAAATGAACATTTTTTTCCCTTTCAAATGTTTCACAGCTTTTGTACTTTCCAGAACAATAAATATTCTTTATTCTAATGTCTAAACAGTGTGGCAACTATATTTTATCCTACTAGGCCTCATCTCTCGCTTAACGTTATGCTACATAGCAATTTGTGACCCGTCCTTAGCAATTGTCCAGCAGAGTAATTTCTATGGCTGGCATCGCGGTGATCACATTTTCCTCCATATAACGTATTAAGTATCTTCGTGCACTTCCAATGAAGATACATGTGTCATCTACACATTCATCAAATAATTTACTTAAGTAACACAATCGCATCGATTGTGAAAAGCTGATTCTCCAATCTAGTTGGAGTCGGTCTTCCATCAATATGCTTCTTTTAATAAGTGCGTCTTAGGTCTTAGTGAAGGTTGTCACCTCAAAATATATCGGTGATCTACCGGTCGATCACGATCGACTTAATGCCCACACTTGATCCAGATAATCATGTTTGAGACTCTGAGTTATAGCAGTGTGGTGAAAATTGTTTAAATGCCAAAGGTGTCAGATTGTTGGTTTCCACGAATACTGACTTATTTTCAAAAACAAGCTCGGATTGATCTGGCATGGGAGATGTTGAATCTTTTGGAGTAAGATATAGTATGTATTTTTTCAGTCACCTGATAACTCTAGATTTATTTTAGATCCATTAGTGCAATCCAGAGACCAAAAAATTAAGAAGAAAGTGGAAGCCTAGCAACTCATCTCCATACATTCCCTTCTCAAGAAGGCTCACTTTTAGAAGTTTATAAAGAAGATAATGCTGTCTATTTTTTTAGAATTGTAGTTGAGTCTTCATAATAGAATAGCTGGAAAAGGTTCAGACATCCCTAGTGTCTATTAATTACGCAATTAAACAAATTGCGCAATACTCTAATCATGAAAAAGTGCGGTACTTTCTCTTTCATCTTCATGGTGATAATGTACCTGCTCACTCATCTCCAGATGTGGTTGAAAAATCAAAGCGACATTGAAGTTTTTCAATATCCACCCTATTCTTCAGATCTCTTCCCAAGTGATTTGTTTTATTATTATATTCCCAGAAATTAAAAAACAGTTTGCAGGTTCGAGTATTTAACAAAATAAATTATGTAATTCAAGAAATGGAACAATGGTTTTCGATGTATTCTGCTGAGTTCTACAACGATGGGCTTTGACAGGTCAAGAATCCCTGTGAGAAACGTAAAGCTTTACATGCTAGCAAGGTAGCGAAGTCTTAACAATAACAAATAAAAACTAAGTTTCTATGATTACTATTTCTAATGATTAGCACTTTACGTTATCCCCTGCTATATAACTCCTTTCTCTCTCAATCTTTTTCTTTCTTGTCTAAAATGTAAAACTAAATTTTAATTTTGCAGATATTTGAGAAATATGTAGCTTTTCCCCTGATTTATGCATAGTGACCTACGCAAATTAAGAAGTACACTGCTGGCTACGGTAAATGCAACACAAAGAAAGACAAGAGATAGCAAAACAAAATTTATTTTGATAAAATGTTGACCAAGTATCAAATGATTCAATTTATAGACTTCTGTGAAGTGTGGTTCCTGCCAGAATCATTAGCCAGAGTAGCCACCATTGTTGTAGATCACTGCTGCCACACGCCTCGGCATTGATTCAAAGAGACTTTGGATGTGTTCTTGGAGTACAGCAGACCAAGCAGCTTCCACACGTTGCCAAAGTTGATCTGGTGTGGCAGCTGGGGTGAAATCTAGGTCAATCCTTGAGCAACTATGGAACACGTGTTTTCTATCGGCGAAAGATCAGGAGAGCTAGTCGGTTAGGGAAGCAATTCAATCTGGTGATTGACAAAGAACCTTTGGAAAATGCGTGCCGTGTGTGGTCATGCATTATCCTGATGAAATATGGCTGTGGGCAAACCCTGAAGATATGGAAGGACAACTGGCACCAATACCTCGGAGATGTAGTTCTGGCTGTTTAAAGTACCGGCAATGCGTACTAGAGGAATGCGAGAGTGATATCCAATACCGTCGCATACCATAATAATCGGTGCAGGACCAGTGTGGCGGTGCATAACGCAGCTGTTTAGCATCCTCTCCCCACAGTATCTCCAGACTTGAATCCGACTATCGTGGTGTTGCAGACAGATGCGCGACTCGTCAGTAAAGACAACTTCATTCCATTCTGCCATTCACATTCTTCTTTCATTGCACCATAGGCAGCGGAGACGTCTGTGGTTCTGCGTCAAGGGTAGACCAAGCAATGGACGTCTTGCGGACAGACCGCTCTGCTCTAAACAACGTCGAATGGTACGCGCATACACTGAATGATGCGTTACAGACTCAATGTGCTGTGCTACGGTTCGTGATGTGACTGAGCGATCCGTCACTGCCATGCGCACAATTTGCTTGTCCTCATGGGAAGTGGTGCACTGAGGTGGATGCGATCGACCACGCCGGTCCGTCGTGCCCTCCTGCATCCAACGGTTCACATATCCGCATTACAGTTGTTTGGTTTCGTCCAACATGACTACCGATTTCCCTGAAAGATAATCCACAACCTCGGTAGGCCACTATCCTTCCTCTGTCGAACTCGAATACTTGATCAAAAGCTGATCGCTCTTTTCTACGAGACATAACTAACCGTTCTTTGAAAAAATCACCAGAAAAACACAATTGCCGAACTTGAAATCGTCGAAATCTCCAAGCCTTAAATAGCGTTTTGAGGTAGCGCCACAGGCGCGCGTGATGTGTGTCTGCGCTGAAATTCTAATCATTTGCATATCTCACCTCCGCTAATGCATGTTGTAAATTTCATGTTATTTGCATGCTTCCTTCAGGGGGTTGGATTTACGGAGGCCAGCAGTATAAATAACTTCCCGCTATGCCCCGTTCCTATTATAAATATATAATTCGTTGGCATATTAAAAAGTTAAACAATACGAATTTGTCCTTTTTTATTATTTATTAAACCAAAAATTATATTCCACATACAAAGAACGTTAAAAAGATATAGATAATGTTACGTGACAGCATTCTTTGTTGATATGACAGAAAAGGCAACCCCTTGCCTCAGTGGTGAAATTTTCCATCTCAATACATTCAGAATCATTGAAATCTTCAATTTTAAATCTAAATTAAATCTAAAAAGTTCTAACATTTTACTGCAGATTTTTTGGGTGCATATTTTTTCGATTTGCATTGTTTCTTGACCCCACCGATTAAGCAACTTCGATGTATTACTTAAAAATATATCACGAAATGTTATAAAACTTTTAAGAAACTAAAACCCCATAACTGAACTTGTATCATATTGTTTTCATTACATTCAGTTAAAAAGAAGCTAGGATTGTGTGTTTAGATACTTAAAATGAGAACCTTCTAAAAAATTTTTTTTAAATTTTAATTAAAGTTTAGACAGAATTTATTTACCCAGAAATTGTTTATGTTTTCTCTTCCATTCTATTTCCTGTCGAAGAAATAAGAATTATCTTAAATTACAAACTATTTTCAAGCATTTAATCTCTACGAAATGCAGAATTCAAGTCACAAACGAAACATCTTTTAATTATTGTTATTTAACTTCTTCCAGACACAACCTTGCTAAATTAAATTTTTCTTATCCTACCGTATCTCCGTGAAATGGGAAAGAGGAAAGAAAATTTCTTAGAAATGTGTGTTTTAGAATTTGTAATTTCTTTTCTTTTCTTTTTTTTTAAAAAA
Organism: Trichonephila clavipes; assembly: GCA_019973935.1. Taxonomy (NCBI): domain Eukaryota; kingdom Metazoa; phylum Arthropoda; class Arachnida; order Araneae; family Nephilidae; genus Trichonephila; species Trichonephila clavipes. Next base: position 717,508 of record BMAU01000160.1, read on the forward strand.
AAATTGTGTTTTGTGTTCCTTAACTTTTAAAACTTTAAATGCGAATGAGTCATCGCATAAAAAGCTGATGCGCGTGTTTGCGTGACTCATTCTGTGTGTGTACGTACAGTCAGGCTTACATGTTTTTAGACAACTGAAAACAGAAAACGTAAAAGCTAACGCTTCAATTCTTTTTTTCTACAAAATTAGCATATTTGTTTTTGTCCACTTAAATGTATCATTTTGTCATCAATTATATGGAAATGATAATTATTTAATTAACATTAATCAATAGATAATGGAAAAATATATAAATTAGATGTGTTTCTCTTTCTGTTGACATACTGCGAAAAAAAATGAAAAATTACACAATCTCACAAAGCAATCTCTTTTTGTTACTTACATCTCATCCCAATACCAATGTGAACATGAAATGAAAAATATATTTGTATGAAACTTGTGGGTGTACACGCTATTTTTTTTTTAAGAACGAGGGATTATATTAGAATGTTTTTTCAACATTTTTTACCTCACAATATATTTAAAACTTAATAGGAGCTTATTATATATAAAAAAATAGTTCCTAAATAATCTTAATTAACTTAAATAGCTCCTAGTTAAGCTGAAGTTATGTTGGTGTGTATCAGAAGAGCATTTATTTCTTAATAATAATCAAATAATTAATTACAGTTCTAATTTAAAGGGTTTTATTCAAAGAAACTAATATTTATTTTTTTGTTTATTGTAATTTTGTAGTTAATAACATATCTCTGTTTTGCTTATTTTTCAGAATATCTACTTAAAGGTTGAATTCTGGATAAACAATTTCGCTAAGTATACTTTCTATTTTCCTTGCCCCATTATAATAATGTTTTTTGTTGTTGTTGTTTGCAAAACCATGATAATAAAGACGGTAATGTTTCCCAAAATTTTTATTTTTATAGCGATTGAAAATTTTCCTTTCATGAAAAAAATAAAACGATTACGCATGTTTCTTAATGCCACTTCTGCATTCATTCATCATTTTTCTACATTTTAACTTTTCTTCTTGTGTTATATATGATACCGTTAAAGTGTGAAATCCGATATATTTCCTAAAATAAATAGGTATTTCATGAAATAACTAAACAAGTCGGGGATAAAGCATATAAAATTATTGAATTCTACAATTTAACTAGGTATTCCATAGAATAACGATTACTTGATCGTTAAAGTATGAAATACAGCACTCGGAAAGTTCTTTAAACTGATTACAGCTTCTTTGCAGTGACGTGTGTGTGTGTGTGCCCTTCATTTCGTTGCTTTTAAACGTAGAATTTATATGGTGTATGTGTCGCGGGGAAACGATGAAATCAGGGATTTTATCAAATCCCTAAGGGAGAGGATCAATTCACGCAAGATGTTAAAATAAGAACTCTGTAAAGTGATTTCCCTAAGGAAAGTAAATGATTGGATCAAATTCCTAACCTGTTTCAGTGAAATGATGAAATAATATGGCCAAGAATTTAAAAGTGCTTATTTAGCAAATATGTGGTGCCTTATTAAAAGAATAGTAAGAAATATAACAATAATAGTTGAATTACAAATTATTTAATCGAAATTAATTAGCAAAGCACGCATTTGAAAAGAAATAAAAATTACATTAATGTAATACTTCAGAAATATATGCTGCTTTATTTGTAACACCTTTTTTTTAGTTATTATTTCACTTTGTTTTTTATCAAAAAGCTTATTTTTGCTTTTTTGAAGTTATACTTCTTTTGGGGCGTTAGAGAAATGGGATGAGGGTAAATTTTTACGATGCGTGCGCACGCCGTCACGGATGTGACGCACACCGTCATAGATGAGAAAACGCATTGTCTAGAAATATACAGAACTGGACAGATCATTCCCGCCTTCGAAATTCTCAGAAAAATATTTCTCTTAACTTGCCTGAAGAAGGGGACACCAGGGTTTGAACCGGAGACGTCTCGTTCTGCAGTCGATTGGCTTACCACTGAGCTATACACCCACGTCAGCGAACCTTTGCTTTGTGTTCCGTAGGAACGTATACGAAAATGCTTTGCCTAGCAATATACAGAACGGGACAGATCATTGCCGCCTTCGAAATCCTCAAAAAAACATTTCTCCTCACTTCCCTGAAGAAGAGGACACCCGGTTTCGAATCGGGACCTCTCGATTTGTAGTCGAATGCTCTACCACTGAGCTATACCACCGCATCAGCTAACCTTTGCTTTGCGTTCCTATGAGCATCCGAAATATACTTTTTCAGGACCATATCGCCCCATTTCTTTACCTATAATTAACATTTTAAAATTATTTTAGTTATAATTTTTTTAAAATCCCGCATATCTTTTGAGGATTTTTGAGATTCGTTAATGAAACTCGGACCATGGGTTCTCCTCGTTGTTCTATATTTCATCTGCTATAATTCGTGTGTAGATACTGGGCGTAGGGGAGGGGGCGTTATCACTAAAAATAGAATCCCCATGTTTTACCTTTTGGGTTCGATCTTTTGATGACGTAACGATGTTACAGAGATAGAAGGATAAGACTTTGGGATCACCTACTACTCTATGTTTCATTGAGATGTACGTGACCATTTACGTCATAGTTATCCCCCCGGGGGAGTTAGTTTCGTTTTCCTTTCCCGAGTTAGCACCGCCCTATTTGCGACTACAGACTCCGGACTGGTTCTAATGGATTACTCTTGTGTTTGCTCACAGCCAGTCACAGGTTTGAGTTGTTGGGAGCCCTGCTTCCACACTGTTGGCCACCGTAAATGCAACCAACCCCTTGAAGGAAGCATGCAAATAACATTAAATTTACAACATGCATTAGCGGAGGTGAGATATGCAAATGATTAGAATTTCAGCGCAGACACACATCACGCACTTCTGTGGGGCCACCTCAACGTGCTATTTAAGGCTTAGAGATTTCGACGATTTCAAGTTCGGCAATTGTGTTTTTCTGGTGCTTTTTTCAAAGAACGGTTAGTTATGTCTCGTAGAAAAGAGCGATCAGCTTTTGATCAAGTATTCGAGTTCGACAGAGGAAGGATAGTGGCCTACCGAGGTTGTGGATTATCTTTCAGGGAAATCGGTAGTCATGTTGGACGAAACCAAACAACTGTAATGCGGATATGTGAACCGTTGGATGCAGGAGGGCACGACGGACCGGCGTGGTCGATCGCATCCACCTCAGTGCACCACTTCCCATGAGGACAAGCAAATTGTGCGCATGGCAGTGACGGATCGCTCAGTCACATCACGAACCGTAGCACAGCACATTGAGTCTGTAACGCATCATTCAGTGTATGCGCGTACCATTCGACGCCGTTTACAGCAGAGTTGTCTGTCTGCAAGACGTCCATTGCTTGGTCTACCCTTGACGCAGAACCACAGACATCTCCGCCGCCAATGGTGGGATCAAAAAAGGATGTGGGTGGCAGAATAGAATGAAGTTGTCCTTACTGACGAGTCATGCATATGTCTGCAACACCACGATGGTCGGATTCGAGTCTGGAGACACTGTGGAGAGAGAGGATGCTTAACAGCTGCGTTATGCAACGCCACACTGGTCCTGAACCGCCTATTATGATATGAGGCGGTATTGGATATCACTCTCTCACTCCTCTAGTACGCATTGCCGGTATTTTAAACAGTTAGCGCTACATCTCCGAGGTGTTGGAGTCAGTTGTCCTTCCTTACCTTCAGGCTTGGCCACAGCCATATTTCAAATGGATAATTCGCGACCACATGTAGCACGCATTGTCTAAAGATTCTTCGTCAATAATCAGATTGAATTGCTTCCCTGGACGGCTCACTCTCCGGATCTTTCGCCGATAGAAAACATGTGACCCATGGTTGCTCAACGATTGACTTAGATTACACCCCCAGCTGCCACACAAGATCAACTTTGGCAACGTGTGGAATCTGCTTGGAAATGAGCTCAGGAAAATGACCTCAAAGAGACTTTATTTTAACACCTTCCGTGATTCCCTTAGGGATTTGAGGAAAACCCTAATTTTGCCATTTCCCTGCGACTTATGTAAGTTAGTGTTTTACATTTCGGATTATTAACAAATATTTTTGCAACCTATATATTTTCAAGCAATAAATTTTGCAGGAATAGGACAGCAACCTGTAAATAAGAAAGATTTAATGCTGGGGTGATTTAAATTTTCATTAAATAAGCGTGGGACAAAGGAAAACAGCGCCGCCCTTACTCGAAAAAAATTATTAACTTTGATAGCAAAAGTAAAAAGTGCTAAACCAGCACAGAAAAAAGTACCACGAGACTATTAGTTACTCCATCGTTGTGATATCCTTGAAGTTCAAGGAGTAGAAAAGTTAATTGTACATACACACGTGTTCTTTTTTTTTCTTTCTGCTCAACTAATGTTAGCAATATGAGCAATAATAAATGATATCATCTGCTTTTCTATTTATCAATTAATCATTCGCAATAGGGATAAATTGTATTTTTAGAGAGGTTGTAGCTTTTTATATGTTAATTTATAAAATAACATTGAAATTGCTTATTTTTAACTTTAACGGTCTATCAGTTATTTCATAGAATAACTAGGTAAAATATGAATTTTTTTCATATATTATTTACTTAAACTGACCAGTCAAGTTATTTCATGAAATACCTAGCTATTCTATGAAATAACTTATATGAATTATACACTTTACGATAACATATATACGTTGGAGAACTTACAGGCACATAAAAAGGATTCCTCTCTGAACACAAAAATATCTTTTTAAGCGAAGATACTAGAAAATTAAAGTGAAATTTACAAAATCTTCTAAGTCTCTTATCCACCTTAACTCGCTGTTTCATATATTTTCATTGTTTTTATCTTTCAAACTTTTATTTCAGGACCTTTTTTACCTTAACCATACATTTAATTTGTAGATATAAAAACATCTTTGTCTCTCATTCTCTATTTGTTGCCGCGGTAGCCGAGTGGTATAGGTATCAGACCGTGGCTTGCCTTGTCACGAGTTCAAGCCCAGTAACACTAAAGACCCGCCGTCTAGGGCAGCGATGCATGTAAAATCGGCCGAGAGCTTAAACGTCCTCCCGTTGGTGTGGTGTGGTAGTTAGGAGAGGGGGTGCCAGCTCAGGTGTCGTCCACGTCACTTGACCATGATTCAAAATTACGTAGTCCGTCGCCAAAAGCCCTCGTGTAGCTGAACAGTGCAACGTTAATATTCAATCAATCTCATTCTCCATTTATATTAAGAGTTTTTAAACCTTGTAATAAATTAACGATTAAGTACAACTTTTTATTAAATTCAGGTTCATCACTAAACAAATTATTTATTCTGCAATCTGATCGTGTACTCAGTTATAATACAAATTTGGTTTTGTGACACACATTTAAATCATTCTTTTTAATTATAATACACTGGTTATCATACTTTGGGGGGAAATCACAAAAATGACGATAAATCAAAAGTTCTGCGAAGAAGATTTAATAAAACTTATACACATTATACGATACATAGGAAGGTATAAAATAGCATAAAAAGAAATCGCCGAACAATTATGAAGTTATAGAAATTAGCACACATGTGTACAATGAACAAATCGGCTGTGTCAGTTTGGTATAGGAAAAGTAACTTTAATTTGGGGTATGATCCACCGAGAAACAATACAGCACATGCAGCGATGTGTGATGCTCGTAATTATATGCGGTCTATTTTCTTCTGTAAGAGCCATTGCTCCTCCAAGGCAGTTGAAAATGTGGCAAGGGCCCTAGAAGAGAGATTGAGAGCAGCTACACGTTATCCTAGAGCATTAAAAACATGCTCGATAAGGTTAAGGTCCGGTGATGGAGCTGACCAGCGCATGCGCTGAATTGTTTCCTGTTCAAGATAAGCATCCATGATGCGAATCCTGTGAGGTCTCGCATTATCCTCCTGTAGCACGAAATCATCACCTATTGCTCCCCGGCATAAGGGCTCACATAAGTACCAGGATGTCATCTCTAGAGGTGTGATAGTTAATATTTCCACGGGAAAAAACATGTGCGTCCACCCGAAGAGATACCACTCCAAACACAGACACTGCCTGATCCGTATGCATTTGTTTCATGGACGTATCATGGATGAACACGAGTTCAGGTTCTTTCCAATTAAAAATACGCCTACTATCACTTTTGAGGCTAAACCTGAACTCATCCTTAAAGAAATCCGCCCTCCATTGATCAAGCGTCATTACACTGCTAGCCACACAAAATGCAATACCCTGAAGGAAGCAAGCAAACCATATGAAATTTACGTCATACATTGGCGGCGATGAAACATGCAAATCATTAGCATTATAGCTCAGAAGGACATCACGGGAGACCGTAGCGCCACCCGCAAGCGCTAGACAAGGGGAGAAAAGATTGACAATTTGAAATACGGTAATTATCTTTTCATGCGGGTTTTTCTGCGTAAGCTGTTTCGCAATGACTCGTTGAAGACATCGAGTGTCTTTTGACCAAGGAAGAATAGTAGCCTATAGGGATTGCGAATTATCCTTCAGAGAAATAGGTCAACGTGTTGGACGAAACCAAGCAACTGTGATGTTAATCTGCCATCGCTGGATGCAGGAGGAAGCGACGGAGACGCCCCCCCCCCTCATTGCACCACTGCACATGGCGGATTGTGCACATGTCAGTGATTGATCACACAGCCACATCCCGAATCATAGCACAACAGATTAAGTCTATTACGCATCATTCAGTGTCCACTAGTACCATTCGACGCCGTTTGCAGCAGAGTGAAATGTCTGCAAGACGTCCATTGCTTCGTTTATCCTTGACTGGAAACCACAGGCATGTCCGCCGCCAACGGCGCGATGAACGGCAGATATGGACAACAGAATGGAACGACATTATGTTTACTGACGAGAATCCCGCTTCTGCCTGCAACATTACGATGGTTGGAATTGAGTTTGGGGACACCGGGGTGAGGGGCTCCTGTGAACTATTGCTTTGTGTATCACCACACTGGCCCTGCATCCGGTATCATGGTTTCAGGTGGTATTGTATTTCACTACCGCACCCCTCTAGTACACATTGCTGGTACACTGAACAGCCAGCGCTACATCTCTGAGGTGTTGGAGCCCGTGGTCCTGCCATACAATCAGCGCTTGCCATGCTTGCATAAAGACTGGCACGGGATACACCACCTGCTGCTACACAAGATCAAGGTTGGCAATATGTGGTAACCGCATGGAGACTGTTGTATTTCAAGGATACATCCAAAACCTCTTTGACTCTATGCCGAGGCATGTGATAGCGGTTATACCAACAAAGGTAGCTACACTAACTACTGATTTCGTCATCACCCACATGTGACAAGAGGCTGTAACTTTAATCGTTTAATCTTTGCACAAAATGTTATATGCCAAATAAATTTCACTGTGATAGCTTTGGTCTTTCTTGTTGTTGTATTTTGTGTGACCAGCAGTGTATTTTTGATAGTTCCGATTCACTAATGCTCTTTTTATCATAATATTGTTCTTACACCTCATCATTCCTCTTGCTAAATTGCTGGGTTCGAACCCTGTACCACTAAAGACCCGCCGTGTAGGGCAGCAATGCACGTTAAATCTGTCGAGAGCTGAAACGTCCTCCCGTTGGTGTGGTGTGGTAGTTAGGAGAGGGGGTGCCAGCTCAGGTGTCGTCCACGTCACTTGACCATGGTTCAAAATTACGTGGTCCGTCGCCAAAAGCCCTCGTGTAGCTGAACAGTGCGACGTTAATATTCAATCAATCTTGCTAAATTGCTTGATTCGTGGGAATTTTTATTTCAAGTTGAGTAAGAGTACGAGTCTTTATTTCTTAAATTAATGCTACCAGTTTTGCAATGGTCTTGTAAGATTCCCTTAAAGAAGATGACAAAGAGTGAAATTAAAAACAAGATTTATTTTTAAACTGTACGAGATGCGAGTAGAGTTTGAGATTTGAAACGGAACGGGATTCGGGAGTTTTTGGAACCGATTTCTAGTTTGTAAATACTGAAAATTGTATTTTTTGTGACAATCGATGGTTTATTATTGAATCTAAAATATATCAGCTTTCCTGATTTATATTTGCATCGCATGTGCGAGATGTTATAGTGCCTTTAATAACCACACTTCGATCATGCTTCTTTAGTTTTTCTTTATCCATATTTATTCCAATTTGACTGACCAAATATAATGTTGGTCAGCAAATGCTCGTGAACGCTGGTTTTATTATTCATATGTCAGGTGACTGAATTGAATATTCAATGGTTATTTCATAACAGTGCTATTAGCACGCTGTTCCGAGAAAGAAACTGCAACATCAGGCGGAGGTTCACATAGAACTTGACAAGGATGATTAACTAGCGAATAATTTTGGCGACAACAAGATTGTTACAAACACAGTTAAGGAATGAGCAATGTATAGAAAGATATATATATATATATATATATATATTATATATTATAGAACCCACGCATAACATTCACCTTCAGAGTTAGTGTCTTCTTATTTCTGTTTAAGAACAGAGCGATCCATTAAACGGTCCTACGTGCCAATGTAGGGCATGGTGAAATTCGTGTAGAAGTATTTTCTAGCAAAGTTAAAAATACTGTCCTCATTATATTTAGGTGCTCTTTCTCTCACTATTCGTCAACGAAGTATGTTGTGCTAACCCTCTAGGTCACTGGTATCGATACTCTGATCTACAGTAGAGTATACAAGGAGAAGAGGGTACGGAACTCCCCCATCGATCTCGATTTTTTTTCCGATCTGTTATAATCATATATCTATAGTACGTAATTTAATTCCAAGAAAAGCTAACCACAAATTCTGTTTTAATAAATGAAAGAAATAAAATTTAATTAAAAGTCACACACACACAGCGCTTTTCAAACTTACAATATTGATGGCCCAATTTTAAATCAAACTTTACATCGCCTCCCCCTCATACAATGAAAATGAATTGAAAGGAATAATAATGTAATTTGACGCTAAAGATAAAACATGATCTTAATTATAAGCCGCACAAATTATTAATATAAGCATTAAATTTTGTATATGTTGTTCTTTAAGTAATAAATATTTTAAGGGGACATGGTGCGACTTACACAAAAAATTTTAATTTAAGGATTTTCAAAATTTTTTTGGTTGCTTCCTATGTGCGTATACTATGCAAAACAGATTTTGTGCTCAAAATTTCATAAAAAGCTAACCATTTAATTTTTAAGGAAAAAACTTAAAATTTGTGAAGTGATTTTAAATACTCCACCTCCACAACAAAAATTTACGTGCACGCATAAAATTTGATTAACAAGTACATCAAACCACAAATAAAAGAAGTTGGTATGTGTTTTGCGATAACATGATTGGTATTTGTACAACACTTCTTTTTATAAATGCTTTGATTCAAAAATGCATCCCAACTTTTGTTACATGTACTATTAGAAATAGGTAAAAAAAAAAAAAAAAAAAAACTTAAAGCATTAGGCACAATAGAAAAAAAGCCTTAGCATTTTAAATGAAGACAAACTAGTTGGTATAGATAGTTTATCTTTCTTAGATAAGTCAGTTTAAAGTTTTGATTTGCCATAGGAATGTGAATAAAAATGAACACAAAACTATCATAATTCTGCTTTTTTTAAGTTTAGAGCTTTCAAATTTTGTGAGGTTATAGAACAATATATAAAGAATAATTTAGGCTAAAAAAATTAGATTTGATTTTTTTTACCGATTTTTGTCAATTGAATGGTACTGTGTCCCTTTTTTTAAGTTTCTTTTTATAAGTATTAGGATAGATATATTATGTTACTTATCATGGTTCAGAATACATTTTGTATTGCTTCCTTTCTGTAAATTCCTAATTTTCTTTAAATAATCATTTATTTTCGACTTTTCGAATACGTTCGCACCCCCCAAGTAGGGCTATCTTACCCCTGAAAGGCGCGCTCCACAGTTTGAGAAACGCTGAATTAAGTATTTGTTATTAATAATTTATTTTATTAATTAATGCTAATTATTTATTTAATAGTTTGCTTTTATTTTCTTTTGTTCCCTACAATCGATAAAATCTGAAGAATATGTTTGGTGGCTTATTGAGGTACATATAATACGAGAATGGTGAACATCCTACCCTGACTCCCCCCTTGAAAAATCCATGTGAGCGCCACTGCTGGTCTTCAATTTCAAACCTTAGACATTGTTTTAAATTATTGTAATACTTCACAGAAAATATGATGAAAAGATAAAAAAAAATAATGAAAAAAAGAGAACGCGAATACAGTAGTGTTATTAATCAACATTAATCTTTGATCTGATATATAGAGAGAGCTACCATTCCTTATTCGTATCGCATGAAAAAGATGAAATTAAGGATTTGATCAAATCCTTCAGGTATATGATCAATTCACGGAAAATACTAAAATATAAAATCTGAAGAAAGTAAGTGATTTGATCAAATTCCTGAACAGTTTTAGTTAAAAGATGAAATTATATTGTGAAATAGTTTAAAGTATTTATTTAGTAAACAGTGTATTATTAAATGCAGAGTAATAAAATAGTCATTCAAATATAAATTATTTATTCGAAACTAATTCACAAAAAAGAAATCGATACTTAAGCTAATACTTTTTTTTAAAACAAAAAGGATATTTTTAGTAAAATGTAAGCATTTTTCGTGAATATAATTAATTAATATTTAAAAACGTTTATTTAATTATATTAAAACACGTTATTGATTTGTGGCAAAATACTTTACATTTTTTACAAGCAAAAAGCTTTTTGTTTTATATAGTAAATTGGGTAGCTCACAGGAACACTTCTAAAAATTTTTTACCTCCAAATAAGGATAATTTTCTTGCAATTTCATGCACACTTAAATTAATATGTAGAACTATTTCGGTAAATGTTCTGCAAGCTATTTGAAGAGCATTTCTAGGTAGCCAATCTTTTATTATTCTAACTGAAGTACCAATTTGGTACAAATTATTTTTTTAGTTAATACAACTCCCATAATCTTATTTATATCTAAAAATATATACCTCTATCTACCTCATATACATGCACCAAAACTGTGTAATTCACTAACACATCTTTAAATTTCTTCAATAAAATTTCTTTCATTTTTTCAGCTTTTTTTCTGGTGTTTGCAGCATTTTCCTTTGATCTTTAATACTGTATTCTTTGTGGCATAAATAGCATAGAGTTTTCGATATCCACATTGTACTTCTCCTCTTACTGTATTCACTATATTGCGTTCACTGGATTTTTACAAACGTCACATGAATGGACTCTAGTAGATTCTGTTCTTCAAAAAAAAAAACGCTACATACTGTTCTTTCATTGATTGCTGATTCCCTTTCTGAGGCAAGTATCACTATACAGTGGCGTAACGGAAAATAATTGGGCCCCCCGCAAGGTCAGATCTTGGGCCCCAAGCCGGATATATATATATAAAGAGTGTTTTTTTCCAGGTATAGAAGTTTAAGTTGGCATTACTCTCCAAGATGGCGACCGATTTAACAGTTGTCAAGTGATTTATTCTCAGTTTGGTTTGGCAATTCATCAAAACGATCATCAAGCAAGGCGTAGATTCATCGAATGGGTCCAAAACGAGATTGCCGTTGTTCCCGATTTTCATAAGCGAATTTTGTTTAGCGATGAAGCGCACTTCTGGTTGAATGGCTACGTCAACAAACAAAACTGCCGCATTTGGAGTGAAACTAATCCAGAAGTGCATGTCGAAACACCGTTACATCCAGAAAAACTGACTGTTAGGTGCGCTTTATGGGCTGGTGGAATCATTGGTCCGTACTTCTTCAAAAACGATGAAGGCCACAACGTTACAGTCAATGGTGATCGGTATACAGCCATGATTACTAACTTTTTCATTCCTGAATTGAACAATCATGATGTCCAGGAGCTGTGGTTCCAACAAGACGGCGCAACATGTCACACAGCTCGTGCCACAATCGATTTATTGAAAGACACGTTTGGTGACCGCCTAATTTCACGTTTTGGACCTGTGAATTAGCCTCCAAGATCTTGTGATTTAACACCGCTAGACTATTTTCTGTGGGGCTATGTAAAGTCATTGGTCTATGCGGATAAGCCACAAACGCTTGACCATTTGGAAGACAACATTCGCCGTGTTATTGCCGATATACGGCCACAAGTGTTGGAAAAAGTCATCGAAAATTGGACGTCCAGATTGGACTACATCCGAGCAAGCCGTGGCAGTCGTATGTCAGAAATCATATTTAAAATGTAATGCCACAAGATTATCTTTTGAATAAAAAAAATTCATGTCAATCGAATAATACATCGTTGTTTTATTGCAATTTAAAGTTCTATACCTCTAAAAAAACACCCTTTATAAAGAATTGCAAAACCATAACATAATGTACCTTTACACATCACGTAAAAATATATTTAAATATTAAACTTATAACTAAATATAAATCAACCTGTGTCTGAGTAAACAAATTAAATAACGTTTAACATTAGAGAATATTTATAGTATTTAAAAAATGGAAAATCTAACGACAGGCGACTGATAACATGGTAACTTAAATAAAAACGATACACTAAGAAAAACACAAACACTGTAAAATAAAATTTTCGATTTCATATCCTTATGATAGAAAAAAGGTATCACTTACCAAATTCTTCGTTTATGAATCCCGGGATGAGCTTGACCTTAAGTTCGATAAAAGTCTAGAATAAATTGTCAAAAAGTCAAAGACACAACTACTGTTACTAATAAGGAAGCATGGACACAAAAAAGAATGCGCTCGCAATACCATCCAGGTTGAACTACAAAAGTAAGTAGTTCGTTGGGTTGTTCGCGACACACACTACTAGCTAATATACAGCACTACACTCAAAATGTAAATCACAAAAAAGCGATTGACGTCTCACATTTTTCTTAGCAAAGTCGGTTATTAATTCATCCGATTCAATTTTTCTTGCTTCTTGTTGTTCAATACTTATCAAAGACAAATAGGAAAACCTCTCTTCTGACACCGTACAACGTAGATAATTTTTTATTAATTTTAATTTAGAAAATGACCTTTCCGCCATTACAGAAGTAACTGGAAGAGTCAAAAACAATAAAACTGCAATATATACCTCTAGTAAACTTGGCGCAGCAAACTTATTTTGAATCATCAAAAAATTACCTAAACCTTTTATCAAATTTAGCTCAATTAAATCTTCACTAAAAACTTCTTTTAGAGACATAATTTGATTTGGAAATTCACTAGATAGGTCGAGGCTATATACTTTTTGAAGATTACTGACTTCATTATATAAGAGATTATTTGTAGTGCTTACAATATTTTTAGGAGAAAGAAGAAAACTGAATGATTCGTAAATGCCATTCATACTCTCAAAGCGATTTTTAATTGATTAGTAATAACATTAACATTGGCCTTAAAAACATCTACCTCAAACAATTGTTCTCTGTCTTGCAATTTTTCATCAGCATTGTAATCATCGAAAAACTGTCTAACTTTTCTATGTCTCTTTTTTTCAAACTCCGAGGTGATACCCCATTTTTTAGCCAAACCAATAGCTTCTTCCTTTATATTAGCAAAATAGTTACGAAGATTCTCGATAGAAGTTAAGCTAGAATTTAACATGTACTTAGCGTTTTCAAAATCTATTTTTGGTGATGTTAATGCTTTTGAAGTTAAATTTATGCTTTATAAAATTTGACATTGGAAAATTAGCAAAAAAACAAATTGAAACGTTTCCATACGTTTTTTATAATCGCTAAAGCTTCCTGTTTCTCGTCTTGCTTAGTACTGGTTAGTAAAATATTTGAAAGTACTTTTAAAATTGAAATGTAATTGTAGCGAATTGATATTACAGAGTCAAATCGAGATGACCACCTTGTCGTGCATAAGGATTTAATAGTCTGCTGAATGTTCTCGTTATTCTGCACAATTTTCAGATCACTTCACCTTGTAATGCTGAGCCCCAAAAATGTGTAAATTGTTTGACCAAAGTCATAAAATCGTCTCACATGAGGCACGTTATTACATGCATCGTTTAGAACAAGATCGAGGTTGTGTGTTGAAAAGTGAACGTAATTTGCTCTTGGTTGTTTGTCCTTAATTAATTTCTGTAATCCCCCATACGCGCTCCACTCATGTTGGCTGCCCCATCATATCCTTGTTCTCGACACTTCGCCACATTAATGTCCAGTGTATTTAGAAAATTTAACACATCACTTTCCAAACTTTTTGCAGTCTGATTTGCCCCCTCAATAAAGCCTAAGAACGTTTCGTTAATTCTGATATTATCTGGCTCCTTATTATCATTAACATCAGTTGTTACATACCTTATTATAATACTTAAATTGATCTTTTTTTAAATATCCTGTGTCGTGTCCAGAATAATAGAGAAAAAATAACATTTCCTTATATTTTTAACAATATTTCCTTTTATTCTAGAGCCTACAATAGTAATAAGCTCATTTTGAATTTTTGGGCTAAGATATTTTTGAATTCTTTTTTCTGACAAATGAACATTGAGAAGAGGGTCATATTTAGCCAAGAGGTCTATTATATTCAAAAAATTTCCCCTTTGAGTCGAATCCCAAGTTTCTCAATGTCCCTGAAAAGGAAGATTGCACATCGCTAGTCATTGTAACGTCTATGATTCTTCGTAAGATTTGGCTAACCTTATTAACTTCTTTAAAATTGCCTTTCAATAATGAATCCACCGTTTTATTTTGTTTCCAGATGTCATATGTGCGACATGCTTGAATATGAATTATAGAATTTTCATGCTCTTTAATTTTTTTTTTTGGCATTCCTTGCCAGTCATTCACACCTTTACAGCAGGCTTCTTTAAAATAAATATTTGTTCTATCAGCGAAAAGCCAGCATACCTGACAGTAAGCAACATGAAGTCGTGTTGAATAGCACAGCCATTTCCTTTCGATCTTTTGTCCTGCCTTGGATATGAACCTATAATAAGATGATGAAAAGCTCCTTCCCTTGGCATCTTTTTTGGAAATTACCTTCTGGTTGGTATGGGCCCAATTTTAAAATTTGTTCCCTTAAATCTGCATCTATGGGCGTACCTACATATAATGCGCAAAATCATTTCTAATCAATTTTGTTTCTTCGTTTTCATTTTCCGACTCCTTTTCTTTAGATAGAGTATCCTTTTTAGTTGAAGCGCCGGAAACTGTGTTTTTTTCTTGTGGATTAATTTTCACTTCCAGGATTTGTTCATCCCGTTCCCTAGCATTACTACTACTAGCACTTACACAAGATGATGAACTTGCGGATTTTAAAAAGTTATCCAATTTTGCATATTTGCTATTAATATTATACTCTTTTTCCTTTCGAATTTTTCGTTTTTGAGAACCACTCAAAGTTTTTTTAACTCCACTCATTTTAGGACCGCGTTTCTTCTTCTCTTATTAACAAAATAACAGTATAAGAACCAGAATAATTAATTCCGTTTACAAAAAACAGTTCTAATATTACAAGAGAGGTGAGATCAAAATGTTTTAACAGCGAAGGAACACTCCCTATATTGAAGTGCATTGAATATTAAGATATATATGTTCTAAAAACAATTTTGTGAAACATTTCTCATTATGCTTTATTTGATTGAATACTCATAAATCTACGGAAATTTCTGTGGGGATATAGGTTTCTAAATCATAAATCTAGACCATATAATCCTTTAAAATGCTCTCTATGCGTTTTCAAGTATCGCAATACTATTTTTCATGAAAAAAGCATAACAGATGTACGTTATTTATGAGTTCTCTAAATGAAAATGAAATACATGTGGGGGGGAGCTAAAGACGTCAATAAATTACTTTGCTACTTCAGTAAAAAGTAACATGTCTTTTTTTTCTCCCTACCGCTAACATGAAGTATACTAAAAAAACAGTGATGAATTTTTTTCTTTCTAGCATTTTATCCAATTTTCTGTCGGACTCTCTTTTTATCTTGTTTTAGTAATTTAGGTTTGAAAAGAAAACCCACTAAAGAAAAGTAACTCTTTCGTAGCTGGGATTACAGCAAATTAAAATGTTTTTTGATTTGGTTATTGGATCTAAGATATCTAATAAGCGATCAAAGTTTTGATTTTGAATGATGTTAGATCGCCAATTTGAAAATCGCTTGAAAATTGGATTAAAAAAAAATGTAAAGCTAATTTTGTGAAATTCTACGTTAATGGCGTCAGTCTAGCTTTGCCCCCGCAGTGCGGGGATTGCGGGGGTGTACGTTACGCCGCTGTCACTACAGTTGTTTTAACTATTAAAGCAGGAGTTGAAATATAGAGTTGTTAATTTGTTTGAATTGTTTTAATATCAATATAAAGAAAATGATTCAATTTCTGATAGATCCTCAAAATTTAATTTATAGCCTTTTTGTAGAGTAAATCAACTGCTGGTAGATCATGTGACATTTAAGCGTTATTGTTAATTGACTTGATCAATATTTAATAGATCATTTGAAGTTAAAACATTGCAATAAATTAATTTTAGATACTCGTAGATATTTTGAAGCTGAAGTGCTGTTGCTCTTCACCAAGGATTGGTGTTAAAATAATGTCATGGTTCTGATTAAGGAGTATATTCATGTCCTTTTTTCAGTAACAAGCTTTTCAAACAACTTTTTTTTCTTTCAAATATGACTAGATTGGAGTCCTGTTTTTGATTCTGTTCCAAATAAATATTTGTAAGGGGCTTGTTTAATGTTTCAATGAAAAGAATATTCTCTTTTGAAACTGAACTAAGTGACAACCTAAAGCCCAATTTTTTGTGCTATTGTCAATTAGCGATACACGTAACATAGCTTCAACATCTTGATTTGATTGCTCAACGGATATTTGACTAGTTGGATGTCTAAAGCAAGGATCGGCAACCTATGGCATGCGAGCCCCATTTGACAGCGGTACAATTTTCAGTGGCACTCTACACTTCTCTACAAATTTGTTAATTTTTACTTAAATGGAAGTTGATAAACTTATAATGGACCTTATTTGACAAGCATCTTCAGAATTGTGTATATTTATAGAACTATGCAAAAATCTGAAAGATAACTCTAAATATAAATTTATAGTTTTTTTTCGGAGGGGGATTATTGAATGTTATTGCTGGAGAAATTTAACTGTTTGAAGAAAGAAAAAATTACGCGTACTCTGCTTTATGCTTATGGTTCTACATATCTGAGTAAAAAATCTTTCTTGATATGAAAAATATTTCGAGAACGCAAAGAAATTTTTCAGCAACTTAATGATCATGGCATCAGAGAGGGGTTTGTGTACAGAGGAGTGAATGACCCAATGAAGGACGAGTGCCTGGGGTTTCTCTTCTCGCCTGTGGCAAGAGGGGAGGAAAAACCCTCCGAAAAGGGAAAGGTAGAATTTCCCTAGATGCGTTTGGAGGGATCAGGCTGCGATAAGCGTGCGCGATAATATTTAACCTTTTTTTATGCACCTAGGTAAATACTTAATAAATGTTTCATTTAAATTGAGAAACGCTCGTCGCCACATCATTTATTTTGTACTTAGTTTATTGTTTTGTAAGTGAGTTGTGATTTGAGTTAGGACAGCTCAGAATCGTGTCACATTGAAATCACGAATTATACCCCTAATTTTGTGATATGAAAGTAGAGCAGTGAATTAGGTTCGCATTAATTTTTTCTTTTATCTTTTTATTTAACTATAATGAAGGGAGATATTCATATTTTATGTGTTGACTATTTTTAATTTCATAAATATGTTTAAAAATACATAATATCTGTAAATTTTAAAAAAAAATTTTTTAAAAATTTGTTGAGAAGAAACAGTTATATTTTGTGATGTTTATTTTTATATTAAGAAATATCTTTAGATGATGCAAAATTAATATATAATAAAACTGTAAATATCTATATTGTTGACCTCTATTCTCTAACTCTGCGTGCATTATCGCGGGAATCGAATTGTTTCAAAAATTCCCTATTGTGTGGGACTCTAAACCATATTGGAAGATTGGTTTGGCACGCCTTTGCTAAAAGCCTGCTGACCCCTGGTCTAAACCTATGATTTACAATTACACACGTTGGTTACAGCAGGGCCGGCTCTAGCAGTTTACAGCCCCGGATAAAAATGGAAAATGCCGCCCCTCTCTCCAAAGCAAAAAATTATAATTAATATATATATATATATATATATATATATATATATATATAATCATATACATATACATACACATATATATAAATTTATACATACATATACATATACACAAATACATAAACAAAAATATAAAAATATTTTATCATAGTTTACATTGATAAAGTACCTGGTAACTATGCTGTGATTTGTAAGTATTTTTATTATAATATTCTTTATGATCACTTTCTTAATAATGGTTCTTTTAAAAAT
The DNA here is from genome assembly GCA_019973935.1 of Trichonephila clavipes. Classification (NCBI taxonomy): domain Eukaryota; kingdom Metazoa; phylum Arthropoda; class Arachnida; order Araneae; family Nephilidae; genus Trichonephila; species Trichonephila clavipes. Next base: position 735,902 of record BMAU01000160.1, read on the forward strand.
TAGATTTGTCACATAATGAAATTAGTAATCGTATTATTGCTATTTATAAAAAATTAGGTTATTGTATTCCTAAAATTAAGTATCCATATATTTTTTTAACTCCAAAATTCCATAAAAGTCCGGTTAAATTTAGAACTGTGACAAATGGTTTTAGAACATATATTACTACTGCAGGCAAATTACTTCATAATATTATACAAAACTTTATTAATCAGCAATGTAATAAAGCTATAATTAAAAATAGTAAAGAGATTATAGATTTTTTTAATAATAGAAATATCTATTCAGTTCATAGTTATGACTTTGAAGATCTTTTCAATTCCATTGATTTATATGATATTATTAAAGTAATTTTAGAAAACCACAGTATGTATAACCTTAATATTAATTTTAACAAATTTAAAACTCTCATAGATTTTGTCTTAAAAGAAAATTACATCAATTTTTTTTAATGGTTCTTTATATAAACAAGAGAAAGGACTCCCACAAGGGGGCCCAGCTAGTAATAGTTTGGCTAATCTTTATTTACATTTTTATGAATATAATTATGTTATTAATAATGACTACTACATTTTTAGATATATTGATGATTTAATTATTTTGGTAAAAATGATAATTTAAATCCTATTATTAATTTTTATCCGTCCTACTTAAACTTAGTTAAAATTAATAATAATCCAATCAAAACAAATTACCTAGATGTATCACTATATATTAAGGATTTGAAACTACATAGTAATATTTATGATAAAAGAGATGCCTTTAATTTTAATATCATCAAAGTGCCTTTCTGGAATTCTAATTTATCAATATCTATAAATAGAAATATTATTTTTAACTATATTTATCGCAATAATGTATTAGTTAGCGATAAAGCTAATATTTTTTTAAATCTTAAGAAATTTTTTAATCACTGTATTGAACATGGATACCCTGCTAACTTTCTTTGTAATTATATTTATAATGGTTTTTTATGATACAATTTGTATTACTGTAATTATTTACTGTTATTATGTTTTGTAATGTTTTTTAAATTTAGACAATATCTAATTTATCCTACAATTATTAAATAGATGGCGCCACATGCTTATTTTTTAAAAAAAATTTAATATATGTATATATTTTTTGAGTTTCTTTTATATTTTACGCTAATTTTTTATGATTTTTATTTTTATGATTTTTTAAAAGTATATATATATATATATATATATATATATACGATAATAAGAAATATATATATATATATATATATATATATATATATATATATATATATTTCTTATTATCGTATATCGTATCGCAATTAATCGTTTCTTATATCGTATCGCAATTAACTTTATGCGGTTCTGCTCTCCTTATTTGGCGGGAACTCGTTACTGCACTCTTGGCCATCGATTTAACTTCGATTTAGTAGGTTATGTTTATGTTCCTATGTTATTTAGTGTGTGTGTGTGTAATGATTTTTTAATAATTAAATTCTACATATATAACTCTTTCCTTTCCTCTTGGTACATAGTATGACAAATTACAGGTGAAGGTTGGCGCCGCAAAACTTGTTTAAACCTGCAATCCTGGTTCCTAAGGCCAGGAATTTGTTTTTATACTATGTGCCTCCTTCCTACTTTTAGTTATCTTAGGTATATAACTATATGTCTATTTTTATATTTTTGTTTATGTATTTGTGTATATGTATATATATGTATAAATTTATATATGTGTGTATGTATATGTATATGATTATATATTGAAAAATTCTTTTATATTGGATTATATATATATAGTAACCAATAGTTATCGACAACTCCACGCAGTCTTCGCGCGCAGGCGCAGCTAAAACACGAACTAAAACTTTTGAACTAGTGGAAGAGAAACAAAAACTCTTGGACATTAGAGCAGAATTAGAGAGAGAAAAAGAACGCGAGAGGTGCGCGAGCAGGCGTTACCTTCTGCATATCATTGTCAAACTTATCTACCTTTTTAATTAATTTTTGTTTAATGTTAAATAAAATAGAAGAAAAACAAACGTCTTGGACCCCTTGTTGTCTCCCACAAATTATGGGGGCTCAGCCGCGATCGATAAAATTTCGATTTTGAACCAAAGTCTGGACAATGAACAAAAGCGTCCGTGAGGAGACGCTCCGCCATTTTTCGGAAACTTCGTTCAACCTGTGTAGAGGTTTGAACTCAGCATGAAAATTCCGCCTGTGTAGAGGCCGGGATTGAAAAAAATTTCGATTTTGATCAAAATTTGGAACGTGAAAAAAAAAAGCCGTCCGTGGAGGAGACGCGCCGCCATTTTTCGGAAACTTCGTTCAACCTGTGTAGAGGTTGAATTTTTCAACTTCATTCCGCCTGTGTAGAGGTCGGAACAAATAACAAAATAACCTGTGTAGAGGTGTATTTTTCAACGAACCCTCAAAATCCCGCCTGTGTAGAGGTTGGAACTAACTCAGTGTGAATAATCCGCCTGTGTAGAGGCCGGAACTACAATTTCAAGATATAACCTGCGAAGAGGTGTCAATTCGAATTTCAACTATATTACCTGCGAAGAGGTGAAATCAGTGGAATCAACGTTTTTATTGGATACATCGTACGTGCGAGCAACAAGGGAGCTAGAAAAAAAAGGTAGGATCTTTCCATATTTTTCTAAAATGTATAAAAACGCTCTTAAAGAGGATCTCATAAGAGTTGTTGAGGATCTAGACGGTTCTGTGGAGAGTACGGACACTATTGCTATACTAAAGACTAAAATTGAGAACAGTAGTACATTTGAAAGTGATCCAGATTTCGTTAAAACTTTAATTCAAAACTGTATAGATGAGAGGGTATCGCGAAACGAAAGAGAGGTAACTTTAGAAAAACAGAAAATTGAGCTCGCGAAACTTCAGTTAGCTCAGTTAGAAAAAGAAATCGAACTTCAAACGGCTAAAAATAAAGCATTAAGTTTAAATCCTGCAGCTAAAGTCGAAGAAAAACAGTTCGAAACTAACATAGAAAATATGATAAAAAGTATAAAAACTTTATCTCTTCCTGTTCCCACCAGATCTGAAAATTTTAATCTGTTCTTCCAATCATTAGAACGCGCATTTTTAACCAAGAAAATAAATGACGAATATAAATCTGAAATTTTATTAAATCTTCTGGGCGAAAGAGCTCATAACGTCTTACTGTATATTAAAGAAGAGGAATTAAATGACTATGAAAAACTAAAATCTATAGTACTCAGAGAATTCCAATTAACCACTCGCGAGTGTTTAAACTCATTTAAAAATGCTGTAAAATCATCAGGCGAGACATACATCCAATTTGCTGCAAGATTGATGGCAAACTTCCAATATTATTGTTCGTTAAGAAAAGTTAATTCCTTTGAATCTCTATGTGATCTTATAATTTCTGATAAATTATTTGAAACTTTAAATAAGGAAACTGCAACTCACATTGGCATTCGAGAAGCAGAAGATTGGTTTAGGCCTATTGATTTAGCTAAAGAGTGTGATATTTATATTTCATCTAGAAGCGGATCACATAAGGAAACTCCTATTACTTATGGATATACCCAAGACCCCTTTAAAAATAGATCACAAAACTTTAAACCAAAGATTAAAGAGAACTATCCCCAATATCTTGAAAGAGAAAAAAAAATTGCTTTATATGCGGTGATTCATCTCATTGCGCAAGAGACTGTGTGACGAATCTATACGGAACTTTATCACTAACCTTCTGAACCGACCTTTTTAGGGAAATTTAATTCCCTACCTATTTCCAATCAACTCCAAAGAGCGGACAGGATTACTTGTTATGTAGATTAGATTCAGTATTTAAGTCAAACGAAATTGTAAAGTTAGAGCAGTAGGAGATAGATATTGAAACATAGAGTTATAGTGATTTTGAATTGAAATATTGTAGTTGAAGATAAATTAACCCTATGAAGAATTGAGATTCCGAGTGGTAAATATATTTTTGAAGTTAAAGTCTCACTCAAGTTTTAAGAGTCGGATTAAAATTAAATGTTCAATAAGAACATTATTAAATATAACTCTGGGATCTCTTATCGTGGTAATTTCTGCGTGATCATTATTTAATGAATTAATTAATTGAATTATTAAATAATTAAGTTAATTTTAAAGATATTATCTTTAAAACCTCATAATATTTGAAGTCGAATTTGTTGATAAGTCTTTGATTCTATTTGGGAAAGATATCCAAATAAAGAAAGTTATTTATAAAAATGGCTACTAGTTCATTTACGTCTCATAATTATTCTAGTTCTCAAATTGAGGTCCCCAGGGACCATTACAATGGCGCCCAACGTATAAATCCCGAGAATAGAGTCGGATCCAGTTTTAGAATCATTCCGGAACAATATTTTTCGGGGATTGAGAACATAGATGATTTTTTGGAGAATATTGATCATAATCTCGCGTATTATGAGATACCTGCACATCTGGCATGTGCTTACTTGAAAGGTCATCTCAAAGGTCGAGCACTCGACTGGTTCGAAGTTCTAGGTTATAGAGTCATTGAAGATAAGACAACAGACTACGCGCACTTAAAACAGGCATTGTCAGAACAATTTCCCGTGGTCAGAAACAGGTCGGAACTAGAAACGCGATTTTATTCCTCATCACAAAGACGAGATCAACAACCTTCGGACTTTATTTATGAATTGTTGAAAATTCATAAAATACTTAAACTAGAAATGTCGGAGGAAAAATTAATAGATCACGTCGTCAGTCGATTAGAACCTCAAATTTTGGATTATGTCGAAGTTAGACATCCACGAAATACTGCCAATCTCCTACAAATCGTTGATAAATACGAAGAACGTTTTATGCATAGGCAAATCAGAGGTTCGAGTGAGGGATTTAGAAGTTCAGGCCCTCATGAAAACAATCGTTTTAATACCCGGAATAGACAGGAAAATTGGAAGGAAAACAGAAATAATGAGAGATACGCCAATAATAGCCGACCACAAAGGGAATTTAATCGATTCGAAAACCAAGGTTTCGCAAATCGCAGATTCGAAGGTAGACGCCAAGGTGGACAATCGGATCAACCATTCCACAGTCAAGGCGGTCGACAAAGCGGGTCGAGAAATAATTCATTTCGAGGTCAAAATGAACGAAGTAGAAATTTAAACTTTTAAGCGATCGATGTGAATATGGGGGTAATCGATCGCGAGGTACGGAAAATCCTCCAGTTTGGGATCATCGGCCTATCAAAGTATCCTCTATAAGAATGACCCCAGTCGAATTACCGTATGTCCCTATTCTATTAAATGAAACCTTTATTACCGCACTATGGGACACGGGAGCAGAGAAATCTTTATTTCGGAGGAGGTATACCGCAATTATTTTTCATACCGACCTCGTCAAAAGACGAAAGACAGAGTCGTGACATCACAAGGAGCCCCGTGCAGTCATTTGGGTAGAGTCGAATTACAAATTAGAATCAGGGAATTTCAGAAACCCTGGGAATTCCATATACTTGATAACATGCAGTATCAGTGCATTCTGGGGATTGATTTTATGAAGGCGTCGCGATTAACATTAGATTTTGATCAGAAATCCTTAATCATTCCCGATCATCTGATCAAACAAACACCTAAAGAGGAGAAACTCGTTGATATTGATCTCACAGAATCGAAACTTGATGACGAGCAACAGAAACAATTAAAAGCCTTATTTAATAATTTTAAAGGGTTATTTTCCGATCAACCGGGATTAACGCATGTTGTATATCATGAGATAGATACTGGAGATAAAGGACCGGTAGTATCGAGACCATACAAGTACGACAGGGTCAAACAAGGCATTATTGATTATCACATAGATAAGATGTTACGGGATGGTACAATTTGTCCTATTAATTCGCCCTATGCATCTCCAGTCGTATTAACTCGAAAGAACAATGACCTTCCTCCAGATTCTCCCGAGGCGTATCGTTTCGCGATCGATTATCGGAAACTAAATGCAATTACCAAATATCCTCGATATCCATTACCGGTTATTGATGACTTACTCACCAATATCCCTCACACCAACGTTATCTCCACTCTAGATCTCAGAAGTGGCTATTTTCAATTGGCGATTAGTCCAAAGGACATAGAAAAAACAGCGTTTATCACTCGCAATGGCACTTTTGCATTCCTACGCATGCCTTTTGGTCTTTCTGGGACGGCACCTAATTTCCAACGGGCTATCGATATAATCCTCCAACCTGTTATTGGGCGTTTCGTGTCCGTTTATATGGATGATGTTATTATTACATCACCATCGTTTAAAGACCATCTAGATCATTTAACTCAGGTTTTTACCTTATTACGAGACGCAGGGCTAACATTAAATAAAGAAAAATGTCACTTCGCTCGTGACAAACTCAAATATTTAGGCCTGATTATTAGTAAAGAAGGAATCGAAACTGACAATAAGAAAATTCGGGCAATTACGGAAATGAAACCTCCCAAAAATAATAGAGAAGTGTCAAAATTTTTAGGGATGACGGGTTGGTACCAAAAATTTATTCCGCGATACGCAGATATATGCGAACCATTGTACCAATTAAAGAAAAAGGGGGCGAAGTTTAACTGGTCGGGAGAAGCACAGGATTCTTTTGATCAGATCAAACGCACACTAACGGAGGCACCGATTTTGCAATTACCAAATTTTTCTGAACAGTTCAATTTATTCACTGATGCAAGTGGGGTCGGAATTGGTGCTGTGCTTCAGCAAAATCAAAAACCTATTGCTTTCGCGTCTCGAACCCTTAATAAAGCAGAACGTAATTATACGGTTACCGAAAGAGAATGTTTGGCGGTAATTTGGGCTCTAAATAAGTTTAAAAACTTATTTTGGACCCCTACCTGTGAAAGTGATTACAGATCACGCAGCGTTAACGAAGTTAACCAATGGTAAGAATTTATCAAGTAGGATGATCCGATGGGCATTGAAATTGTCAGAGTTTAACATAGAATGGGAACACAGACCTGATGTTCAAAACGTGGTCGCAGACCTTTTATCAAGAAATCCAGTAGACAGTGTCGAGGGATCGCAAATTTCGTGCGCAGCTCTTAGAGCCCTCGCAATAAATTCCCGTGAACAATTCATTAAGGAACAGAGGGAAGATCCTGAATTAGGACATATTTATCGATACTTAGAAAACCCTGATGACGGTTCTGTTAAAGCGACAGTATGCGAGAGTTGGTCCCAGGACTTCAAGTTAATAAATGGTCTCCTCTTTTACGCGAAGTATTTTTCTAATCTAGGAGAACTAAGAGTTTATATTCCTGGTTCTCTTCGAAAAGATATAATGAAAGAATTTCATGATCTGCCATTGGCAGGACATCTCGGAAAGAGTTGAATATGTTTCAACCTGTGACCGGTGTCAAAAGTTTAATTATAAAAACGCGCTACCAGCTGGTCGTTTAATGCCTATAGTTTCGAAATATCCAAATGAAATTGTAACGCTAGACTTAGTAGGTCCCTACCCCGCATCCCGACCCGAGAGATATAAATTCATATTAGTTATAACTGACCACTTCACTAAGTGGTGTGAGCTGATTCCTCTTCGTAAAGCTTCAGCCCAGACAATAGCTAATGCCTTTTTAATAACTATATAGCGTTACGGAGCTCCGATTTCTTTGATAAGTGATAACGGCCCCCAATTTATTTCTGACGTGTTTGAACATCTCAGTCACAGGTTGGACATCAAACATATGAAAACGGTAACGTACAGACCACAGTCTAATCTCACGGAGAGAGTGAATAGGAATTTAGTTCAAATGATAGCTTCTTTTGTTGAAGAAAATCATGAAAACTGGGACCAATTTCTACACGAGTTCGCTTTCGCATTGCGCACGGCAGTAAATGAGACGACAAAAAAAACTCCGGCTGAGTTGTTTTTAGGAAGGAAAATCATAACTCCGTTTAACAAGCTCATAAATGTTACGGAGGATGCGAAATATGTTGGTAATAACATCGAAAGATTATTCGATGAGGCAAGACGAAATATGCAAAAACAGCATAAATCTTGGGAAAAACATTACAATCTCAGAAGGAGGGATGTTCACATCAAAGTGAACGATTTGGTTTTACTTCAAACACATTTCTTAAGTGCTGCGGGTAAGAAACAGGTGGGAAAATTTATGCCTAAGTTTGAAGGTCCCTATAAGGTTTTAGAAATAAAAGGAAATAATTTAGTTATTTGGAAAAACGGAAGAAATATAACTGTTAATATTGATCAGGTTCGAGTGTACCGACCTCGTCAGTCAGACACAATTAGTTCGGATAGTCCGATAGAAACTCTATATGACGAACAAGAAGTTAGTCATGGGTCAAATAGATCACATCAAGGACAGTTTAAAGAGCATAGGAAAACCTCTAGTCAGGAAAGTGAGAGGTGTAGATCACGGCAGAGTAACACCACACGGGAGATCCCCAGAAATAAACGTAAAATTAATAGTACTGCGTCGAAGGACCCAGCTATAAAAAGATCTAAGATATATAGGAAAAGATCCCGACAAGGATCTGATCATCAGGACCGGAAAAGACATGCTCCTGAGCAAAGGCAGGGAGTCAAGAGGTCGATCCCTTCCTCGATCTCGTCCAGAAAAAACAAAAAAAAAAACCTAATACCTCTTCACCAGGAGTACAGTCCATTGCAGGTCCATCAAAGTTACCTGATCGCAGGAATGCTACGACTACAAGTGGATCCCGAATGGAAGTTAGTGGACGTGATAACCAGACCCGTCAGACCAGAGCGACAACGAGAAGACACAACGAACAAGCGGAGAAAACAGTCCGGTCGAATCAAACCAATACAAGAAGACCTTGCCCATACTATCTACGGAGCCGTATACAAGAAAAAGACAGAATCCATGAGGACCTCAACAACATCGAAATCAACGGCATACCTGGCAGCATATTCCGCAGAAGAAGCCTCTGTATGGAAGCGATGAATGGAAATCCAGTGCATAGGATTTAACAGACAAAATCCAGGTTGTATTGTTTCATTATCTTCGCGGTACGAACAAATGAAGAATTTTTGCAATTAAAGCAAGTCACGGGCGGACTCTAAAATTAAGAAGACTAACAAAAGTGGACACTGCATTGTGTGTGTTTTTTTTCTATAACAGAAAAAAACGACTTTTGTGTTACTTTTTGTATTTTGGAGAAAACATCTGTAAATTTTGCATTTGTTTACTTCGATGTATGACTTCGCTAAGAAGTGTAAGAAGCGTTTTAAACCTAAAGAATCTAACGACCACATCCATAATAGAATAAACGTGAATACTTTGAAAATCGTGAGCGAAAAACAAAATAGCGATGAATGCGCAAATCTTCAATACGTAAACATTTTTGTGGAAAATCAACCCGTAACAGCCTTGATCGATTCAGGTTGCCAGATCCCAGTTTTAAATTCCTCACTAATTAGAGTGCAAACACCTTCCGAAGTTCCATTCCTTCCATTAAGTTCATGTTTTGGCGAACAGCGTATGGTAGAAGTTAAACCCATAAATCTTTCTCTTAATCAACACTCTCCCGGTATAAGTGTGCGAACGGCAATCTCACCGACCTTGACCGAAGAACTTATTATACATCCCAGTGTATATTCTGAAATAGAGAAACTAGGCCATGCAAAGAGCGATGTTTTATTAAGTGAAAGTGAATCCTCTCTTTGAGAGCAGATTAGTGCAAATGTTTCTGATTATGGTGTTTCTTTTCCAAATGTTTCTGTTTCAAATGTGATAGAAAAAGCTAGTTATGATTTGCCACATGTTAAAAACTTTAATACTAGAAGTGATTCGAGTTCTCTAATTAAGGATTATAAATGTAATAAAATTAAGAGTACTAAGTTAAAATTGAGTATTGTAAGAGAAAATAGTTCTGATATAGTATTGTGTAAGAAAGCCAATGGTGCCATGAAAACGAGTTCCGTGGAATTTATCTCCCGATCTCCTACCCCTTCACCTATGAATAGTAATTATCGACGGTTTGTGTTGCTCCGAAGGATCTTTGAGCCTTGGCAGTGGAAACGAAGTAAAAAGAGAAATCGTTTTGAACAGACGTCCAGAACTCTACAGAGGAAAATATCGATGCGTTCAACCAAAGATCAACTTGTTAAAAAAGACGTTCTTATGCCTGTGAAACACAATGTTTTCCTGTGGAACCTTCCGGATGTCGAAGAGGTGCCTTCACATGATGGAGAAACTGTTTAGTGCAGCAAAATTATGATATGTTACATCTTTGTTTATTTGTCGTACAGTCCTTGTCTGTTTTTTTTTGTATGTTTCAGATTCTCTGGTCTCATTGGAAGTACCGCTGCGGACAGCGTACAGTCAGGCTGGCCGGATATAGTAACCAATAGTTATCGACAACTCCACGCAGTCTTCGCGCGCAGCTAAAACACGAACTAAAACTTTTGAACTAGTGGAAGAGAAACAAAAACTCTTGGTCATTAGAGCAGAATTAGAGAGAGAAAAAGAACGCGAGAGGTGCGCGAGCAGGCGTTACCTTCTGCATATCATTGTCAAACTTATCTACCTTTTTAATTAATTTTTGTTTAATGTTAAATAAAATAGAAGAAAAACAAACGTCTTGGACCCCTTGTTGTCTCCCACATATATATATATATATATATATATATATATATATATATATATGTATATATATATTGTTCTAAGAATACAAAAATAATTCGAAATTAAGAACATAATTATACCCGTTATTATTCACTGGTCTAGCTAGTCCTGAGTAGGCCCTGTATCCACATTCTTTGGCGACTTTTTTTTTTTTTTGGGGGGTCTTTATATTTTATGCTGTTTTGCTTACACATTTTGAAGCCCCTGAAACTTGGGGTCCCCGTATCATAGATACGGCGATAACTACGCCTCTGTTCTAATTTCAAACGAGTAAAACTTAAGGGAAGAACTAGCCTATTTCAGCAGGCCAATTTCTTCGAAAAAGAGTCTACTGATGGTGAAGATCACAAGTGTTTTTATTTTAACGTATAGTAACTACACTTAAGACTAAAATAATATACAGTGGTACAAACAATTGAGGATACACCTTACTTTTACTTGATAAATCCAACTTTCAATCGAAATAACACATTAACTAGAAGTGCAAACGTGTTTTTATTTTCACGCGTAACAAAAGGGTTAATTTACAGTAAAAATAACGAACATCAACAAAAAAAAATATCTAAAATTAAAAATTTCACAAGTATTTGAAATAAACATAGGCTGCTCTTTACCTCAAAAAATTGAGGATACACCAATGAAATTTGTGTGACAGATAACATACAAAGACAGTGTCAATATCTGGTTGCATGTCCTTTGGCTTTTATAATGTCCTCCAAACGTCTTGGTACCGATTCGACCAATTTTTGGTGGTATCTGGTGATATTTTATCCCATTCTTCTTGTAACACATGCTTTAAATGGGCTTTGTTCCTAATTTGGTGTTTTTGGACCGCTATTTCGAGTGTGGCCCACAAATTTTCTATGACATTGATGTCAGGGGACTGTGGGGGCTGTGCAATTGCTGTTTACAATGAAAAAGACACCACATTTTGACATTACGTGCCGTATGTTTGGAGTCGTTGTCTTGCTGGAAAATAAAATTTCCATCTAAACCCAATTTTTTTGCTCTTTCTTTAAGATTGTTGTTGTGTATATCTATATAAAGCTTATGATCCATTATGCCATCTATAAAAACTAAATTTCCTACCCCATTTGAAGCCATACAACCCCAAACCATGACAACCACCACCATGTTTAACTGTGGGACGTAAATTTTTTGGATCCAAAACGGCGTTCGGCTTTCTCCAAACGGTGCGACGGCCATCACTTCCAAAAATGTTGAATTTACTTTCGTCACTAAATATAACTTTCTTCCAAAAGTTATCTGTCTTCAATTGATGAGTTTTTGTAAACTCCAAACGCTTTTTCTGATTTTGTAAGCTTATGAAAGGTTTCTTTCTAGCTACTCGACTGCTATATCCAGCATGTCTAATCACATTTCTCACAGTTTCAGCACTTACACTTCTGCCCATTATTCGAGAAATTTCTGCAGCTAGTTTGACTACACTTAGTTTAGGATCAATCTTGATATCTTTCAAAACTTTCCTTTTGGCTACATCACTCAGAATACTTTTCCTTCCTCTTCCGCTTTTATTTTCATTTAATCCATCGCTTTTAAATCTTCCAATGATTTTCTGGACACACAAGTGGCTTCTACCGACAATTTTAGCTATTTCACGATAAGATATTCCTTTCTTAAGTAACCTTAATATAAATTTTCTTGCATCAATACTGGTCTCTCTCCGAGGACAAAATAAGGAAATAAGATACGTTAAACGAAATGCCAAATTCACGCCCAATAATATTTCAGAAACTATACCAAATTTTTTGTAACATTAAAAAATATTATCCAAATGCTGCCCTTAAAATTTGCCTCCCCGGGCAAAGGTCCGGTTTGTCCGGCCCTAAAGCCGCCCCTGGTCACAGACTTGTTAATTCTTGTGTGGCTGCAGGTGTAAACTCACTACCCTTGTCGTTTTGTAATATATGAGGACAACCTACTTCCAAAAATATGGTAATAGCTCCGTTGCTACTTCAGAAGCTCTTTAAACAGTCAAACGTCGAGGAAAGCTGAATTTCACCCAGTGGTTCTCGTAATTTAACAATCATTTATAATTTCTATCTGGAGTCTCTACTGTTAGTCATTTAAATTATCTTGTTCACGTTGATTCAAGTTGTTAGATTCAATTGGGTAAACAATGATTCCTTTGTTTTGAAAAAGTTTTTTAGACTGAGATACCATCCGCAGCTTTAAAAATTCCAGTGTAACTGAAGTAGGTATTAAATATTTCGATTTAAAACTTGTGACGGACCTTTAAGTAACCTTCACCATTGCAACTCATTTGTGGTGATAATTTAAATCGGATTTTTCTCGGGTAAAATAGTGTTAAAAATATTTCCAATAGATAATTATGAATGAAAAAGAGAAAAGGAGCAATTATTTTACTAGGCATGAAATTCGGTAAACATGTTTCTTTTGTTGAGAAGAGATCCATTAAGAAAGAATTTTGCGAAAATCGACTCCCGGGGGTTAAAATAGTAGGCATTATAGATAAAAATTCCAGATTGTGAACAATTAGAACAACAGATTTGATATTTGGCGTGTTTCTTTATATATATATAGTTGATTGGAGATCCACTAAGAACGGTTACGATATTGATTCCCAAGAAAAGGTTTACAAAGGGTTTTAAGAAGGTGTTATAGATAAAACTTCCTGTTTTTAAAGTATTAGACCTATACAAACTTAAAATTTGGCAAGTATGCTCCGTTTTTTGGGTAGAATAACTTTAAAAAGAGGTTTGCGGAAAACGACTCCCAAAGCCGGTTATGGTCTCATAAATAAAGGAATTCTGTTTTTAACTATTAAACCTAAGGACTTGAAATTTCATACATAGGTTTCTGTTGTTGAGTATTGATCCATTAAGAACGTATTTTATGGAAATCGATTCCTATGGTGAAGTTACAGGGAGCTACTGGGGCGTATAGATACAAAAAAAAATCCTATTTTCGAACGACTAGATTTACAGTAATGAAATTCGGTGTACACACGATTCGTTTTTTAAATTGAAATCCGCTAAGGACGGGTCTTTCGGAAATGCACTCTCAAGATAGGTTATGGAGCATATTGATAAAAAATTGAACTAAAGAGTGTTTTTTTCCAGGTATAGAAGTTTAAGTTGGCATTACTTTCCAAGATGGTGACCGATTTAACAGCTGTCAAGTGATTTATTCTCAGTTTGGTTTGGCAATTCATCAAAACGATCATCAAGCAAGGCGTAGATTCGTCGAATGGGCCCAAAACGAGATTGCCGTTGTTCCCGATTTTCATAAGCGAATTTTGTTTAGCGATGAAGCGCACTTCTGGTTGAATGGCTACGTCAAAAAACAAAACTGCCGCATTTGGAGTGAAGCTAATCCACAAGTGTATGTCGAAACACCGTTATATCCAGAAAAACTGACTGTTAGGTGCGCTTTATGGGCTGGTGGAATCATTGGTCCGTACTTCTTCAAAAACGATGAAGGCCTCAACGTTACAGTCAATGGTGATCGGTATACAGCCATGATTACTAACTTTTTCATTCCTGAATTGAACAATCATGATGTCCAGGAGCTGTGGTTCCAACAAGACGGCACAACATGTCACACAGCTCGTGCCACAATCGATTTATTGAAGACACGTTTGGTGACCGCCTAATTTCACGTTTTGGACCTGTGAATTGGCCTCCAAGATCTTGTAATTTAACACCGCTAGACTATTTTCTGTGGGGCTATGTAAAGTCATTGGTCTATGCGGATAAGCCACAAACGCTTGACCATTTGGAAGACAACATTCGCCGTGTTATTGCCGATATACGACCACAAATGTTGGAAAAAGTCATCGAAAATTGGACGTCCAGATTGGACTACATCCGAGCAAGCCGTGGCAGTCATATGCCAGAAATCATATTTAAAATGTAATGCCACAAGATTATCTTTCGAATAAAAAAAATTCATGTCAATCGAATGTCATGTCATCGTTGTTTTATTGCAATTTAAAGTTCTATACCTCTAAAAAACACCCTTTATTAGATTTAGACTTTAAATTTGCCGAACATGTTTCTTTTTTAGTTGTTTTACTGAGTAGAGATTCACTAATAGTGATTTTTTTTTGGAAATCCACTTTAGGGGAGCATAAAAGATAATTCTGCTTCAATTTTAAAAATTCGAGTCTTGTCCTTGTTAAATCAAGATATCAAAGATTTAAAAATGTTTTTCAATCGAACGCTTAAAGCTAAGACATAGATATCAATAATTAATATAAAGAATATGTGCTCATACAACATCATGAATTATTCGGTGAAGCGGGGGTGAAGTAAAGGTTAATATATATGTGGGACGGGTGTCTAGGGGTAATGATAAAATTCTCTTAACGAAAGAAAGTATGAACCAAATTTAAAGAACAAATCAATTTATTAAAGTAAGAAACAGATTATATTTATAGATTTAAATTGCTTACAAGAAAATAGATAAAAGGTTAATTCGGAAAGAGAACAGGATTCACCTGTAGAGATGGGGGCGTCAAACATTTCTGGGTTTAAAGAAATGCCGTTTATGAAGGCCAAGAGGCGTCGAGCTCACTCCGGTGTGCGAGTGAAGGCAAGAGAAAAAAAAATGATCCCGCGCTTAGGGATTATAAGCGTCCGACGTCATCGCTCGAATCCTTTCATTGGGCATTGAGATGCCTCATGCATTTGACGTCAAACGCTCCGAGTTCCTTGATTGGTCTCTCAATTCAATTCAGTTCGTTTGAGGCCACCATCTCCTACATATCTCTCTCTCGAAGTACACTAAAAATTTAAAATATTCCAATTATACGAAATCGTAAAAATACAATTTTCTTACATATATGTATATGTAAATCAAAAAATAAATACTTTTCTTCTTATTTTTCAATAATGACAAAAAAAATTACTATAAATAAGCGAAAACTGAAACTCTCCACAAAAATTTTCAGCGAAGGGGGGATATAGGAAGAAGAAATAGAACTTTCCCACTGCAATTTTTCTAAGAAAAACGTTAGGTGAGGAATCCCTTATTCATGCTGTCTGTATGGCGTGCATCATAACTTGCGCTTGCATTCTCTGTCTGCAATCCCCTACTTAAATAAATGTATGCATTTAAACTCTTACGTCCTCACACAACTATATTTTGGGGACTATTCGAGACAACTGATGTAAAATCGGAACAAAAAAAGAAGAGTTGTACAAAATGGGGACAGGACTAAAAATTCGGGATTGTCTGGGAAAATGCTGAATCTAATGCTTACCTTAATTTGTTCTGTCTAAAATTCTGTCTTAAATAATATGTATATATAGCTCTTCAGACAACCATTTCGAAAGGTGAAACAAAACTTCAGTAGTTTGATGGAAAGAAAATCAGGCAATTTCAGTTGTGAACAAATAGGAAAACATAAAAAGTGTATTGATTGCAGAAAAAAGAATAAAGGGTGAAAAAAAACACGTAAAGATATCAAAGTACCAATGCATATACACTGGTGGTTATTCAAATTGCAACACCATGAAGAAGGAATGATACACCACTACGCATGTCAAATTTGTGTGAAAGAAGAAGGAAAAAAAACTGGGATATAAAAATTATTAACATTTAAGGGCAATCGAACTACGTTGGAGAGGGGAAAATGACATTTAAAATTCTCTGTAAAAGGAAATTTAGGAGTCGTGTTTCTCATTCAAAATTCGCATTTGAATGTTAATTGATTGTAAGAAGATCACGTTATGCAATGAATAAGAAACGTTAACAGCATGTTTCAGAATTAGATTGAAGCAAGATCAAGATCTATCAAAATATTATGCTTTATCGTCCCTCAATATATTACTACACGCATTGGTTTGAATCCGACAATTGCCATGTGGCCACGGTAGCCTAGTGGTCAAGGTAACAGACTAGTGGCCGGCGTGTCATGAGTTGAGGTCTAGTACCACTGAAGGGGGCAGATGCACGTTAAATCTGTCTAGAGCTCAAATGTCCCCCCGTTGGTTCAAAATTACGAGGTCCATCGCCAAAAGCCACCGAATAATTTACTAGGGCGACTTTAATATTCACTCACTCACTCGACAACTGTCATACACATGTGGAATCGATGGATTCAGAAGGAACATATTGTACTCCATACAGGAGGATTTACTGGACTCCCACCATTAGCACTCAAGAGGCCAGACATGTTGTCTGGTCGGCATTGCAGGATCATACAGCCACATCACGGACCATGCATGAAAAAGTAGACTGGTTTGTAGCAGTACAAATATATTCAGGGACAGAGCAAGGACATCTGAAGTATCCTAGACTCTTTGCTTCAACCATTGCTGTAACTTCTCTTGGCACTACCGGATAGAGGCGTGTGGTGATAGTAATGTAACAATTAGCAGGAATCTAATGTAATCAGGATAGTAATGTAACAAGTACCTTGTCTTTTCAAACGAGTTCCGATTCTGTGTGCCGCATTAACAGCATCGGTGTTTAACAACACCATGGAAAAAACACGAGATCTCAATTCAAGTCCTGCACCTGATATGATGGTATGAACAGCTATTGGATGCATGACATGAACACCTCTTGTTTGCGTCATCGATAATATGAACATCCAGCACTACATTTCTAATATGCCAAGGTTGGTGGCTGTGCCCTTATGAAAAAAGAAGCATTTCTCGTTCTATATAAATTTATTGTGGTGCTCGTCACACTTCTGCTTAGAGAGTTTACATCTTGTGATCGTCTGTTAGGCCAGATTCTCAAAACTACTTTAAGGGGGTTGCCATGGTCTTTACGAGACTCATGGTTGGATTTACCTCAGAATATCCCCCTAGTGACTGAAGGGGACAACCAAAAAAAACGACATTAGTTTAAAATTTTGTAAACATTACTTTTTTTTGTTTTTGTTTCTGAGAATCCACACTGGCAGAAATACATTAACAATTTTGAATATGATATACATACACAAAAAATTAGAACATATAAATGAGATGTATACAACTACAATACAAAAAACTTCTTACTGAAAGTTCTTCGAATAGGAGAAAAAAATTATGTAACATAAGTGGCTAGTTTTTTTTGCGTGAAAATGTACACGTCTTCATGATTTTGTGGTATATATTGGATGTTTGTTATTAGATACTTTATCATCTTTTACGTTTTTGTCTACTATGGGTGGAGATTCACACACAGTTTCTGAGAGAATATATGCAGATTTGAGACGCAATCTAGAAAAACTGTGGTTTTTCGAACATTAACGTCAACAGTGATGGTTTTGTCTGTTCTGGACAGAACTTTATGCAGGCTAGTATACGGTTGACGTAAAGATGTTGCACACGATCGATTCTTAAAAAGATATAAGATGATGATTTACGTGATGGATGGATGTAGAATCGATTAGTGCAGTGAGTGGATGCTGCAAAAGGATTTAGTTGTTGAATTTTGTTCCGAAGATTAGTGATGAAATCATTCTCAGAAAAAGGAATGTCTGACACATCAATCATGCCCTAGGAAGACGTAGGTTTGTGCTGTAAAAAATTTCAGCACAAGAGGACTACAGAACTTCTTTAACTGTTGTTGGCATGCCGAAAAGAATGATGGGGATTATTTCAGACCATCTCTCATTTCCATGTGCTGTAATGGCCGATTTTAAAAGTCAATGGTCACAATTCAATTTGAAATCGGATGATATGTAGTGGTTTGGATATTTTGAAATCCCAGCATGCGAGTAAATTCAGCGTACGCATCTGGATCTTTAATCAGACGTGATTAAAGATGGGCAACCAAGACAAGAGATCTGCGTGTCAAAAATTGCGTGGCAAATGGTTTTTGCTTGCATGTCTGGAATAGGGATTGCTTCTGGCCATCTAAAGAAGCGGTCGATTGGTCGATTATCGTAAGTAGAAAATTATGGCCTTCAGATAGTGGCAAGGGACCTACAATATTGATGTGAATGTGAAATAATCTAGCATCAGGAAGAGAGAATGTTCCTTGGGGTATTTTTGTGTCTTTGGATTTTCAACTTTTGACACGATTCACGACCCTAGACCCATAGCTTTACTTGACATTTCATGCCAAGCCATACGTAGCGTGAGCAGATGAATTTTGTCGAAGCTTCTATCCCAGGATGCGCAAGATTGTAAAGATGGTTAAATATTGTTCTTCGAAACGATGCAGGGACACAAAAGGACGTGAAACTCCTATTGAAATATTGCAAAGCAAATTCCAATTGAAGGTTTGGCATGGCTTCCGTTCTAATTTAAGAGAAGATCCTTTCCTCTGAAGAAATTTTTCAACACCTGAATCAGTTTTTTGTGCTAATGCAAATTCTTTAAAATTTAGAATTGGAGATTTACTACTGGAATTAATTTAGATTCTTGAAGGAGTACCAACAACTCTGTTCTCGAAACCTTGCACATGTCGAATGTCGGTAGAATATTGAGAAATTAAATCTAAGTGAGGTAATTGTCGAAGAGAACATTACTCGGGTTTTGTTTAAAAGCATAAATTAGTGGTTTGGGGTCAGTCAACATTGTGAAGTTTCTGTCTTCTAACATATGTTTGAATTTTCTTATAGCTGAATAAATTGATAATGGTTTCCTATCATAAGCCGACCATTTTTGCTGACTTTCGTTAAGTTTCATGGAGAAAAAAGATTATTGGTTCCCATTTTCTCTGTGATAATTGAAATAGCAATATCTGAAGCGTCCAACCATAAGCTTGATTGAGCCCTTGGAATAGGATGTCTTAAAAGGATTTTTGCCATCCCGTTTTTCGCTGCAAGGAAAGCTTGTTCTGCGTTTTCATTCCATTTCAAGGGCTCGGATGATTTACGAACACTGGAATGACATTTCTTTTGATTTGTATGCCCTTCTAAAAATTGAACGGGAGCAAGTATATGCGCGTCTTTAGGTATAAAGCATCTATCTATAAAAGTTAAATATGCTCAAAAGTTTACGCAACTGAGTTAATCTGTTTGGTTTAGGAAAATCTAGAATACATTTGACTTTATCTGGTGGGGGCTTAATTCCATTTTCTGAAAGATTGAAACCTAAAAAGTCTATTGACGATACACCAAAAATGCATTTAGATATATTAATGCATAGACCGTATTCATCCAATTTTGAAAATATGTTTTCTCTCTCTCTCTCTCTAAATTTTGGTAATGTTCCTGAGGATTTTTGAATGTAATAAGAATGTCATTGACAAAAGCGTTAATTCCAGGTAAGCTTCGAGTGACTTCATCTATAAAACGTTGGAACGTTGTGGATGCGTTACACAATCCGAATTGCATTCGTGTACTCTGAAATAAACCAAACGAAGCGCAAATTGCCATTTTGTGGATATAATCTGAGTGAATGGGAATTAAAGATAGGTTTTTACTAGATCGATTAGACTAAAAACTTTTGATACATGTAATCCAGCTGTAAAATCAGCAATACAAGGAATTGGGTATTTATCCTTTAAAGTTTGAGAATTTAAAACTCTATAATTGGCAACAGGTTTAGAATCTAATGTACCTTTCTTAGGAACCATATGAAGTGGGAAAGTGTCCCAGATGCATCATATTTGAAATTTTGTTTTCGCAATTTTCAAGCGATCTGGCTCCAACCTTCGGGGTTTTGCCACCACAGGAGGACCCTTTGTTACTATGTGATGAACGGTATCATGTTTCACTGCTTGATTTGGATTGGGCAATTTTGTAATAGAGGGAAATTCTTTCAAAAGTTTATGATAAATTGTATTTGTAGAAATAGAAATTTGAACCAAATGGAGATTAGCATGTTTGAAATGGACTACTGATTACAATTTTGTTTTTGTATCTCTAAGACATTTATTCCGGAGATCTGGCACCAGTTCAAAATAATGGAGGAAATATGCTCTAAGAATAAGTGTACTTACATGGGCAATCAGAAAAGTTCACATAAATCTTTTCTTAAATTAAAACTAAAGGTTAATGTTTTCTGATCATATACGTTAATTGTGAAAGAACTCACGACAAAAAGGGTTTTCTTGTGAAACATTTCTTTTTTATAGATATTAGAACACGTTAAATACACGTCAGAGCCAGTGTAAAAGAGAAAAGGCAAAAAGGAGATATTTATTATCCGGTCTCGAATGAACAGGTGACGTGATTCTTCGGGACAAGAATAAGTCATCATTATTCTTTGCTGGCTTCATTTCCCTGCCATGTGAATGATTGAACGTGTTTTTCAGCTGTAAATTTTTCCCGAAGTGCCTGTAGAACCAGTAAATCGAAAAATCCCACCTATTCGAAATACTTCTTTCACGCGCTGATTTTTGTGCCGATGGTATGGAAATCGACCACGAAAGATAGAAAGGCGATCAATTATTGCATTTAATTTTTCTATTTCACAGAACAGTTTAGATTCTAATGACTGTTCATTTTATTGGAAACAGCAAAAGTATAGAACAGAAAAGTTTCAATGGGAGATGGCGAGATTTCAAGAGTTCTTTCCTCAATGCCACAAAAGGAGCAGTTTTCACGATCTGGCGCACGGAAACCCCAAAAATGAAATTGCGCGAACCCTCACCTTCCCGAAATTTATGGCCCTCTTGGGCTCCCTAGCCATGTTGTAATCAGTTTTCGTCTGTACGTAAATGGAAATCTTCAACAGTCGATGGTTTAGATCAGCGATATTCAACCTGCGGCCCATCGAGCCTTTTCAAATAGCCCAGTCATGACCCATTGCTCTCAGAAATTCACATATTTAAGAACAATGTATTAAAAATTTGGTGGGAAATTCTTTGACAAGAAATCAAATATATCAATTTTGTTTTTTTGCTGCCGATGTCGTACGGCTGTGAAATGATAGTCGTTTTCTATTTGCAACTGTTACGGTTAGTGATAACGACAACGTAGAGTAGTGACATTTTTATGGGTGGAACTAATTCTTAAAAATCTTTCATACCTTGCAAGCGAAAAACATTGGAACGATTTGGAAGTTGGCTGCTTTATAGTGAAAAACAAATATGGATCAGTACTTGTTTGATTTGTCACGAAAGTGCTGTATTTAAAAATACCATTAAACAGGAATCATGAAATGACACTTTTCCTCTAAGATCTCTTTCAATATTCTTTGCAACAGCAACAAAGTGTTTTATCAGTGGTAATGTCAGAGAAATAGCAAAGTCTTCCTATGAAGTTTGTTATATTATTGGTAATCACATTAAACCGTTTACTGATGTAAAAACTGCGATAAAGCGTTTGTTAGATTCTTTTAATTTAGTGTTAGAGACAAAAATAAAAATAAAAACTTAAAAATAATAATTAAAAAAGCAAACAGGAGTTACAATTTTTCCACGTTTAATTTTCGAATGTTATCTTGGTCTTAAAGCACCCCCCCTCTCATTTAACTGCATGTTGCGGTCCACGTGAAATGGCTGGCATATGTGTGCGGCCCAGTAGAAAAAAAGGTTGCGTACCGCTGGTTTAGATTGGGTTTGTTGGGGCTACGCGGAGCAACTACGAGCCTTATTTTCCAGCCGGAAGTTTTGTCGTTTCACCCGAACAAAATTTTGCAGCTTTTGGCGTTTTTTTTTTTTTTTTTAATTTTTAATACATGCTATAGGTAAACAATTTCTTTATTTCACTTTCAAATTAGGTTCAGATTTGATTCAAAATTGTAAAAGCATAACATTTAGCACAGTATGTAACTCCCACAAACGTATGTCGGTTTTTTGTGTTTAATGGACTAGAACTTTTGAGATTGACACGGATTCATCACTGTAATACTTAAGTTACATAGAGTAGATATTGACACTTAATACCAAATTTAGCTGCTATCACCTGCAACCTCTGAAGTTATGGTTTTTTTCCAGCGTTGGCCGTTGGTATTGCTGTAACCCTTGTTCAGCCTTCTTATTTCTCTTCGTAAGAGGGCGAACGCGAGCTGCCTGTTGCATTTTGGTAACTGAGTAGTCAGATAAATAAAGCATTTTTCACACAGAATGGAGCACTATTTTTCCGTCGCATCAAAGGGAAACATTTATACAACTGGTAATTGAAAAAATCAAAAACCAAATTTCCCTTCTCCATCCCAGTACAGTGATGTTTTGATATGACAATGTTTACAGTTGCAGTTCAGTTTTTGTTATTGATACTAATAGATGGAAAAGTTTTTATAGCTGAGTGGCACATTTCTCTTCTCAAAACTCTCACTTGTGCCATTCAAAGCCCAGCTCCATAATTGACCTGGAGGCTATGAAAGCTAA
Source organism: Trichonephila clavipes (assembly GCA_019973935.1). NCBI lineage: Eukaryota > Metazoa > Arthropoda > Arachnida > Araneae > Nephilidae > Trichonephila > Trichonephila clavipes. The sequence continues at coordinate 758,748 of BMAU01000160.1, forward strand.
GCAAATAATTGCGGAGAATGTGAAATTGGGCATATCCAGCTTTCACGCTTGGATCAAATGTTTTGAGTGCCTTCTGCACATATTTTACAGGTTGAATATAAAAAAATGGTCCGTAAGGAAGGCTGATAGACCTATAGTGGATGCATGCAAAAAGGAAGTGGAAAAATTTCCGCGTCTAGTGGGACTTTTGGTGGATACTCCAAAGCCTGTCATTAGGACAACAAATGATGGTAATACTACTACAACATTCTTTCGGAATCCAGTAATAGCCTCTTTAATCACAGGTATTAATGAAATCCTGATTACAAAACTTCATGTGGTGCTGACAACCATAGTTTGTAAGCATGAAATTGACTCACAGAAGTTCAAAGAAATCTGCCTGGCCACAGTTAAGCTTTATGCAGCATTGTATCTTTGGTACTATTTGCCTCAAGCCTCCATAAGATACTAATACACGAAGTGTCCACGCGCGCGGTATCCTAGTGGTCAATGAATCAGATCGTGGCTGGCCTTGTCACGAGTTCGAGCCCAGTACCACTAAAGACCCTCCATGTAGGGGTGCGATGCACATTAAATCTGTCGAGAGATCAAATGTCCTCCCATTGGTGTGATGTAGTAGTTAGGAGAGTGCGTGCCAGCTCAGGTGTCATACACGTCACTTGACCACGGTTCAAAATTATGTGGTCCGTCGCCAAAACCCCTCGTGTAGCTGAACAGTGTGATGTTAATATTTACTCACTCACTCACTGATACACGAAGGTCTTCTTGTCAGGGATTCTAACTTATCGATAGGACAAATGTCGGAAGAGGCGAAAGATGTTCGGAACAAGGACGAAATATTTTCGCGAGCATCATTCTCTTAAATTCCCCTGTAGCAAATCATAGAAAATATGATGCCCATGCTTTTAGTTTCAAGCATTTCATAACAAGATTGAGGAAAATTACCAGAAAAAAGAAAGAATCTTTGCCAAAAGAAGTTATTATTTTGATGTTAAAAGCGCCCCAAGAGTAATTTTCTCAACACGAGTCCATCGAACACTATACTAGTAACACGAATTGATGTAATAGTTAATTCTACTACTCAAGTACTTCCTACCCACACAATCACTCTCCCTCCATGTTGCCCCCTTCAATCTCCTTTCCTATCCCTCCTCATCATACCTATTATACACTGCTGGCCACCATAAATGCAACACCCAGAAAGACAAGAGATAGAACAACAAAATTTATTCTGTAGATAACATGTTGGCCAAGTAGGAAATGATTAAATTTATAGACTTCTGTGAAGTGTGGCTCCTGACAGAATCAGTAGCCAGAGTAGCCGTCATTGTTGGAGATCACTACTGCCACAAGCCTCGGCATTGATTAAAAGAGACTTTGAATGTGCTCTAGGGATAAAGCAGACCAAGCAGCTTCCACACGCTGCCAAAGTTGATCTGGTGTGGCAGCTGGGGGTCTAATCTGGGTCAATCGTTGAGCAACCATGGACCACGTGTTTTCTATCGGTGAAAGATCCGGAGAGCGAGCCTGCCAGGGAAGTAATTCAATCTGGTGATTGACGAAGAACTTTTGGAAAATGCGTGCCACGTGTGGTCGTCAATCATTCTGTTGAAATATGGCTGTGGCCAAGCCCTGAAGGTAAGGAAAGACAACTGGCTCCAACACCTCGTTGATGTAGCACTGGCTGTTTAAAGTACTGGCAATGTGTACTAGAGGAGTGCGAGAGTGATATCCAATACCGCCCCATACTATAATACCCAGTGCAGGACCAGTGTGGCGGTGCATAACGCAGCTGTTCAGCATCCTCTCTCCACGGTGTCTTCAGACTCGAATCCGACCATCGTGGTGTTGCAGACAGATGCGTGACTCGTCAGTAAAGACAACTTATTTCCATTCTGCCACCCACATCCTTCTTTCATTGCACCATAGGCAGCGGAGACGTCTGTGGTTCTGCGTCAAGGGTAGACCAAGCAATGAACGTCTTGCAGACAGACAACTCTGCTGTAAACGGCGTCGAATGGTACGCGCAGACACTGAATGATACACTACAGACTCAATGTGCTGTTCTACGGTTCATGATGTGACTGAGCGATCCGTCACTGCCATGCGCACAATTTGCTTGTCCTCATGGGAAGTGGTGCACTGAGGTGGATGTGATCGACCACGCCGGTCCGTTGTGCCCTCCTGCATCCAACGGTTCACATATCCCCATTACAGTTGTTTGGTTTCGTCCAACACGACTACCGATTTACCTGAAAGATAATCCACAATCTCGGTAGGCCACTATCCTTCCTCTGTCGAACTCGAATACTTGATCAAAAGCTGTTCGCTGTTTTCTTCGAGACATAACTGATCGTTTTTGAAAAAACCGCAAGAAAAACACAATTGCCGAACTTGAAATCGTCGAAATCTCCAAGCCTTAAATAGCGCTTTGAGGTGGCAACACAGTCGCGCGTGATGTGTGTCTGCTCTGAAATTCTAATCATTTGCATACCTCACCTCCGCTAATGCATGTTTTAAATTTCATGTTATTTGCATGCTTCCTTCAGTGTGTTACATTTATGGTGGCCAGCAGTGTGTTTTTTTACATATGTGCAATGTTAATGCTTGAAAAAGTGTACTCTTTTACACTGGTGTGCAAAAATTAAGGACGAGACGGTTTTTTCAATATAACTTTGTACAAAAGCTTTCCAAATCAACACATTTAATACCGTAAAATCCCCAATATGTATGGACATGTGTAATATGTAAGCAACACTTACTAAAAGAGAAATCAGAGGGATAAAAAGAAGCTTGATTGAAAAAGTAGCATGGAGCGCAATGCGACTGAAGGCCTAAACATCCCTGCGATGGGTGTCCAGCAAGAAACATCCGGTCTTTAGTAGGGGATATGATCTCCCCTGACTGCTAGGCAGGTTTCACAGCGTCTGCCCATGCTGAGAATGAGGGTTTCAATGAGATGTTGAGGCATTGCTGCCCATTCGTCTTGCAGCGCCAATCGAAGCTCCCGAATCGTTACTGGTGGTAAGGTACGAGCTGCCAAGCGTCTGCCTAGAAAATCCCATACACGCTCGATTGGATTGAGATCCGGAGATCGTGCCGGCCAATCCATACGTTCAATATCCTCACTCTCTAAGAGCTGTTCGGCAGCTACTGTGCGATGACATGGTGCATTGTCGTCCATGAAAAGGAACTGCAGACCCATAGCGCCTCTAAAAAGACGCACATATGGAAGAAGAATCTCGTTACAATAACGGGTCCCGTTGACTGAACCTGCGTCGAAGATGTGAAGGTCTGTACGACTACCAAGCATGATGCCTCCCCAAACGAGAACATCGCGACCTCCATACCTGTCCCTTTCAATGATGTTCGAGGGATGACTGCGGCTTCCCCGCTCTCTCCAGATGAGTATGCGATGAGAATCGCTACTCAAACTGAATCTGCTCTCATCTGTAAAGAGTACTCGTCCCCATTCATTGTCTCTCCAATTCCGGTGTTCCCGGCACCACAGAGAACGCCTTCTCCGATGGGCAGGCGTTAAAGGTACACACCGTACAGGGCGTCGTGCAAACAGACCACCACCGTGCAGTCTTCTGGCCACGGTAAAACGCGATATATATCGGTCGACCAGTCACCTGTGTCGTGTGTCTAGCGATTTCTCCCGCTGTCTGCCACCTGTTTCTTCTGCCATGTAAGACAATGTACCGGTCATCTGCGGGTGTGGTTCCTCGTGGACGACCACTACTGAACCCCCGGATAGCTGTTCCTGTGGTTTGAAATTGTCTCCAAAGTCGTAAAACGATGCTGTGAGCAATTCCAAACTCTGCAGCCACACTTGTCACAGTGCGGCCTTCCTCCAACTTCCCAATGATTCGACCTCGGGTAAAAGCATCCAGATGTCGTCTAACAGATTGATTATTCGCCATTTCTGGCTGAGGCAGCAACTCTGTGTGATTTTAACTGCTATACGGCGTGCAATCTCTTTGCCAGAAATACTGATCTTACACCGACAACATGCTTTATACTACTGAGACACTCCCCCATTACGTCTACCTGCATATCTGCGCATGTGCTACCGTACACCACCTTACTTAATCTCCTGATTGGTCTTTCTGTCCGCTCTGCCTCTTCGTTCAGCTGATATGCTAATTTTTCGACTTCGTCCTTAATTTTTGCACACCAGTGTATTTGATTATATCTTTATAATTTGTTAACATTTAAGTTTTGTTTTACTTGACACCCTATCTTTTTAATATATTCTCACACGTGTCAAATTAATACTGTTAATATCCTTAGATCCTTGTTCAAAACCCAAGTCCACTTAGCAGTCATTTATTCTTGATCAGAATCACACCTGACATAAATTTGTACAGAACCTAATAACCGTATTTCTTGATAAAAAAAACAGAAAGAGTACCTAATTTGCAATAATTACTATGACTTTTAATCATTGGAAATATTTATGAAGATTTTAAAGCCATAAAAAAAATTTTCGTGCACCAGATCCTGAAAACTGCCCACTGAGTGTCGGCGGCTTTGTCTAACGTGAGATCAGAAAGAGCAGCTAAAATTGTTTAAACCGAAGACGACGAACGCTGGAGAAGTCTCCATCATCAACATTTAAGACTTCATGATACGCAGTATAGTTCGGAAGGTTTTCTCGAACCTAATTCTTCCCGCTAAAAATGTTTCCGAATCTTTTGCTGGGATGATTCCCCGGACCGATTTATGAGTTCATTTTGTGTTTGCGCGTAGGGATCTGTGGCATTTGGATCGATGAGGACATCGCGAACTAAAGACGTGGTGTCCGGAGGGAGACGAGCTACAATGTAATTGTATTTAGTTACAGACTCAGTTATTTGTTTTGGGGTTGCTAGGGCAAATGTACTTTCGCACATAGCAAGCCACAAAGTGGGATCGGATCTATTATGTACTGGTATTTGTACAGCACCTACTTCCTACAATGTGCGAGGTTTTAGAACAAAATTACTAAATGAATAATGAAATAGATATGTATTCAATAATAAATGGCTATAATAACAACTAGTAATATTGTAGTTAATCAGAGTTTGGCATTTTCAACTATAGAGAACATTGTAATATCTTTATTACTTTTCTTTTAATAACTGCTCACATTCATCAATACAAATATCATTAAATCTTGATTAACATAAATTCTTCTCGATTAAATATAATAAACACATACAATCAAATTACAATCTTAAATCAATCCCAAGAGACTGTATTCTCTTTTTACCAGACCACACCTGCGCGTCGGTCTTTCGCCGAAGTTCTCATTTTCTTCGCCCGACACAATTTAGACGCTTCGCGCAAGAGAGGCAAGAGACTCTCTTCCCCCTGTGACCCCCTGGCTTGCGATCCAACCCCATGGGTCAAAAACCCCTCTTCCAAATTACATTAACCCTATCAAAGCCACGCCAACATTCCACTATCGCCAACAGTAGTCTTAGATACTACACGTCACCGCCAAGATTATGATTAATTGCAAATTAAGCATAAATCTGAAACCAAACCTGGCTGATGTTGCGAACCCCTTCTTAACTACTCAATTACATTAACACAACAGTACAATTACTGGTAAAACACAAATATGGTTTACCCTACGCTAAAAACCATAATTACACTCACAAAAAAAATCAGTACATTCACATAAAATTGTTACCAGGAACTATCCTAAAAATATGTTAAACCCTACAGAAAACACAGTTTACATACAATGAAATACACATTTGAAAATTCACCATTACATACAAAAAAAATACACATATGAAAATTCACCAAACCTAAGTAAACAATAGCTTAGAAAAGAATTAAGATCCATAACCCAACCAATATGCTCTCCTAACTTTTTCTCACTCTGTATTCAGATAGTAAATAAACAACCCCTAAACTTATCTCACTATGAATACCAAGTTTCAAAAATAGCATCATTACATTAATTCTAGGAGTACATATACAAATAGCTAAATACATAAATCAATCAATAGTAGACGGTTTCCTAATACGCTATGAAAATTTCACTTTTAAACTTCTATGCATAGACAACATTACAGAAAAATAATAAAAAAAGGATACATCCTAGTCCAACTTCAAACGAATAATTTTATCTCTCTACACAGTCCAATCTTAAAATATCCACTTGGGGGGGAAGCGTCCAGTCCCGGAAAGTATTCCCCCTAAAGCATTCTCCACCCGCGCTGGGTTATCGACCCTAGAGGTTGCCAGTTGTGGGTTTTTTTGAAGTGATAACTTCTACTGGCGCGATTTGCTGGAGAGTGAACTTGAATGAACGTCACGCTCGGGAATGTAACGCTCAATAGGCTTTTTTCACCTGTATTCGGAAAACTTGTTCCGACAAGATCATCCACCCCTAAAAAGAAATCATGTTACTAAAAAGAGAGACGTTCTCTCTCCTCCTCAGTCTTCCTTCTTGTATGCTTATTTAATTAGTTCATCTTCCCACGTGTATTTATTATTTAAGATATATCAGTAGGAATTACTATAAAGAAAGGTACGACATTTATATTTTTGTATAACTTGTGTCATTATTGAATTTCTTTCTTTTTAGTTTTGAGGGCACGATACAATAAATTGATGTATTTATGCCAATATACCTAATCATGTATAAATTTAAGATATTTTATTTTATGTGAGAAATTAGTGTTTAAATGGAAAAGTAGTGTTTTGTTTATTCTGTCAAATCTTAATTAACTTTAAAATGTCATTAATTACTTAATCTAAAGCTGCACACATTTTATACTAATGCATCGTTATTGTTGTCAGCTTAACTGGTCATCTAATAAACTTGGAAAACATATGTTTCGGTTTTTTGTCTCCCAACAGATAAACATTTGATGCACACTTCAAAAGGAACAATCCCTAGAAAATTTAAAAATAAATCAGATGATATTTCAAAAGAAGAGAATCAAATTTAAAGTACATAGCGGGTTATGGCGTTCATAATATATTGTAAAATTCGAATGCTATGATTACAAATATAGATTTGTTGTAGATAAAAAAAATCAATTTCGATTCAGAAAATGTCGAAAAGGCAAAATATTTGAGACTTCTGGAGATTTAAAAATGTTCACAGATATTGTTGTGATAATCATTTCAACGCAATATTTTATTTTTAATTTGTACATCGAAAAAATTCGATTTAAAATATCTTAAAGTTGATTGCCAATTATCTTTCTTTACAAGTATAACAGAAGCATATCTGGAATTACATGAAATGTGGAATGTCTTGCATTCGTTTAATTCATCTTCTGTAAACTATAACACACTTGCATTTTCAATTTTAAAAAAAAATATATTCAATACATTTGGCAATATATGATTAAATATTATTCAAAATAGAGCAAAGAAGAAATTTTAACGGCGATGGATAATCGAAAAATGAAGGAACAAGTTCGCTATAAAGATTGTTTTGAAAAATTTGGAAATTTTTTTTTGGAGGGGAGGGGAGTACTTTTGTTGTTAAGAGAAGTTTAGAGTTGCAAAATGTTATCCCCCTCCCCCCACCCCTCCAAAAAACATAAAACATGAAACGTGGTAGCTTGTCCCCCCCCCCTCCTTCCACCAAAATTTCATGAAAGTGAAGTTCCTTGCTTCCACTAAATGGGGCTCCCCTCCCTCACCTCTTTTAAGGAAAACGATTGACGGAGTTTCTTTCTACTGAATCATTTGGGTTTAATCAGTCACGTATCGAAGAAATGTGTGCAACGAAATGTAGAGCAGAAAATGGACAAATAATTCCAATGGTTACTAATTATATTTCACCCAATCAAAATATAAAAAAAAAACTATATCGAATTCACATTCACAAAAATTTAGTTGCCTACACTGTGTGTGAAACCGGATCAACTCTTCTGAACAAATTGCCTATTATTTTAAGTGGAGATTTTAATGTAAATTTTTCAAAAGACAAATCAAAGCCTTTAGTAGATTTTTTAAAATCAAAATTCAATTTAATTATGTCAAATGATCCAAATGAAAGAACGACAAAGTACGGAACAACGCTTGATAGGGGTTTTTTTTTTAGGTATTTAAATAATTTTCAATCTAAAGTACTTAAAACCTATTTCAGCTACCATAAACCTATTGTTTCCTTCTTAGAATACAATTAATTCACAAATATGTATATTTAGCAGAAAATATTACTTTATGAGTACAGACATATGATTATATAATTTTATATTACAATACTAATATAATAGTCTCTCGTTTTTTATTCATCTAACTAATCACTGATATAACATTACAAAATTTGAAGTTATCATTTCTATCGTGTGGTCATAAGGCCACACTTTTGACATGTCTGAATTTCTGCTTCACTCTTACTCAATTTAAGTCGTACGCGTTTCCTCATCTGGATTTATATGGCCTTTCGATTCTCTCTTTCTCGTCATAATTGTCGAACCTTCACAACACCAATTCGTTTGATAAAATCTGGCAGTCTCCAAGCAAATTTTTCTCTTCTTCTTTTATCCTGCGAATATTCGCGTCTAAAACTCCAGTGCTGGGGTATAAGTACACTGTTGCTTGAGGCTTTGAAATTCACTTTTTGTTGTAATTTAGCAACTGTCATCCTGCTTAATTTTTTGAGCTTTTTCTTAGGCAATTCTTCTTCAATTTCATCATCATCTAAGTCCACTCGCTATTTACTAAGGATTACGGGATCGACATCTCCTTTAGCTTCATCTTTTATCACATCTACTGGTGTTTCTCCTTTTTCTTCATACGTCTCGTCTCATCCTCGGCAGAAATTAGCGGTGCATTAGATAAACCCTTTTTTTTCTCCACAGCGACAGGTTGTGCTACAGCATCTCGATCCGCGCTAAGCATCTGGACTTGGTCAATTCTAAACACAAGAACCTTCCCGATTGCTTGGGATACCTCCACATCTTTATCTGGCAATTTTTCCTGCTCTTCACTTAACAATTGATTTTGCTCGTTCCTTCTTTTACCTCTTTCTTCTGGTAAACACTTCTGTTCTTCTTTCATTCTCATTTCATGTTTCTCTTGAACATGTCGCATCAGCTCTTCCACAAGCCATCTTTCCTTCAATCTCATTTCTTCTTCCAAAACTATTCTTTCGTTCATTCTTCTTTCTTCATCAATTCTTCTTTCTTCTTCAATATTCCTCCTTTCCTCTACTACTTCGGCTTCCTTCTTCAGTCTCATCTCTTCTTCCAAAGCTTTTTTTCGTTCATTCTTCTTTCTTCTTGAATTCTTTCATTCGTTCTTTTTTCTTCTTCAATTATTCTCTCTTCTTCAATCTTCCGCCTTTTCTCCACTGCTTTCGCTTCCTTCTTCCCAGCCTTGAGTCTGGCCTCCTCCCTAGCCTTGAGTCTGGTCTCCTCCTCAGCCTTGAATCTGGCTTCCTTCTCAGCCCTGAGTCTAGCCTCCATCTCTTCTTTATACCTTGCTTCACTTATTCTAGTCTCGTCTCTGATTTCCGTCTTGTTTCTATTCTCGCAAATTCCAATTCTTGTTTTCACTCTAGGCGGCGTTCTTCTGCTTCCTTTCTATGTTCCTCATCTCTTTTCCTGTGCATTTCTTCCTCCATTCTTTCCTATATCATAGTGTCCAAAAAATCTTTGGCAAATTCTGCGTCTTCCAAATATGCTTCACTTTGCATCAGTTTTTATTTCAAGTCCCCCACATTCATACTAGGGGATCCACTGTTTCTCCTAGTTCAACCAAAACCACCACATCAACTTTTTCAGCGCCGATAAACACGTTTTTTTCTCTGGTTCTCGATAGAGAAGAGCGTGATATAATATTTTTATTACTTTTCTTAATAACTGCTCACATCCATCTCAATACAAATGTCATTAAATCTTTATTAACATAAATTCTTCTTGATTAAATATAATAATCCCATACAATCAAATCACAATCTCAAATCAATCCCAAGAGACCATTCTTCTCTTTTTACCAGACCACACCTGCGCGTCGGTCTTTCGTCGAAGTTCTCAATTTCTTCGCCCGACAGTTTAGGCTCTTCGCGCTAAACAAAAACGAGGGACTCTCTTCCCCCTGTGACCGTTACGCCTCTGCCTAGATTCCTCTCTTTCTAATCAACTACTTGTCTTACTATTCCTTTACTTAAATTAATACAAAGATAGAATTAAATATTGTTTAATTACAGCTTCCAATTTTAGCAGAATTTGAGTGGATTAATTTGCTCTTTTAAAGTGATCATGCTGATAATAGCAAATTGCTAAAAGAATTAAAAGATTTCACCTTTACTATTTTAAGAAGAAGAACTTACCCTAAATCTGCGAATCTTGAAGTTGACATGTGTTTAAAAAGCATTTATTTGCCTATTGAAGTAGTTGAGGGATGTCTTTTTTTGAATAAACTGACAAGTACAAGTAAAATAATTTCTACAGAATCTACTAAAGAAATCTATCAAAGATGTCATAATTTTCCCAAAATTTCATGTGAGCAACTTTTAAACCGAATTCCTTCAAGTTACGGAACTTTAAAAAAAAATTTTTATAATCTCCCTGATATTTAATTAAATTCAAATCATCCTTTCTTTTTTTCCCCTTTCTTTTTTTTTCATCTTCCTTTAGAATTAATAGACCAGTCTAAATTGTTATGTCCTGGAGAATCAATGGAGACAAATTTTTAACATTTTTTGAAAGATATTTACCTATCGGAATCTGAGCTTTTTAATGATGGAGAATTATTTTGGTGTCACATTTTTAGTATAAAAGACGCAATTGGAAACCCATTTTTAAGAGATTTAGCTGTAGTATTTGCTTTAAAGCTTTACAGCCTGCCCATAAGTAATGCTACTGTGGAAAGGGCATTTTCCAGAGCGACATCAACAAAGACAAAATTAAGGAATCGAATGTGAATAGAATTGTTTGAGTCAATTCTCAGAATCAAAATGACTTTGGTAGAATGACGGACTTGCTACGTTGATTTCATTCCATTGCCACAAATGCTTCAATATAATTCAGAAATTTATAAAAAAGCCAACAGATCACGTTAGTTAGCAGAAAGAATTTGAATGTATTTTAAATTAATTAAACAATTAAATCATGAAAAAATTACATTTATGAATAGAGTCGAATCATCACCAAGGGTGCTGCGATCTTTTGTCGATTATATAACATGATTATCAAGTAAATAATAACATCTAATCATACCACACTTAATGTATGCAAAATTAAAATTCTTTGAATTCAAAATGTTCAGAAAATATTTCAGACTGTTTTTAACACTTTAAATATCGACGCCATATTTGATAAAAACAAAAAATATTGAAAAGTAAATAATGGTACTTACGTATTAACGCAACCTATTGGCGATATTATATGAAACGAAATACATGATTGCCAACTCAGCGCATATGATACTTGCGAAATTGGAGTCGCAAACCTGTCGAGTTATCTTGAACGTTGGCGATTGTTGCGATAATACTAAGCACCGAAATAATTAAAAAGTACTCACATTTCAGTCGAAATGTCTTTTGGAAGATCTTTTAATTTCTATGACACTGAAGATTTATTCCTTTTCTACAAAATTCTTTGGGTAGATGGAGGCTCGGAAAAACAGAATTTTATATTAACCGAATTAGCTCAAGTGTAGTATAGGGGACCACATCGGATTTAGCGATTTTTCTTCGGATTTGGCGAATTTTATTTAAATTTCATGATGAGATATCGAATTCATTCTAAAATAAATAATAAATAATTCCGAAAAAAGTATCTTGGCGACCGCTTTTAGTCACCAAAAGAAAGAACTGCGCCAAGTGTGGCCTCCCTATACTACACTTGAACCATTGAATTTGGTTTTTATGTCCTTCTGTTGGTGAAAGGCTGATACATAAAGCATATTTGTTCAAAATGATCGGAGCATACTGATGAATAGTTAAATGGTTTGAAGTTTTGTATCTATTTTTTTAATAAATATGGATTCTTCAGTAGTAACCGAAAAAAACTTTTCATCCTAGTCATTATGGCAATTTAATACGCTGCAGTATTTCATTTGGCTATATGATAGTAGATGCAAATCCGAAAATGCCGTCAATATACTCAAAGGGCTCAATGAGGTTGATTCACAGACATTGAGACGCCTAGTCGAAATCACGTGACGAGGATAGCAATATTTCCCCACGTTTTGAATCAGTGTGTAAATTTCGTATGCTTGATATGTTTACTTCTTGTGTGTGAAGCTTAGTTCTGAAATTTTATTTATTTATATTATATTTTTGCATTATCCTTGTTAAATAGTTAGGTATGAAGTATTTTTCGTAATTTTTTAGCATAATTTTTGTTTCAGTTTAGTATATTTGTCATTAGATGTTAGTGTGCGAAGCCGGTAGCTTCTTGCAGTGTTTGTTTATGTATTTATTAATAGTTCTAGATTATTTTTAGCATCCTAATAATAAGTCCTTTGTTTTCATGTAGTTTGTTATGTTTATTTACCCACGAAAATGATTTACAGTATAGAATTGAGACCATTGAATTTAGAAAAACTTCTCATATGTGTACAATTACTTATTGGTACATATAGTGTATCACTCCTCATAAATCCATAAAATAGTGTAATTTTTGTAAACATGCAGATATGAAATGGTTCCATTTTGAAATGTTAATGTTTTATACCTTTTCATTTCTCTGATTCCCTTAGTAAATACCAGCTCTACAAATATTTAATGTTTTAGAAATACTATCTCTATAATTTCTCATAGAAGAGTATGGAACATTCAGAAACAGAAATGCAAGTAAATATAACTTTGAAATGAATTTATAATAAGATTTGTCAATGAGACATGGATATATTTTTTGTTTATTTAAAAATTTTCATTCTATCTCTAATGTTTAACAAGAGATTTATACTTTTGAGAGCAGAGTGTATAAAATAATAGTTGGTTAATAATGAAAGTTTTTGGTTAAAATATTTAGGAATTTTTCTGTGATGGAAAATGAAATTGTTTTTAACATCATTTAAAGGTTTGGGATATCTGAAACAATCTCATTATAAACAAACATTTGATATGTTTTATAGTTTGACTTCCTTTGTAGTTATTACACGCTCAAAGGTTTGAATTTTTTAGAAATGCCTGTCTCCAACATTCAGAAAGAAATGAACTTGACGTTTTTAAAAATAAATTAAGAAACATGCTTAAAGAAATAGGCTTTTTTAATAAAATTATTTTAAAGTAGAACAAAAATTGCATTGATTTCATGAAATTTTCTCATATAATGAGGCAGAAAATTCTTATCGGACAGTTTTATTCAATAATCATACTCATTTTAATATGCATTTATTTATCGACACCTATTTTTAACATTACATGAATACACTATAAGTAAATAAAACAGACTCTATGAATGTAAATTTATACTATAAGGACAAACAGAGAACAAATAACTGACTAACTAGAGATTAAATGTGAAATATCCCAAGAAAATAGATTCAAATTCTTGCTCTGAAGTTTCATGTTTGAAAATATATTAACTTCAAATATAAAATTAATTACTTCAAAGTTTGTCTAAGAAAATGTTAAATCAGTACTATTCCAAAATTTGGAACATACATATTAAACTTTGCCAACTAATTTCAGCCAATAAAAAGACATCCGAATTTTAAAAAATTATATTATATCGCTATAATTACTGTTCAAACATGATCAAGAACAGTTTCCACTATTGGTTGTATATTGTAGTATTTGGTTTTTGTGATTTAAATTAGAGAGTCTATATTATAATATACAAAGTGACAAATCTGCCCTCTCAATACACGTCACACAAAAATATCACTGTTTTTGGACAATTAACCCATTAAAAAATAATTTTGAAATTTTTCTGAAATTACCTTTTTTTTTTTTTTTTACTGAATTTTGCATTAATGTAGATTATTACGAACAACAATTTGTCAAGTTATTCCTTTAAGGGTAAATAGAGAATTGAAAAGGCTATATTCAAATTCGAATATTTCTATTGCTTTTAGAAAGTAAATATCCCTACAGAATCAAATGTCTATATGTAAAATCATATTTGGTTTATGATCTTAATTACTGATAAATATCATAGAACTGATCTAAGTACACTTCTTGGGTCAATATTTGTAAATAACTCAATACAACAAATTTATTCAGGACTTAAATTTATAAGCAGGATAGTATCAATACAGATGAACCTTTTAGACTTTAATACTTATGTAAAATTAAAATCCAGAGTATTCTTATGTAATACATTCCAGCTGGGGTTGCATAGATTTCTTCAATTTTCTGTGTTATACTTCAATAATATGCGTATAGTCTATATGTGAAACTTATCATCAAAATTAATGAATTTTACATTTTGATAAACCATTATTGCAAATACCAATAATGTTATCCATAGTAAAAAAATTGTTAGCACATCTGTATGACAATTTATACAGGCCAAGTTCTGAAAAGCAGATGTTATGTTGAAACCCTATACTACATAATAAATAGATACACCACACAAATATTTTATTTTTTTTTTTTAAAAAGAATTATGAATTCAAAAATGACATTATTTTGATGTGCAGGTGAGAACAGGACTTTTATATTCAATATATATACATACAAATTTATATCTTCCATAATATACACAATTTCATTAAAAACTTTTAATGTCTTTATTTTACCACATTCAGAAATGAAAATTCTCGATAAAAACAATATCTTTTTACTAAAAATAATTTGCTTTATGAATAAAGACTTTAAATGTTGCAAGAATATAATTTTTTTTTTTTATAACTCCTTTTACAAAAAGGTAAATAGTGAATTTGCATTTCTTAATGTTTGAAAAGTAGTTTTTTAATTTATCTTCAAAATTATAGTAATATTGAAACTAGAAAATTAAGATATTTTTTTGTTTCTGTATTGAATGCGAAATTTGTTTCCCAAAAGAATAAAATTATATAAAATACATGGCTGGTCTATATATATATATATATATATATATATATATATATATATATATATCTATATGTATTTGTATATATGTGTGTGTGTGTGTGTGGAGACAACATAGGTCCAAGACGTTGGTCCTTTTCTTCTCTATTTTATTTTTATTAAACAAAATTAATTAATTAAGGTAGTTGTTTTACAGATGTAAGATTGATTGATGATATTACTCAGAAGAAAAACGCCTGCTCGCGCACCTCTCGCGTTCTCCTTTTCTCTCTCTCTGCTCTTTCTGTTCTAATGTCCAAAAGTTTTTGTTTAGCTTGTTGCGCCTCGCGCGCGAAGGATCTGCTTCCAGGCTTTGGCTGCATGCCACGACGGCTCAATTCTGACCGTACGCTGTCCGCAGCGGTATTTCCATGGAGACCAGAGGAGAATCTGAAACATACGAAAAAGAAAACCGGAACAGGACAAGGACTATACGACAAATATAAAGGGGTGATTAGCATGTATCAAAGGATTTTATAAGTTTAGACAACAGAGCAATACGTAAC
>BMAU01000162.1:600000-862500 GCA_019973935.1 Trichonephila clavipes
AAGATGAGTTATTGCTTAAAGTTAGAATTTCGCGTTGAATCTCTTGATACGTCGATAAATTGTTCCTTCTCTTTCATTATAGGTGTGTTTTTTTCCGTAAATGAAAAAAAAATGTTGAATTTTCCATTTATGTATTCATATTACACAACATTTGGCACAAAAATGTCACATTTGTTCTAGAAGTGATATTCAAAACATGCGCTTCGTTTTTACTGACATCTTCATTTTAATAAGCCACAAGCTGTGAAGGATTCTTTGTAAAGTGTGGTGACATGTGAAAGAAGCTGTTTATGTATATTTTTCATTTATTAGAAGAGATATTTGGAAATGTTATTATTCAACATATTGCCTTGAACATCTTCGCTTATCTTAAGTTAGTTGCAAAGATTGCGTAAAGAAATAAGGAATGGGATATTTACCAATCTAGTTTTCATTTTCCAGTCGAATAAAATGAAATTTATATATATAAAAAAATCTCTCTAGACTCTTTCAACCAAGAGCTTTTTGTTTCCATATAATTCATTATAATTCAATTTTGATTTGAATAAGATTAGATTTCTATGTTATAAAAATAAATTGAATTCTTACTTTCAAAAATGTATTGTTCACAATCGAACAGCTAAGCAAAGTAACTGGAACAATTTCAAATGAAAGATCTTCGAAATATCCAGTTAAAAATTCCTATAATAGACTATTTATAATAAATTTCTGAAAATGCGTGTTTTGTTTCTCCCTATAGAATTCAAAAAACTGAAAATAGAAATATACGTAGTAGTTTATCCAGCTGAAATTTCTTACTAGCTATCAATGAAAAAGAAATATGGCTGTAGAAAGGAGGTTCATTTATCATGAATGAAACATGGCTGCAAATGATGACTTTTCTCACGTGGCTGAAGAAATATCCAGGGTAAGAGAGGAAAGCTGTATATTCACGTATCAGACCAAAAAGAAGTTTTTTTTTCCGTTTTATTTCTTCTGTTTACTTTTTTTCTATCAAATACCTGGGTATGATTCTCCCTGTATAGTTTATACGTAATATATGATGCTGTTGAGTAAGATATTTCAATAGACTCGTGGCAACACTTTGCAAAATCATTCAAAAATATATTGACTTATTTAAGAGAAATCCTAAAGTTCATGAAGACCTTTTAAATTTGTAAAAAAAAAATTCTAAGACCATTTTGTAACGCTAAGGTGTTTTGTTTTTTCCCTTCAGATAAAAGCTTTTAACAACAAATGTTAACTGTCAAACTTAAGGTTTTTAAGAAGGACAAGTACATGAACTTTTGAAAAATTATCGATTTTGGCCTTTTTACAATTTTTAAAAGTTCAAACATTTCTGCTTAAAATGATATATGATACATAGAAAACCTATAATTAGAAGTATTTTTATTTATTTTTTAAAAAAGAAGCAACTCTCACTGACAAATTATAAATTCTTACTTTAAAGCCTGTTTTCTCAAAATGCAACATTTTACCCTTTATGTACCTTTTTCTCAAACACTAACTAATGCAGGAACTTCAAATTCTCAGTGAGCCCACTTTCAACATATTTACACACTTAAATGGAGGGAATAAAATATATCTAGTGAACTGTTTTAGATAATGTATTTTTAAACTAAATTTTAAAGAAAAAAATTTGGCATGTTTTAAAAAATTCATAATTATTTTACTTTTTAACAAAAAAACAAAACCCTCTATTGAAGTCTTATTGATAGTACATATAACCTACTGTGAAAATTTCAACCCTTAGTAACAAGAAGTTTCTAAGGAAAAGGTACATAAACTTACGTAATTTAACATGGGCTCCTTTGGATGTGCTGGACCCACTTAATGCTTTGTCTTTGTGATTCTGCGTAGGAAGCGTTTCAGTTCATAAGTAATATAAATCAATAGTTGTTTTTTTTTCTTTTTTTACTGAGCAATATAAAAATGTGTATTCTTTTTCACTACAAAAAAATAATACATTTGAAAGGAACAGAATGTTTAACACAAGCACTTTGTGTGTAGAAGCATATTACTCTAAGGGATTTCACAGTTTAACAAAGATTTTGTAACAAACACTGAAATGATTAATTTAGTTAGTTCACTGACTCTTGACGAACAAACTTAATGTTTCAGATTTAACTGTTCTAAATATTATATTGTTTCTATTATAAAAAAATTCTACTTTTTCAAAGAACTCGGTACCCACTGAATTTTTTTTATTTATGTATTTAAAAATTATATTTTAGCATTTCATACATAATACTTCTTTTCAAGAAAAGGATACGAGATAAAATTTTGCACATGTTATTCAAACAGTTTTAAAAACTTAATTTTTTTTAAAAAAAATTTGGTAAATTTTAAAATTTTACTATTTTTGTAATTATTAATTTTTTAAACTAAAATTTCCTTTTAATATTCTTAAGAATGTTTCAAACAACTTAAGAGATCATTTTTACAATAACTAAATTCGTTTTGGAGGAAAAAAATTAAAATGTTGATATGCATGCTAAAATTCAACGAAAAAGTCAACATCTTCCATATTTTAATTTTTTTTTAAAAAAAAGTAAGCAGTTTACAGCAAAATACCCCCCTACTTTTTTTGCGTGCATTACATATAACACACAGGAAAAAATTAAAGTGATTGGTTCATAATTGTGGAAAGAGTAGCATTTTGAATGCACTCAATGTATCGATAAAAGTTACTGTTTTTTCGATACACTAGTGCATTAAAATGCTATTCCATTTTAAGGAATAACCACTTTAAAATTTATAATTCTAAAAAAATAATTAGAATGAGCTTGAGTAAAGTTAAAATACCACTTGAAGGCATTAGCTATACATTTTTCGTTAAAATAATTACATTTTCATATTATTTTAACTCGTAATTTTTAAAAATGATCAATTATTTGAGAGTATTAATTGAATAAGAAAATTCAAGGAAAATGACAAAAAAAAATTGTCACGTAAGAAACTTTTTTTCCCTTACACAACATTGATATATTATATTTTTATTAAAAACAAACGATGAATAAGAACAGAAATTATGGAATTACAGTAGAGCGTCGTTTATCCGAACGTTTATTACCCGGACCATTTTTTTTGTCAACTGCATGTACTTTATATGAATATGTTTTAGAACATTGTGATGACTCGTTTAAAAGACAGAGCCTGAAAAATGCATGGAATTAGCTGTGGCCAGATTTAGAAGGCAAAAAAGACTTCAATGATGACCACAGGGAAGAGATTACCGACTTTGTCCAATCGATCCCAGGATTTCAAGAATGCGATGAAGATGTAGAAAACTGGATGGCATGAAATGCAGAAGACTGTGGATTTCCAATGCTAAATGATGACGAAATTGTGACTTCTGTGCAAGAAGAATCTTATCCGGTCGACGAAGAAACGGTTGAAGACTAGGACAACAGCAACAATAAAAGTAGCAAGGGTCCATCAAAAGCTGACGCGTTTTCTGCATTTGAGACAGCTGTGGAGTGGTACGAACAACAATCAGAGTGCTGTACTACTGAGCTACTGCTGCGCAAGAGAGTCAGAAACCTTGCAGCGAAAAAACGAAGGTGTACAATGGCACAGCGAAAATTTTCCCCAATAAAGGTAAAATTGTGACATTTTCTACAATGAAGGCAAAATTGTGACACTTTCCACCAATTTTGATTTTTCTTAACATGCGTTTCCCGCATGTGATGTGTGATTTTCAATATTCGTATAGTGTCCGCTTTCATATACTGCTTGGATCGCATTTGGTTTTTGGTTATCCGAACAATCGCGTATCTGAACAGTGTCCGGTCCCAATTGATTCGGATAAACGTCCTTCTACGTATTTGTATAAAATGCTTTAATTCAAAAATGTTACATGCAACATTTCACAAAGAAATAAAATTACATTATTGTAATAACTCGAAAATAGCTGTTTTATAAATAATACTTTCCTGTTTTATATAATTATTATTTTTCTTTTTAAAATAATGTTTTAGCTTTTTTTTGTTTATAAAAATTCTAATGACCGAATTGTCTAAATTTTTCATTTATCTTTTTCAACTGAAATTTATCCCAACTTTTAATTTTCCGACTTACGAAAGTAACATATCAGTTGAAAGATAATAATGCTAAGAATATGACTGAATAAATTTTTTTTAAAAAAGCCTTATGTTTAGGTCATTTTTAGGGTATTGAGTCTTCTTAAGTATACACACAAAAATGATGTTTTAAGGGAAAATTGTAAAGTATCTGTGTGAGGGATTTTTAAACTGTTTATCTATGAGTTAACAGACTTGTGGTGCATCCAATTGATCCTGGGAATTTCTTATTTATATGGAATATAAAACACTTTTCCCCTCCCCAAATGCTTCTCGCGCTTTGCTCAGTTGGTAGTTTTTGTCGCTTCAGCAATTAAGCTAAGCTGAGTCAAGCAATTAAGTTAAGACTAAGTAAGTGTTTTTTTGTTTCTCTGTCTAAGTCTTAAAGTATTACGTCTCTCATTACTTTCGATTGTAGAGCTCTAAACAGACTTTAATCCCTCTTAAAATAAACTTTATTTTTAAACTACTTAATATTTTTCATGAATCTTTTTTTTACTTTTATAAGTGAATTGCTGTTAAAATGTTGTGCATAATTTTTGTTTTCTTCTATTAATGATGAATCTCATTAAATTTCATATTATAAAGAAGTATTAATAAAGATAAAATTTTTATTAAGATATATAAAGTGTTATATATTTTTGGAAAATTTGCTGTTTAATGGACTAATAGTGTACATAAAACGATTCTTGTGGTATGGCATGTATGGTATGGTTGTTAGTTCATTATTATTTTTATCTATATATCTTATATTCTCACACTGAAAAACATGCATATTCGAAAATTGGTACTTAAAAAACTGAATGTTTGTATCTCAGCAGTATTTTCAGCGAATCAGACTTTTAAGTTTTTCATCAGAGATTTTAAATGTGATTTATTTGTTAAAATGAGCCCATTCGCCAAAATATCTAATATTCAGATAATCGAAAGTGGTTGTGAGCATAATTCTCTGTTCAAAGTAACATTGATGGAGTTATTTGAAACTTAAAAGAGTGCACGAGTATCAGAATAAATTAGAATTACATATTTTTCTGCTACATTTTTTAATTCTCACTCTAACACGTTATTAGACATTTAAATTAAACTTAACTTAATTATGAAACAGCCCATTTTTGGCCCAAAGCCTACTACGCTCTTCTCAGTTTTCATGATCTTGGGCACTGAGATGCATGATCAAATGTTTCAGTCAGATGCGAAACACCAAGTGTTTAGTTCCCAAGCATGCTTGGTACTCCTTTATCGACCCACTGAAGGGATAAAAGGCCGAGTCGACCTTACCCAGCCTGAGATTTGATTCCCGGACCAGCGGGGTGGAAGCGCGATAGGCTACGATTCAGCCACTGGGCAACATTAGACTTTTATATAAATTTTTATTGCAGATTTAACTTGGAAATGAAATTCACCTGTTTTCTTTACCTTAAAATAAAAAAAAATATATAACAACACATGTTGCCGATACATTGAAAACAATGAGAAAATAAGATAATATTTTAGTGTTTACGCTTTACAATATATTTAGTTTTCCTTCAGCTTACATATGATTAGTTTTATGGTATAATTGTAGTAACATTTATCTAGGAGTCTGATTTTGCGTTTGGATAATTGTATACTTTTAACTTGTTATTGTCTTATAATATTTACTCCTCAATTAGAATGGGTTTTGAAAAACGTTTTTTTTTTCAATAGATACTGGTTGTTTATTTAGTATTTAAAATACACCCGAGATTATATACTGTATAATTGAAAATTAAACCTTTGTTTCACTCTTTGCAAATGTTACGCTTAATAAGCTTATTTAACGAGAACTGATGTTAAATATTTGAATTTCAAATCTCGTCATTCATTACAAAATTTTTTACATGTGTTTGATTGTGAATTGAATTTAAGATTATTCAATGTGTTTCAGTATTTTCTCGTTCTTTTTATTTACCTAAATTTATTTAAGGTATCCGACTACGTTCGGAATGGTTATTTTCAAAAAGTGCATAAATGGATACATTTCATGATATTTGGTGTCACTTAGATTAGAATATATGCATAAAATTATTTTAAGCACATTTTGACAAAAAAAAATCTATTTAAATAAAAATTTGGCAACAAATTAACTTAGAATAATCTTTTTTTTCAAATGTTCTACATTTGTGAAAAAGGCTTCTATTAGAATAATATTTTGCCTTTATATAGCTCAGACCTCTGTTCAGAGGCTCAACTAGAACTTTTGAAATACATAATTTAGAAGTGGATTTATTTATATTTTACGACAACAGAGGGGAGCAATTTTAAGAAAAAAACGTGAATAATTATTTCAATGGGTAGTAACTCTAAAAATAATGTGAACTTTTCAAAAATTCTAGTTGAGCCTTTGTAGAGAGGTCTCAGCTATATACAGGCAAAATATTATTATAATAGAACCATTTTTCTTAAAAGGAGAACATTTGGAACAAAGATTATTCTAAGTTAATTTTTTGGTAAAATATTATATTTAAATAATTTTTTTCTTCAAAATGTCCTTAAAACATTTTTATGCATGTATTCTAATCTCAATGACTCTAAATATCATGAAAATTATCCATTTATGTGCTTTTTTAAAATCATGGTTCCGAACGTAGTCGGATACCTAAATAGTCATGTGACTTAATTTGCATTTATTTTATCCGTTAACCTTTTATATTTGAGTTTATTTGTTATGTTCACTTGAATAGAATGGCATTCAAATATTTGGTAGTGCATTCGGTGTACATTACAATATCTGGCAAAACATTTTTTACCTGCATTGGCTGGATCAGAGGTGACCAAACCACAGCAGATGAGCCACAGCGTGGAACAGCGGATTTGTAACTGTGGCACACGAAGACTTTGTGAAAAATAATAAAAAAAAACTTAAAAGACAATAAGTGGCATTCTTTTTACAATTGTATTGAGAGAAATATAATGCAGTTGCCTCATACCAAAAAAAAACTAACCTCAAAATTTCTTTTGGTGGTGGTGTTCATGGTGGTGGACTAATCCCCATCTGGTCTAGTGAAACTAGACCAGATCCATGAGTCCATAAATCTGTACAAAGTCTAAGAACAGCAAGGGGAATGCAACAGTCTCCTCACAGGAAAACCCCAGACATTGCAGAATGTGCTGATGAGAAAAAGGACTGATATTACATTTGGGGCAAATTGGGAAGCTTCTTTTGCCACTCTCAAAATTCGTGCACCTCAGGTGACCAGTCGAAAATCGTGAGAATGCCGCTTAATATGATCTGGAACTCTTGAATGATATGGCGGATCCAGGGTGTCTTTGAAAGTACCATGGGGGTACGGGAGGGACTATCCAGGTTCTACATATTAATTTTTTAGCCCTGGAGTATAAATTCGATAAATGTTGGATGGATGATCGGCTGTCTGTCGGTATCCAAATTTCAGAGAAAGCTAGATCTCTTATGTTGTTAATAAATGAAAGACCACACTATTAGCTCCGTTCTAAAGATAGAAGCATGATAATCATTTCTTCTCTGAAATTTGATGACTAGGCCAGGTAGTTCAATTAAGACTCCACTGCCAGTAGTATTTGTCTCTCTCTTACTACCATCAGTATAGATCTTGACTGCATCCAGTAGAATTCCATGTATTTTAAATACACTTAATTGAGCTGGAATAAAAAATTATCATGCAGAATCACTCCATTGTTGTGTGCTTTGGTTATACGAACGAAGTGCACTCGTTGAGATTTTGAAATTTGAGGGAGTGTGTCTTAAAATATCTGACAATGAATTGCCCAATGAGTGCTTTTTACTCAAAAATGAAGATTGGCTATGAGAATTAGCTCTTCTTACCGTTGTTTTGAAGGCATTTAAATAATTTAAGAATACAGGGAAACATAGTATTTTTTTAACCCAGTTTGTCATATCTCTTCTTTTGTGAACAAGCATGCTTTTTTGTCTCGATTTTGGAGCCTAAAACGTAAACTGTACTTTTATCTTATTTAATATATTATTTATAAATTTTTATTTGTGATATATAGGCTTCCATAAAAAATGTGCTATTTACCTAAAAATCCAATAATAAGTCTGTATAAGTAACATTTTTTCAACTTTACATATATTTTCTCTTTTTTTGTTTGTTTTTTTGTAGGAAAAGTTGGAAGTGTGGCATTCTTCCACAAAAGAGAGAGAGGTTCGCCACTCTTGTGCTAATTATTCAAGTATTTAGCAACAACTTTTCTGCCTGTATTAAATTTACATGAAATTTGAATCTCGAAATGATGATATATATGAGGAAATTCGATTTTTGTGCTTGTGGAGAACTTTGATATCTTCAATATTGCTCTATTCGATTATATTCTTTTCAAGATTTATCTATAATAACTGCAAGTATGTTTCAGTGTGTTATATTTGCTTTGTAGTATTTTATGGAATATTCGAATGAATCACGTAAAATATTTACATTTATGTTCAAAATCATAAATTACTTAAATAAAAATGATATTTCGATCTCCGATCACAGGAGCCGGTATCTTATGTGCATTTTGCTTAGCTTTTATCTACCACTTAGGTATTTTTACTACTGCTTTCAATGGCGAGTTTGAAACTATTGTAGTTGCTGTCGAGAAACTATCACTAACCAAAGGGGTTCGTAATCTTTTCCGACTCTAAATTGCCATTACAAGCTTTATCTCAAAACTATCTCTGTAATTCACAAAGAAGCTTAATATGCAGATCGTTCTTAAGAGATTTACATCATAAAATTTATTTTCAGTGGATACCGGCTCTTTTTGAAGCTGCTGGAAATGAGTATGCTGACTTTCTTCCTAAGAAAGGGCCCTTTGTGATCAAAACACCAATGAATTTCAACCTTTAAGGGTACAGGTTACGCTTTACAAAAAAAACATAATTTAATGATTCTCATAATTTTTTGGTTGTTTTCTATTCGTATGCATGATGTAAAACAGATTTTGATCTCAAAATTTCATAAAAAACTAACCATTTAATATTTTAAGGGAAAAACTTGAAACTTGTGAAGTGATTTTAAAATGCTATTTTTCTCCTTCAAAAATCAGTATATATATATATATATAATTTAATTTAGAGTACTTCCAACTACGTATAACAACAACTAGTATGGGTTTTGTGATAACATGATTGGTATTCGTACAATTCGTTTTATGAATGTTCATTGAAAATTCCTTAAAACCTGTGTAAATTCTAAATTTAATAATTTTTTTAAAAAAATATGATTGCTTTGTTTGAAAAATGCATACCAACTTTTATTCCGTGTACGATTAGCAACAAGAGAAAAAAATATTAGGCACAATAGGAAAAAAGCCTTAGCGTCTAAAATGAAAACAAACTAGTTATTTTATCTTTCTGAGATAAGAAACTTTAAAGTTTCGATTTGCCATTGGGATGTGAATAAAAATGAATACAAAAGCTATCATAGCTCTGTGTTTTTTAAACTTAGAGCTTTTAAATTTTGTGAGTTTGTAGAAAAGTATAAAAAACATAATTTAGGCCAAAAAATTAGATTTGATTTTTTGACACATTTTTGTCAATTGAATCACACTGTGTCCCCTTAATCCCTTAAAGTCTTTTACTAATATGGTACTTATGTATAATTTTAAAATGGAAGCTGTGGAGATGTCGAAGGACCAGAACTGGGCATTCTTAAACGATAACCCATCCTGGGTTCATCAGGCTCCTAGAAAAGCTGATGTAGCTCATTTTAGACATTTGACAGGGTATTACTCTCTGAGATCTCATCTCTACAGAATTGGTATCGCCGACTCACTGGACTGTACTCTGTATGACTCTGGTCAGCCTATGACCATTGAGCATTTGGTCACGTTCCCCTGCACTAATTAGTCTCAATTCGATAGTCGAAAAATATTGGAAAGCACGTGAACTAATGACATAGGTGCTATTGTTGTGCCTGGCGTTTATAAAATAAAGAAAAATATTTCGATCCCATGCATACAGTCATTTTATTTGATTAAAGTTAATGTTGATCACAACATGGTAGAGAAGTAATAAAAAAACTATAACAAAATAACAAAACAAAAAAGTTTATTACATTTTTTTTACATTACTTACAATTGTTGCACACATCTGTGCATTTATACAATAAAATCTAGAAAATATTCGCACATTAATTACAGCAAAATTTTCATTTCATACATCAAGCTTGCATAATGAATAAGCAACACGATATACAACAATTGGTCTTCCAAAATTTCTCTTAAAATGAAAAAAAAAAAAAAAACTTGCTGCCTATTGTATTCAGTTCATTTGAACATTGATGGGCTTTAAAGTAGTTACGCAACTCAGTCGCAATGGATTAAGAAAATATTTGGCACACAGAGACATTGTCAAATCTTCCTTTTCGATCATGGACTTAGAAGTATGAGAAGTATTATATTAATAAATTCAATGTAAAAAAATTAAAAAGTAGCTTCATCTTAAAAGAGATGGAAATTAGAATTTGCAATATTTTGATCGCATTAAAAACTATATTTATGTACAATTTCCAAAATTAGAAAAAAATATATTGCCTGAAAAATGATTAAATTTTAAAAATTGATTATTATAAAAATAAGAAATACTGCAATGCATAAATATTTTCCCTAAAAACGCTATATGATACTTTAATAAATGAACACAAAATGAAGCAATTTCATTTTTTTAAAAAAATATTGTTATTATAAAATTAAGAAATACAAGAGGATAAATCTAAAATCATCAAGAAAAACAATATCAGAATAATTACTCGTATTTAAGCAAATGAAAAACTAAAAGATAGCTATAAATCCCTTAAACGTGTTCCTTTACTTAAATATTTTATTAGGGCTTCGATGAATTGTATTTGAAATAGGAAGGTTGAATGTTACTCCAGTCTCAAAATGTTTACGTATTTTAAAATTCTTCTCTTTTGATACAGTCACACACACAAATATTTATTACTTATGGATAAATGGTAATATTAGTGATCCAAGTTTTAGCCTACTCTGATTTGAATAAGTGCAATTAAAACATATTTTTTGTGCATTGTATTATTTAAATTTAAAAAAAAAGATTTTAAAGCTTTTCACTTCAATCTACACATCATGTTGCACATGAAGAATTAATGCTATTGAGATAAACCGTGATGTAATGCCATTGACTTAAATAAATACTTTTATTGCATGAAAAGTATGGTGAAATCACAACAAACGTTGCAACAAGGAACTCACCATAAGCATCAATGGCTGTGTATACACATATTAACAATGTGATATTAACAATGCTATTGACGTAAGTATCCTAAAAAATCAAGTAAGTCAAAATAATCTTTTGTAAGCCATATAAACTTCATTTTGAATAGCAAAACATATATTTAAAAAAAGAATAAACGGGATATTCATTATTAATCTGATGCTATTTGAGGTAATCAATTATAATTTTAGTAGGATCATTTAAAGAGTTTGTTTTCGAATTTAAACATAAAGAATTTCAATTGGTTATGCTGATGGCATTTTTTGTAAGTAGTCTCCGTTTTTTTAAAATTCTGCATAAATTAATATTCGTCCAAATTTCCAAAGTATGTAATTGTAATAAAAAAGGCAAGTCATCCAGCTGTGGATTCAAGTCCGTTGAGCCTTCCGGCAAGGAAGGAGATATTTATACAACAGAAAAATAGGGGGGAAATACGTGTTAAGTATATATTTTTAAACAAATTATACCATATTTAATGACCAGTATTATACCTAATTTAATTTCCGTATTTCTAACTATATTCGTACCTTATATTTTGTTACAGGAAATAATGTGGCTGGATTTTGAGGGGCTCTCAAAAGTCAAGATACATGTGTCTGATGCGTCTCCAATGGTAAATTCCCCTTTGATGTCAGCATTCTTTTCATACATCATAAATGGTATGCTCAAAATTAATTACATTGCACATTGAAAAATTATAACGAAAATAAAAGATGGATACCATACAAAATTAAAAATATAAATATGTTTGCTAAGGAATGTTTCTAAAACTGTTTTTCCGAATATAGTAATTGCAGTGGTCACAGGAGTGTAGTGATTCGAAATTTATCTCATTTTTACAAAAATTGGTGCAAACATCTCTGAAAAGTGCTCTTCAGAAAAATTTGTCGTCAAATGCTTTTAAGAAAGTTATTTAGAAATTAATTGCACATGCTAATAAACTAAATTAATATCTTAGCACCATAATCTTTTAAACTGTTAACAAAGGTGCCAAATGTATTCAACGGTGATGAAAATTTTGGAAAGTGTTCAACGCGTGTCCCCATTTTAATGACTTTACAACCATAAAATAGCTTTTTTTATTTGCCTAAATTAATTCATTGAATTTAATATTTTATTTTCTACCCTTATCACCGCTATAGAAACGGAAAAAAATCGCATATAACAGTTTTGGAAGTCATTGTATGTTTAGTGAACTTTAACTAGTAATAAGCTAATTGCTTATGATGATATGTCATGATCACAGAGGAATATTTTATTTATGAACATCTCTATTTATAATTTATAAATAACTATTCTGCAGAGACGGAACATACTTGGGCGCAGTATGTGGATTGGAAGTTACTAATTAAAGTCTCTTAACCAGCTAACAGTTTTATATCAGCAATGACAGTTAAGAATTCTTAATTGGCTAATTTTATAAACTAGTAAGTTTTTAAGGCAAGAATTTTTGAAGAATTTTTAAAGTAAATACATTACTATTACTTAAACATAAGCAATTTTAAAATGAGAGTTGTTTAAATTTATATTATTAACTACGTATTAGATTTTTAAAAATAAAAGGATTTTTTTTTTTGCTGAGAAGCAAAGTTTTATAAGAGAATTTCTAGCATTACAAAGAATGATGAAAATATATTTCTGTGTAATTGCTAAGTCGTGAAAGCAATATTTTGTTCTTAGTTTATATTTACATCACATTTCTAAATATAGACTTTTCAACAATCCATTATTTTTCTAGCCTTTTATAAAAGCTGAGAAGCAAGAAAAATCATTTGATTTTTTTTACAAAAAGAAAATTTGAAATATTTCGGTCGCACTTAAATTTTGTATATATAAGCTCACAATAATAACCTTATTATATTCACATTGCTACACTTAGGACATGAATTGTTTTTTATTTTATATTTAGATTACAAATACACTGGAAAATAACGTACAATGCATTGTTGCATGTTTTAGCAAATATAAATATTTATTTACTTACAGAGAAAGCGTTTCCATGCAATAAAAAATGCATATTTGTTAATTTTCTAATACTCATTCACGAATAATTCAAGGTCACATTAAAATGCATTTTGTAAATTTAAATAATGTTTGAAGAGAATCACGTGCTTTAATGGCATTTAAGATAAACAATATTTAAATAGCCAAGTTTATGTTGAGAATCTGACCAAAGATGCATGGCGTACGCATTATTGCGCACATATGTGTTGCACATAGATTTCAAAATAAGTAGATTTCTACTGAGTTTTCCTTTTTTCTAGTTTGAACTCATACATTTTAACGTATGTAACCCTGTTAATTTGCGATAATTACATAATAAATGCTCGCTAATAGTTCTTTGCAATAACAAAAGTTAAAAATTGTCAGATTTCGAATTAAACATGTTCCATTAACTTTCAACTTAATGACTTAGATCTCTTCCTGAACGTAAAATGAAGGTAAGAGGAAACTTTTTTACGTAATGATAAGGAATTTCTTTTTGAACTTTAGCTGAAATATTGTTATACATCTATATTTATTTCAGCATTCTACATTGACAGAAATATGAGAATTGCTTCACTACTTAAAGGGCTAGACAACATTTTTGCAATGAATCGTCGATAACAATTATTAGGTATTTCTTATATTTCAAGATTTTAGTAATACAGTTAAATGAAAAAATCGACGGCATGAATAATGGTGACAGAGCACCAAGGCAAACATATAATTGCATCAAGGTTGTATCACATTGTTTAAAATCAATCAGCATATTGAAATAAAAATACTTTGGAGTCTTTTCTAGTATAAAAGATAGATTTGACCTTATAAATATTATTACGTATTTTTAATTTAAACCAAGATCAATGTTACCTGTTTGAATGTAACGACTTATTTTTTTAATAATGGTTTTACGTAAAATTCTCTATATCCCTTCTTAAAATCCCAGTGAAGTGTGAATTAAAAGTAACCCACATTCTTAATATTACCTTATATATAATGAGGCTCCAACCAAAATTGTAGCCCAATGTATGTACAGAAAATTTAAACTATTAACTTCAAATTTCATTAAAAATAATATAATAACATATTTACGAATTCTTCCAATTTTGTAATGAAACAAATTGGCTGTTTTTAAAAATGTTACTTGCATAACATATTTTTATTGAATTAATAAAACTTAGTAAACTTTTAAATTAATTGACTTCAAATTATATATTTTAACTATTCAAGAGTCTTCGCTAATTAATTACAGTTATTCAATATTCAAATTGCAATGTGATGAGTCGGTTTGCTGTAATTTAAAAATTTTGCAAGCATGAGATCTTATGATGTAATTAAAATTATAAATAAAAAGAATTATTAAAGTATAATTTAATTTTTTAATAATTTTTTTATTATTTATGTCATGATTTTTTAATTTAGTGCTGAGTTTCTATGTTACCTCTTGAATGCAAGTCTAATCGCTGAATTTTAATATCTATTTGTGATGAAAAGAAAATTTTTTTCTAATTTTACGCGTTTACGCGTGTTATCGCATAATTGAAACAAGAGGTAAAAATGCACACTAATTAGATTGAACTACATATTTGCTTAGGCCTAATTACTAATTAGTTGCTAATTTTTTAAATGATTTCAAATTTAAACATGAGGATAATGTTAAAAAATTAGATTCATTTTAAATACGCAGGTCAATACAACTCACAAAATTCTTGGAAAATACATGGAAAATGTGTAAAAAATTAGTTAATTAGAAAGTATAAATTTTTGTTTTTAAGCAACATTTGGAACTTCGAATAATATCAACACAAATATTATACTCATATAATGTATTTGTTTTCCACTTTTAGCACATCACAAGGATTCAACATTAATTTTATCTTAAGGAAAGCCAATCATGTACCGGCAAGATCAGGGACAGGGAAAAAAGTTTGGTTGTATTTTCTCAATCAATCAAGCAACAGCAAAGTAACACTGGACACAGAAGGCGCTTCATTGGGCACATTTGTTGCGAGACAGCGCAGAAAAGTGAAGCCATGGCAAAATGATGCAAATTCTTTTTGGATTAAAGAATTTCATAATTCATTCCAGCCTTTTTAAACCATGAAGTAGAAACAGCCGTCTTGAAAACAAGCTTGCTGTTTAATTGAGAACAGTGTAGCTTTTTCGTCTTCTGGCTAATTGTTCGCTGATCCTGAACGTGGCACAATGGTTGGTATTCCCAAGGTACAGCTTCGTCTTTGTGATGCGGGCAAGTTGACGGAAGAAATGCTGGCCCATGAAGGTCCAGTTCCTGGCTGGTGGAAGGATGGTTTTCTAGTAGCTTGAATTCTACACATGAGTAAGTCTGGTAATGTATCTAGCGTTTCCTGAATGGCGACGATTCGTTCAGTAGCAGCTTGAAGTCTGTCTTCTAGTGACAGTAGTCTTTGACTCAAGTCACTAACAACTTCATAGATGCTGTTCGAAGTCTGCAAAACACATATTGCAATACATGATACATAATAAATGATAAAAACACACACATATATATATATATATATACCGTGTCTTAACTTAAATGATGCTAACTTCTCTCAAAGGGAAGTATGGTTCACCAATACGAATGGAAACATATAGGAATGCCGGGTCGGAAACTCCTTCCTGATGCGATAAGAGCATTGGAAACTTTAGATAATACAAAGTTAATCCATGGCCCTGACGTTACAATAATAGTTACACTGGATAAGGGGGGCAGGGTTCTCAGCCCAAAGTTTCTTGAGAATTTTAAAGGGACAATATACAAATTTCTTGTTGGAGAATGGAATCAGCCACCAAAGGGAATGTACGATAAGGAGTTGCGTTGAGATGAAGCTTCAGTTCACTCACAGGCAGAGAGGATGACAGACTGCATAGACTCAGAGAAAAAAAAATTGCTTCTGCCATACAGGGTAATTGCCTGTAATCTCTCTTCGAGCCGTTCAGAAGTTATTCGCCTAAAGGTATACATTAAGCAAATTCCATCCATATCATTTTTATGCCTCTACACCAGCAATTACGTAACAGCGTCTTTTTTCATAAGGCTACACGAAATCGTGATCAAATGACTCGTGCACCAGGTAACGAGAAAGCTAGTTCAAATAGAGAAGCACACGAGGCAATGCGAATGTTATTGGGATTTCATTCAACTGTTTGCGAAGGATTCTAAAACAATGACAATCTGTTAAAAACTCTCTACCGCATCAGGAAAGTGTTTCTTACATGGTATTCATATATGATTCCGAATTGAGTATACGTGTATTCTATCTTTCTCCGAACTTTGCTATATCTTAGCTGGGATACTTTGTACATACGAGAGCTATTTTGAAAGAGAAATTTGATTTATAATGTAAAATAGAACGTGCATATTGCTTAACAACTTTCCTTTCTCAAATCCAAGGGAAATTTGAAGTTATGGTGCCAGTTACGTGTGTGATACCGTATGCTATATGCTTAAAATAAATCAAATCTGGTTTATATTAACTCTGAAATACGGTTCTGTTATTCAGGTTTTGAAGACAAAGATCATTTCAATTGCGGAGGTTCATCGTTAGGTATGTAAACACCAATACTACAAATTACGACCATTACCAAAGAAACGAGCATTAATGTACAAAAGGAACAATGACGATGATGAACCACGAGCATGCCAAATTTACGAACGATCAGGCGCGGGCGGTACGTGCCAAAATTGATGGAGACCAGCGGTATATAACTTTGTCACTGTAATCTCTACATGTGTCAAGGTCAGTACAATAAAAATTATATCATAAGACTCAGTGATTTATACAACAGAAACATTCTAAAACATGAGTAATGGTATATGATTTATTAAATGGATTGATTGATTGATTGAATTTTAACGTCACACTGTTCAGCTACACGAGGGCTTTTGGCGACGGACCACGTAATTTTGAACCATGGTCAAGTGACGTGGACGACACCTGAGCTGGCACCCCCTCTCCTAACTACCACACCACACCAACGGAAAGACGTTTCAGCTCTCGATAGATTTAACGTGCACAGCTGCCCTACACGGCGGGTCTTTAGGGGTACTGGGCTCGAACTCGTGACAAGGCAAGCCACGGTCCGATACCTATACCACTCGGCTACCGCGGCCAAATGATTTATTAAAATACTGAAAATAAGTAAGGTCGTTATTAGCATGTAGACTTGTATTCTCATTTCCCTTCTATATGGACTCCTTAGTTTTCAAAATTCTTTAGAAAACTCTGTTCACTGTGGGAAGTATGCGGCAAGAAGTTGTAAGCATTTAAGAATTTGCAAGCCATTAGGACGTGGAGGGAAATCCTGATTTGGTGCGGGGCGAAAAATTATCCCAGCTTCTCACTCCTAGAGAATCCAGTGCTTCGCCAGAACTTCTGCAGCCGACTTGGCATCTAAAAAATTCTCGAACTAATGTTAGGAATTGCCCGAAATCCCCTCTATAAGATCAGAGAACGATGCATATATAAGACTAATTTGTTAAATGTTATAACTAATCGGTACTCCCAGATGGTATACCTTTCGTTAAACTTGTTCAGATT
Source organism: Trichonephila clavipes (assembly GCA_019973935.1). Lineage (NCBI taxonomy): Eukaryota > Metazoa > Arthropoda > Arachnida > Araneae > Nephilidae > Trichonephila > Trichonephila clavipes. Next base: position 617,862 of record BMAU01000162.1, read on the forward strand.
TAAATCCATTTGTAAACTTATTATATTCCATGTGTTATGTAGCTGAGTGATTCCAATATTAATAGATTTGAAACCCTATGTAGAAAAATATCTGAAAATGTAAGAAATGGAATATTCAACACAAACCTTTGGCTAACTTTCTGTTCATTTGAATCAATTGACAAACATATTTTACTTAAAGTGGTTCCCTCACTTGTAAGGTAAATGCATATGTTTATGACCTTTGGACCTTCATGATAATATGAATCCATTCTAGAATCAAATGAAGTATCAGCCTCGTCATCCAATCGAATCTTCAAAATACAAAGTCCGTCACATTACAAAGTATGCATTTGTTTGCTAATTAATTTTTTATTTTTAAAACAAAGATATGTATTTGGCATGTAAGAAAGCTAAGATTTTTGTTCAGTTTGTACATAAGCTTTCGCGGGATAGTAAAAAAATAACACAAATCTTAGTTTTTCAAAAAATAAAGAATAAGAGCTGTTCCTAATATGGATGATATTTAACAAAATAATCTCATACGTAGAATAGTTTTTATAAGTCTTCATTTAATAGTAACACTCACTTTCGCCATGTCAGATATCGTGTTTGCATTATCCATTAGCTTTCTTTGTTCCAGTTTCACTTTCCTGAGCCTGTAAAGAAACATGTCAGAAGAAACATAAAGTTAAGTTCTCAAAAGAGTGATAGATTTTAAAGAAAGTAGGGAAAGATGAATGATCTTTACGTGTATATAGCAAGAAGGAATTTCCTCTGGTGCAATCTGACTCGACCAGGACAAACACGTTTTACGAGTTTTGTGTGCTTGTAGATAAGCCATGTCTCCCTTAAAACACTCGCTGCTGCATTTTTCAACTGAAATAAAAAGAGGAAACACAGTATTGTAATTCATGACAAATAAATTTAAAGCTTTTATATAGATAAGAAAGAGAGGCATATATTACTCTTAAGAAAATATGGCACAATCAGTGTTTTGGTGCTCACTCTTAAAATAAAAATAAAATTACAGTAAGAAATATCCTTTATATAAGAATGACCATAAACTACACCACTAATCTCTTATACAAAAATCACTTTTAATACTATTTCTTAATGTACTGGATCCCTACATAGAAGTAGGAAGAAAATGTAACTTTTGTGTGGAATTTAATATGTTTATCTATCCTAAGTTAGTGATTTCAAAATATTTTAGTCCATATCTAAGACAGATTACTTACGTGATTTGTTAAGATTATAGGCAATAAAATAGAGGAAAATGAATGTTACACGTTGAAGCTGGCATACGTTCTAAATGCGCCCGTCAAGTATTGTGATACAAAGAATCTAAGATTAGTTGGGTTCCATAAGACTTTGGAACCAAGTAGATTAGTTCCTAGTTACCCCCCTCCCCCCAAAAAATATTATTTTCAGTTTTTTAGGCACGTCGGAAGAGGAACACTAAACTTCTTAGAATCATTTACCACTGCAGGGACGACATTCTCTGTTAGTATAGTGTACAGATCAGTGCCGATTTAAGCTTATTTTGGGCCCTGGGTGCAGAAGATGTAAGGGCTCCCTTCGCACTGGTGGATCAAAATTTATTACCAGAAAACCTTATCTGGGCCCTTTTGCACCCTTCTGGGCGCCCGCTTCAAGTTGCCCAATGGATAAACGGCACTGGTACAGATGACTTCAATAAAGTAAATTTCTATGAAAGAAAATAAGCTGTGTGTGTTCCTCTCAATTGACGACACAAAAGTTATGGTTTTCTGATACTTATACAAGGCAGAATACGTTTTTGTAGATTTTTACTGACGACTCCCGATTTACTTAAGAAAGAGATTTATTTCGTGTGATTATCTGAAGAGAACAATACACCAGATACTACCAATATAATGTTATTGAAAGGCAGTGTTATAGAGGGTTTATGGTATAAACTGAGATCTCTCTGGTGATGACACTGAACCTACATGAACTCCATATAGGCGTTCTGGTTAATATGATGTGTAGGAAACAGTCGGTTGCTAATGTATTTCTCTCTCTGACCAAGGATCTACAGACTACGAATCACAAACCTGAAAAAGCTCCTTGTAAATATGGTTGAAGCTCTTTTAACTTTTGTCTTCTCAATATAGTAGGCATTTGTAAATGCTACATTATAGTTTATGCATTTGTAAATAATGCTGGATATTAAAAGTATGTAAATTTCAGTACATGAATGCTTAAAGCAAACATACGATTTTCCAGTTTTTCTGTATAAAATAATATACTAAACATTGGCTGCACTGTTACTTTTGAAGGTCAGATTACTTATGGAATTTGAAAAGACTGGGGATAAAAAAGAAAAATAATAATGTTGATATATATACAGTAGTAATGCGATGAAGAAATAACTAAAAGGAAAAAATGACACACACACACACAAATAGTTATCAAAAATATATTTTATGAGAAACAGTATAAATAATGTTGGAATAATCCCTCATATAGTTATTTATTAATACTCGTATTTGAAGACGTAATGCAGCATGATCGCATAAATTTTCTCAAAATATTTAAATAACGCCAATCACTGGATTGTATATTGTTAGAAGAAACATTTGGACAAGACTAGTACTTCAGACACTGTACGGAAATTTATGAGATGCTTGCACAGGTGTTTGATATGCACTCCCTTTCATAGGAGGCCATAAAGTGAAGAAACTCGAAATATATAGCAACAAACAAGAGTGGTTGTTAATTTTAAAACGATACTTCTGAATGTAGTAATAGCCAGGCATGTAAGAATCTTTATCACATACTGTTGAATAGTAAAAGCCGTTAGGTAGCGCTGTTGCAATGAGACACTTCTATTTAGAAGTAGTCTTGTGGCAACAGTCAGTGCATGTATCTTTCTTAAGATGAAAACACTCGTTTTTTGTGAAACATTCTATTGTGAAATATTCTTGTGAAAAAATGTTAATACATGTGAACTATTCTAATCATAGTGAAATGTTCTTCAGCATTGAAATATATCCAATTATATCAAATTGAACTTAGACTTATCATTGAATCAACTTCTTTCAACAGACAGCAATTCGAAACCGAAACCTTTTAGTCTTAGACCACAATTGTTTACAGTCCGCTAAATTCGTCGCTATTGCTAACATACATAAATTAATGGTCCGATCGCTCGGAGTATCTAAGCATTTAAAGGTTTTATCAGGTTATAGAATTCAAAATTTGTGTTTTCGTTTTGTTGAGGAGTTACTTGTGTGTGACCTACATTCGGCGTTTCTTTGGACGAGTGGATTACTCTATTGGTTTCTTCAGGGTGTTTCTCGGATGGTTAGGTCGGGTGAGTCAGTTCAATTTGTAAACATATTATCTGAATGCTGTTTGTGTGTGCTTTTAGCTTGTTTTATTTCTAAATATAATGCTTTAGTATTTTAATGTGATTTATTTCTGTGAAGATTTATTTAGTGTTCTTTCTGTTTTTTTGCATTTGAGTAGTAAAAATCAATGTGATTGGATTCCGAATGTAAAAAGCACTTGTGTTACTTATTTTAATTTGATTTAAATATCTATATGAATGGAATTCTTCTGATCAGTAATTGTTCAAAATTTAAATATGAAATCTAAAGCGTGCTTAAACCAGAAAAAGCCATTATATCATCACTAACGCGTTTAAAAAATAAAACGTTACAGGATATTAATGAATTGGATTCTACCGAGCTCAAAATTAGAAAAAATAGGTTTGATGTAATAGGGGAAGAATTGAAAACCCTTTTTGATAATTTATTTAGCCTTGCTAACGATGATGAAATTGAGGGCTATATTTTAGAAAAACAAGAGCTGCTTGATACATGGGAGGAAATGTTAATTTTATTAGAAAGACGGGTCTCGCATCTAAATAAAACAAATAAGAGTACGGAAGTAATTCATACAAGAAATTCTGATTCAACCGAAATTAAACTTCCTACCTTGTCGCTTCCGACATTTTCTGGAGTTATTGATGAATGGTTAACTTTCTCGGATCTGTTTCAAGCAGCCGTTACAAATAATCAAAATTTAACTGGTGCTCAAAAATTACAATATCTCAAAGGGGTTTTAAAAGGAGATGCTCAGAAGATAGTTCAATCACTTCCAATAACAGATGGTAATTTTCAGATTGCTTGGGATCTTTTAAAGGAAAGATATTTTCATAAGCGTGAAATATTGAGTTCTTTAATGAAAAAACTTATGAATATTTCGCCGATAACTTGTGAATCCCATGCTCAAATTCTAAAGTTAGTCGATTCGACTAAAGAATGCGTTCGATTATTGGAGACTTTAGATCTCAAGGTCGAGGGCACAGCAGACATAATTCTAATGTTTATCATTCAATTTAAGTTAGACTCAACCACAAGAGGCTGGTGGAAAGGTCTCTAGATAATGAAAAAAATTTTTCGCTCAGCGAGCTTTTACAATTTCTTTCGAATCATGCTAGATCACTTATGACTGAAGGTTATGGAGTTAAAAGAAACATTAGTAACAAGAAAGTAACACTAGTTGCTTCAGGTTTCCAACTGCATTGTTCTTACTGTCAGAGCAATCATAATTTAAATAAATGTGATGCATTTCTAAATCTTTCTGTTCAAAAAAGAGTGAATTTTGTAAAATCGAATAACATTTGTTTCAATTGTTTGACTAAATTTCATAGGAAGTCTGCTTGTAAAAGCACTAATAAGTGTCGAAAATGTAGGAAATCGCATCACACATTGTTACATTTTATGACTCCTAGGAGCCAAATTCTTCCATTCCTAGAGAGGATAATAATTCAGTACTTTCAGCTTCAGCGAAAGTGTTTCACCCAGTTGTGTTTGATGCTACTAATACTGATACAGGTCCAAATCCTCCTAATGTAAATAATCCAAGTATAACTTCCTGTTCAGGGTTCGATTCCAATTCTCAGGTGCTTCTATGTACTGCACTAGTCAATGTTTGTGATTCTTTCGGTGGAACTCGGTTGTGTCGTGTTCTTCTTGACCCGGGAAGCCAGGCTTGCTTAATTACTAGTAGTTGTTTGGAAAGACTTGGATTGCCTATGAAGCGAACAAATGTGCGCATTTCATGCCTTGGAGCATCAGATACTCGAACTAATGGTATTTCGGAGATTAAGTTTACACCTCATTTTACATCTAATATTTCGTTTGTAACTTCAGTATATGTAGTTAATAAGATTGTAGGTCAACTTCCACATTTCAGTTTAGATTCTTCTTGGTCTGAGCCTTTTAGTGATTTGAAGTTAGCTGATCCTACTTTTTTTAAGAGTGGTCCTATCGATATTCTCATTGGTGTAAACATAGCTCTTCCTATGCTAAAGGGTCAATCTCTTTCCCTTGGGGACAATAAACCCTTTGCAGTTCGTTCAGATTTAGGGTGGATAGTCGCAGGAAATGTTCCTTCTGAAGAGATGTTTTCTTCAATTGCGGTTAATAGCATCCAGGTAGTAACTGACGAGTTAGTGAGTAACTTTTGGAAGTTAGATTCAGTACCTGAAGCTAACTTATTGACTAGTGAAGAAAGGGCATGTGAAGATCATTTCATAGATACTCATGTTAGAAATGAGGATGGACGATATGTAGTGCGATTACCATTTCATTCATCACCATCTAAATTAGGAGATTCGAGAGAATCAGCTATTCGAAGATTAAAATCATTAGAACATTCACTAATCAAGAAACCTGCGATTTATTCTCAATATAGAGACTTTATGCAGGAATATTTAACTTTAGGGCATATGGAGCTTGTTCCTAAAAATGACTACGCTAAAAGGGAAGCATATTATCTTCCTCATCACGCGGTTCTACGAGATTCCAGTACAACAAAACTGAGGGTTGTCTTCGATGCATCAGCCAAATCAACATCAGGGTATTCTCTTAATGACATACTAATGGTTGGACCCCGAGTGCAACGAGACGTGTATCCAATTCTGCTTTCCTTCAGAACATTTCAAATAGCTGTGTGTGCAGACTTGGAAAAGATGTTCCGTCAAATAAGGATCTCATCGGAAGATACAAATTGGCAACGAATTCTATGGAGAGATAATCCAAAGGAGACGGTGAAGGAATATAGGTTAACCACTGTCACGTATGGGACATCATGTGCACCATATCTTTCCACTCGAACCTTGACTCAACTTGCTTTTGATGAAAGGGAAAGGTATCCTTTGGCTTCATTCGCTACACTTCATCATTTTTACGTAGATGATTTACTAAGTGGTGCCGCGACTGAAAAAGAAGCAGTTGAACTCGTCTGGCAACTAAAGGAGATGATGAAAAAAGGAGGGTTCAACCTTCGAAAGTGGCAGTCTAACAGAGAAATAGTGATCAAGGAGGTAGCCGAAAATAAAGATCTTAAAAGGGTGCAAAATGATGAAGAAATAAAAATCCTTGGGATACAATGGAATCCCAAATCTGATTTCTTCAGTTTCAGTGTTTCATTACTAGAAGAGAGATGCATTTATTCCAAAAGAGATGTTCTTTCTGAAATTGCTCGTGTGTTTGATCCTCTAGGACTTTTATCGCCATGCATTGTTTTTATGAAAATCCTCTTACAAGAGCTATGGAAATTAAATCTAGAATGGGACGAACCAATCCCGGAAGATTTAAATAAACAGTGGACAACCTTCCGAAAGGAACTTCATCTTATCGAGAAAATGAAAATACCGAGGTGTGTCTTGCTACCTTCATACATTCAACTTGAGATTCATGCCTTTTGCGATTCCTCCGTAAGAGCATACTGTACAGCAATTTACCTCAAATGTATCGCATCCGAGAGTATAAGTGTCTCGCTTCTCACTTCTAAAACAAGAGTAGCCCCGCTTAAAACTCAATCTTTACCTCGGCTTGAGCTGTGTGCAGCATTGTTGCTGTCTAATGTGTTACAAGTAGTGTTAAGGGAGTTTCCTTTATCTATTCACAGAACCATTGCCTGGACGGATTCGACAATTACTTTAGCTTGGCTAAAAACAGAACCATATTGCTGGCAACCATTTGTCGCCAACAGAGTTTCCAAAATTCAAACAACAATTCCATCAGTTGAATGGTGTCATGTTTCGGGAATTGAGAATCCAGCCGATCTAGGCACGAGAGGACTCTTACCTTCTCAGCTTGTAGCTCATGATCAGTGGATTCAGGGACCTCTCTGGTTAAATCAACCCATGAATGAAACGTCATCTTATAAAATCCCAGAGACTTTCTCCTTTCCGGATAATGCCTTGAAAGAGAAGAGGAGCGTTGTTACATGTGTTGCTAAAATCGTGCCTTTAACACAATTTATTGACAGAATATCGTCTTTTACAAAACTAGTTCGTGTCTGCCTGGATTTTGAGATTCTTAAAAAATAGACGTTAACCAGTCTCAAGAACTTTAGGTTACTTGAAATCATCGGAACTTCATACTGCAGTTGTTACTATTGTACGTTTGATTCAACAAGTAGAATTTCCGAATGAATTTAAATGTCTTGTTCAAGGAAACCCTTTACCAAAGGATAACAAATTACTTCCATTGAACCTGTTTTGTAATTCTGAGAGAGTTCTTCGGGTAGGAGGTAGACTTTCGAGGAATACGCGTCTATCATATAACCAAAAACATCCTATGCTTTTGCCCAAAAGTCATGAGTTCACAAGAAAGGTAATAAATTTTTGCCACATTACTTATCTTCATGCAGGTCCACAACTGACATTGTCTTTGATAAGACAAAAATTTTGGTTTGTGGATGGTAGATCAGTAGTTCGTCATACACCCAAAAAGTGTCTAATTTGCTTCAAGATGAATCTGAGATCTTCTTCTCAATTAATGGGTGATTTACCACCTATCCGATTTCAACAAATTCGTCCATTCGAAAGTACTGGCTTGATTTTGCTGGTCCATTAACCACTAAATGTGCTCATAAACGAAGTGTGACAAAATTTAAATCTTGCATTTGTCTTTTTATTTGTACTGCTACTAAAGCTGTACATCTTGAACTTGTTTCGGATTTATCGACTGCTGCATTTCTAGCTGCTTTACGCCGTTTCATTGCTAGAAGGTCTTGTCCGAGCAAAATCATCTCGGATAATGGATCCAATTTTAAAGGCGCTTCGAGTCATCTGAGAAAGCTCGTGGATTTATGTCTGCAAGAAGAAGTACAAAATTTTCTTTCTCTCAAAGGAATTGAGTGGTCTTTCATTCCTCCATATACCCCACATTTTGAGGTTTGTGGGAGTCAGCAATCAAGAGTGCCAAACAATTACTTATAAAGGCAACTAACTCTGTACTTCTTAATTTTGAAGAGTGTTCTACTCTATTGATACAGATAGAGGCTTGTCTTAACTCAAGACCTCTCACAGAGCTCTCCAGATCCGTCCGACTTCACCGCATTGACTCCAGCCCACTTCTTAGTGGGAGGTCCTATTCATCAGTTTCCAGAACCATCTCAGCCCTCAAGGTCTGTACCTCTTTCTGAAAGATGGAACCTGATTCAAAGACTACGTCAGTACTTCTGGGATCGCTGGTCCACGGAGTATTTACATAGACTTCAACCTAGGTCCAAGTGGTGGAGAACTAAGCCAAATCTTCAATTAGGAGATATGGTTATTGTCGAGAAAGAAAAAACTGCTCCATTAAACTGGACTCTTGGTCGAATTAATAAACTATTTTTCGGACCTGACCAAAAGGTACGTGTTGTGAGTGTAAATACCAAATACGGACAATTAACTAGAAATGTGAACAAGATTTATCTTTTACCTAACTCTCAAGAATATGAACTTTAATTTAAATCTTTTATTCTTATTTTATCATATTATCTGCATTTCATTGTTGTATATTTTCGTAACCTTCTCCTTTTTTGAAACCCTTCTGAGGTTTCAAGGGGGCGGTATGTTGAATAGTAAAAGCCGTTAGGTAGCGCTGTTGCAATGAGACACTTCTATTTAGAAGTAGTCTTGTGGCAACAGCCAGTGCATGTATCTTTCTTAAGATGAAAACACTCGTTTTTTTGTGAAACATTCTATTGTGAAATATTCTTGTGAAAAAATGTTAATACATGTGAACTATTCTAATCATAGTGAAATGTTCTTCAGCATTGAAATATATCCAATTATATCAAATTGAACTTGGACTTATCATTGAATCAATTTTCTTTCAACAGACAGCAATTCGAAACCGAAACCTTTTAGTCTTAGACCACAATTGTTTACAGTCCGCTAAATTCGTCGCTATTGCTAACATACACATACGAAAAGGGAATGTTGGACAAAGAAGCCTCTGTACATCTTTAACAACAAGTTTATTGATGCGTGCAATGTTCGATTGGGCATTATCTTATTGAAAATGATATTGATCCCCTTTAAAAAGAGAAAGTATTACCTGTAGCAGATCATTATCCACATATCGTAGGTCTGTCATAATGCTAGGAATACGAACCAGAGATAAAATGTTATCGTGAATGCTAGTGCCACAAAATATGATGCAGTGTCGTTGCGAGGAAGAGCGTTCCACACAAAAACGTCCGGATTGGACTTTTTACCATATCAGCACCAAACTCGTACATGGCAACTGGCTTTGGACAAACAGATGCGGGCTCAACTGAAAAGACGGTCCTATGACATTTTGTTGTTATCATCGCTCTAGTTTGACATCGTTCTAAACAGAATCGTTTATATTTGGTGGAGGTGGAGGGACTCAAGGTTAGTCTTCGTATAGAACACCATGATTCCACAACTTAGGGTTTGATGGATATGAGAAAGATGTCTTGCTCATGTGTGTGCTGCAATAAGAGGGTAGAAGTGGATTGAGGGGGAAATCACAGGTGATGCTTCAATTTACTCTTGTTAACGTATCTCTGAGCACACCATTACACTTTAATCGTGTAATATTAATTTATTCTAACGATATTTGTCATGACTGGCGTTCAATAGATGTAATCGTCTGTTTACTGAAACTGCCTCCTCGTTAGCGTTGACATGGCATTCTTCTCTATTACACTTTTCCCTTGAGACAAGAAAAAAATCCTCTTTCCTCTGATTGAAATAAAGGCACAAATATTACCCATTCTAAATATTCCTCAAATATTCTCGGGAACACTACGCATTTTTCAGAATTTGCATTACTCATCTTGGTATGCCTGAAATTTGCATAATTTTCCAGCTTCTCCTTCTTGGTTTACATTTTTAGCGTTATGTATGAATTGTGTTATGCAATATCTTTTATGTATGAATTTTAAAAACGAAATTCTTGAAAAAAATATTTCATATTTTCTTTGATCTGTAAAATTTCAACTTTCTGAAGCCATCAATGCTTTTAAGTGTAGTATTTCGCGACTTATATCAAAGGCATAGCATATTTTAGGCCAACAATTGGTTTGCCACAGATTTTTCTCTCTATACAATATTTTTCCCCTACGACACTTTAAGTATATATATATATATATTCACAGTTTACATAATTAATTGATGTTAATCTGATGAAAAGGGGCAACTCTATTTTCGGACAAGAACTCTGTGATTTACACACTATTGTGACTTGAAAAGAGAGAGAGTATTTATTTATTGAATTATCCCTCATTTTTAATATGGATTGATATTTAAGGAATATTCAAAAAATGAAAGAACTGTCTGTATTTTTTATTATTTTCATAAATTTTTTATTTGTGTATATCTTGCACATATGTTTAGTAAGAGTATTCAATCAGTAATTGAAATAAATTTTTTATATAAATATATCATATTGAATAAGCAATCGATTTATCTATTAATTGGTATAAAATGAATAGCGTCACAAAGTGATTGACCTTACAATACATATAATATGAGAGAAACTACAAACATATTTAAATATCAATTAAACAATATTTCAATTAGTAAGGGAAAATTATTTTTGATGATTGGTTCCAAGGATTTAAATTATGCGCGTGTGTGTTCATACTTTCTTTTTCTATTTATCTTATTCGATATTTCTAATAAGCACAGAAAGTTCTCTAAAAGTAGTAACCTTATAAAAAAGCACACATTGAAATTTAAATGTTTTCTCATTCATTGAAAAAGGGAATAGTTTCTTAAAAGCAAAACCTGAAAGATATACAATGTTACAAAAACAGTTTGAATGCAGACAAACTGCAATGCAGAACTTTTAAGCATTGTAAAAATGTTTACTAGGGTGCAAAATATAAATCTTTTTTTATACTGTGGAAACAGTTTATAGTATAAATGTTGAGCAGAAAATTTGTTCCAAGCAGAGAAGATTCAGAGAGTTCAGAATGTTTCAATAAGTTAAATGGACTGTGTAGAGATTCAGTAGGAAAAAGAAAATGTTCCAGTAAATTTTCGTTTTGGCTGAAGCCTACTGTTTTACGATGCAATTTCTGTGGAATAGGTTCATGTGTTTTCAGTTTTGAATAGTTTATTTTGTTACTAGATTTCTTAAATTTATGCAGGTGTGTAAGATATACATTTATTCATTATATTAAAGGGAAATATAAGTAACAGTGTTATAACTAATATTAAAATTTTTAAACAGATAAATAGTTAATAAACGTTATGTATTTATAAAGAATAATTTACATAACGTCATTTTTTATCAATAGGTCTTTACATGTGTATTCAATCACACAGCTATTAAAAACAATAAGCTAAAATAGGGGTCGTAAATGTATGGAACACGATACACATATGGCAGGCGGTACATTTCTCAGTGACACTCTGTAACATTCTACAAATTTGTCTGTTTTTGAATCGATGGAAGTTGATAATTTCTTAATAGTCCTTATTTGACAAACATGTTCAGAATTATTGATACTTACGGAATTACGAAAAAATATGAAAGATAACTCTAAAAATAAATTTACAGTTATTTTGTAAATTACTGAATGTCATTGCTGGAGAAATTTAATTGTTTGAAGATTAGATGTACTCTTCTTTCCACTTTTGGTTATACATACCTAAGTAAATAAATCTTTTCTCATATGGAAAATATTTCAAGTCCACAAAAATAAATTATTTAGTAACTGAATGCTCAGAATCGTGTCAGATTGAAAGTAACAAATTATGCCTTTGATTTTACGATTTGAAAGCAAAGTAGTGCAAGCATGCTCGCATTAAAAATTTTATTTATCTTTTTATTTAACTATAATGAAGAGAAATACTTGTCTTATGTGTTTCCTTTTTCTTACTTTAATAAACATGTTTAAAAATACATTAAGTTTGTAGAATGTTTATTTTTGTTGAGGAAGTAATTATATTTCAATGCTGTGTATTAAACTGTAAATATGTGAAATAAAAACTGCATAACATAAAAAAAAATAATTCCAAGGATAAATTTAAAAACTATGCAATTTATCTTAATTGGTTTATTAACTGATTAATTTAATAAATTAAATTGGTCAATTAAAATATTTAATGGGATTCATATTTATTTAAAAATACTCCTTATTATACTAAATATATTGAGCAAGGAATAAATTAATGTAATACAAAAAACGGAAATTTATAAAAATAAGAAAATTGGGATTAAACCTTTGAAAATAAATGCATTATTCCTAATCAAAACCAGAAGAACGATCAAATCATAAGAAATATACTTAACTTGTAATTCAAATGTTCATTATAATTAAAAAAAATATATAACAAAAAATTCCTGAATTTAACTTAAAGTTCGTAAATGGCATATAGAAAATGTAATATATTTAAAGAAAGGTACTTTAGATAAATTAAATATGAGGAACATTTTGCAAGGTTTATATCAGTCTATATATATGGGATTACAAACATAATAAATATTAAACTATGTTCAGTCCTATTAATTTAAAAAAAACCGGTCTTTTTTTATACAAGTTAATGTTTTATATCCTTAATATCCATTTAAGACTCAACCCGCGCAATCGTGCGGGTTAGACATTCTTATACATTTTTGCTTCTGGAATAGTCTCCCGTATGTAAAAAAATCCCGAATTCAACGATTGAGAGTGTTTGCAGAAGGTTTAAATTATCTTTTTTTATCATCAGATGGTGGTTGTGGCTCATGTTTTACTTTCAGCTGGCAAATCTAAATTGGTTTTCGAATACAACGAAAATACGTTTTCTTTTTATCTGCCGTAAAAAGGTAATAATCAATATATTTCTAATTGCTTGGATAAAAATTTTTGTATTAATGTTTAAATAATTGTAAAATAGAAAAAAATATTAACTATACTCTATTAACGTGGCTTCTAGGGCTCGGGATTTCGTTACCCGCACGATCGTGCAAGTTGGGCGTTACTTGAGTCACTGTAGCTGTAAAAGCAAGTACTTACCATGCGAATTTTTTTTTCTGTTTCAATAATTTTGATGAGGCTACATAAAATTGAAATATATAGTTATATAATTAATACCAAATTTCTTTGGGAGTCTCCATGGATGAGTCCCTTTTTTTCTTTCTCTCGCTCTTTTATACAATTAATTTTCTTTTTCATACTTTTGTTGAGGAGTATGACATTTTTATTTTCTCCACAGATATCTGCGTCCTTATATCTCCCCCCCCAGAAAAAAACTGGGTTTTCCGGTGATAGTTAGTATGGTGTGGTTTAAGTATCTATATTTTTTAAATAATAAAATTTTCTGATACTTTTTACTATTTTTCATGGAATACTGTGATAACTTTTAACCAAAAACTTTTTCAGGTGTCTAAAAGGAGAAGAATCCTCACAGAAGAAATTTTTCAATTGATGACTAAAGCAGATTGAACTTAGATCAAAACTTAGTGATCTCTCGGAGGATGACAATACTGCGAACAAAACATATGAATCGCGAATACTGGAAGGAGAATCATGTTCAGATGACAGCGATGAAGAAACACATGGGAATATTTGAAATGAAAAGACAATTTTGGATTATTTTTTATTATAAAAAACTCTTGAACGCATTAATTACATGAATTTATCCGTTGAAAATTCTTCGTTTCAGTGCAAACAAGATTCAATATAAAATAAAATTCCTCTAAAAATCAAAATGGATCGCTTAAAATTTAAGTTAGAGATAGTTGAAGCGTTATCAGCCTCTCCACCTACAAACAAAAGAATTTTAACTGATGATGAAGAGAAGAGTGTTGTAATTTCACTTACAAAAGGATCGAAGCGTTATATTCCACCTGCTATACATGCCATGGCTTTCATCCTGGCCATTCCAGGATCAAAGGCTTGACATGTATAGCCGTTTTTTGATGTGTTGATGACGTTTCAAGATCTCGCAAGTGCAGATTTGAAAACTACGAAAGAAGTTCGAAAACATGTTGTGAAAAAAGCAATGGTTATTTATACTTGTCAAAAACAAAAAAGATTTTTGCAGTAAATAAATAATAAATTAATTAAAGAGTCAATTTTCATCAATAATTTCCTTATTTGTAAAAATTTTAGTTGAATCAAGATTGTTTCTTTTATCAACTTAGAGCTAAAAATGTATAACTCGTAACATTTCAGAGGTGACCTGTTTCACAGATAACGACCAACCCGCACGATCGTACGGGTACCGTCTACATTCCAAAGGGAAATTTTTTTATTATTTTTCCCAATGTCATTGGGGTCCATTAATAACCTGATGAGTTTAATATTTGGAGATAAAAACATTTTGGGTCTTAAAAGGATATTTATATTATTAATATTTATATACAGGGTGGGCAAAAAGTCCGTAAAAATTTTAAAAATTCATAAAATCCGGAGAAATGAACGAAAAAAAAACTGTTTGCAGGATCAGCATTAGTATGTCACGGGATTTTTTTTAAGCTAGAAAAAAAATAATTTGAAAATCATCCGGTAGGTGGCGCTGATGTACGCAAATCAAAGAAACAATGCATAAATAATGAAAAGAAAACTTTCACAACTTTATTACACCAGAATATGTTCCCCATGACCACCACCACAGGCAGAAGACATTCCAGACGAGTGACAAATCCAGCAACGGCAGAGTGCAACATGTCCGGATGTATGGAGGATACTTCTCTGCGGATCGCATCTTTCAGTTCCGACAGACTTGATGGACCGGATAGATACACGCGAGATTTCAAATAACCCCACAACCAGAAGTCTGCCGGTGTTAAATCTGGAGACCGAGGAGCCATGGGTACCTGCAGCACCTGCTAACGATTCTGTCTTCCCCGAACGCCTGTATCAGGAATGCCTTAACCGGGTTAGCAGTGTGACTGGTTGCTCCATCCTGCATGAACGTGACATTCGAAATCCGACCTCGTTGAATTAAACATGACACGACAGTCTCCCGCAGAAGCGTTAGATAACGCTGAGCATTTACCGTTTCCGTTATCCATCCATTTACTGGGCACTGCGTTTCAAAGAAGAAGGGTCCTATGATAAATGAACCCGTGAAACCACACCATGCTGTCACTTTTGGAGAATGCAATGGCTTCTGTGTACTCACGTGGATTAGAGGTCACCCAAATGCGACAGTTATGGTTGTTAACGTCACCATGAAGCGAGAAATGAGCTTCATCTGTCCACAAGATGTTAAAAACCCAGGTGGGATCCTGTTCCATTTTAGAGAAGGCCCACTTCGCAAATGCTTCCCTCTGTGCGGTATCTGCTGGCAAAAGTTAATGGCACGATTGCAATTTGAACGGATACAGCTGGAGGATTCGACGAAGAATATTGCGGACAGATGATGGTGGTAAGCCCAATCGTCTGGCAGCTTCGCGAACATTGCTGGTCCCTGGACGCAATCGCTTCCATTTCGACAGCAATGCAGGGTGCACGTTCTGCTTTCAAGCATGGTCGTCCGGCTCGTGCTTGATCTTCCAACTTTCCAGTTTCCTCAAAACGTTTAACAAGCTTTAAGAGACCTTCAGGTGTTAAAGGGCCTTTTCCACTCTTCACATTTTTCTGAACTCGGAATTTACGCAAGGCAATGGTCGCTGATTTCTCGTTCATGTAAAATAACTTCACCAACAAAGCTTTATCCGACGCACTGAGCATCCTTGTTCACATTCACTGTTTGTAATGGTGAAATGAATGTGGATTCATTGAGAGCAAAGGTTTTTATAGCCGTCTAATTTGCATATTTCCACCACAGACGCTTGTAACAGCGCCACTTACCGGATGATTTTCGAATTTTTATTATTTTTTCTAGCTTAAAAAATCCCGTGACATACTAATGCTGATCCTGCAAACAGTTTTTTTTTCGTTCATTTCTCCGGATTTTATGAATTTTTAAAGTTTTTACGGACTTTTTGCCCACCCGGTATTTAATATTAATGAAATATCCTTTCAAATTTTCTGGGTGTATTATCTGTGCTTTCTTTAGAACAGTTAAGAGATTGAAATGGTTATTAGAATCATTGATCTTATAGAGAAAAACGCTTACCGCGTTAAATATATTTAGCAATTATTTTGAGTTTGGAATAATAGCAATGATACCAAACCATGCAAAGAAAATATTTAAGTTATAGTAATGCGCAATTGCTTTCATTCATGAAAGTTAAAATTCTACTTGAAAATTCATTTTAATTAAAAAAAAGAAACAAGCAAAACATTTAACTTCTAAATAAAGTTTATTTATTTTAAATTCGTTAATGATATGTTTTATTTATGAACAATGTTTCCATAAAGAATATTGAAATGAAATTATAATTACTTAATGCAATATTATGTGAAATAAATTTCAGAATCATATTTCTTGATTTTTATTTATAAATAATTATAAGATATGAATATAGACATAACCAAGTTTATTTATATGGCGAATAATTAAATGTTTTGAAAAATGAAAATAGACAAAAGTCATATTTTATTTTTATTTACTACCAATCTTTAATAATCACTCGAGTAAAATTAATTTTAGTTAGAAAATCCATTTAATGTATATATTACTCCTTTTGAATTTTATTTTTTAACTCTCCTTTTTTTCGTCTTATTTTTTCTCGTGAATAATGGCATCAATTATTGTTTGTTTTGTTAAATATTTCATTTAAAATATATTAAATAAAATTAATTTAAATATTCTCATTGTAGTTACACATGAAAGAATTTTGATTTGTAATACTACAGCAATTTGTTTACGAGAACTGTTTTGAATTATGATAAACACATTCAGAAAAAAGAATATTTATTATCCTATTAAAGTAAATTCATAGTAGATGATGTTGATAAGGAAAAGGCCATTTTATAAAATATCTAAACATTTAAGTAATCTTTGTTAATTTCAATATAGTTTGTGAAGATTTTATTTAAAAATTTTGAATTAATCTGTTGAAATATTTTTTTTTGAGATATATAAAATTATTTACTTAAGAACGAATGTATTAACACATTTTTTTCCAAATACTTTCTTGTGTTTAAGTATAATGTTTTCTATTATTTATAAATAAAGTTCAAAATATTGGATATTTTCAACTTATAAAGAAAATTTTTTAAATTTAAAGTGATTAAAAGTTCTTTTTATTGCTATAAAAATTAATTTTCCTTGAAAAAGATTCAAGAGCACATAGATGTCTTTTATATATATTTATATATATAAAATATTGGTATGGTCAAATTAGGGGGATTATAATTTCTTCAAAGTAAATCGTACATTAAAAAGTAATATTTTCACACATTCTAACAATTAAAAAAATATTAATTACTTTTTCCATTTTTAGTGTTTTTATATTAATAAGGATGTATATATATGCATATATATATATATATATATATATATATATATATATATATATATACACGTTATTTAATCGTATAAAATAGAGATCAAAGGCAAAGGTTAAAAGTATTTAGGATTTCTGCCTATCTCCATTCTTGGTTCAATAATAGGCGATTAAAGAAACAAAGTCCTTTTTCTTTGGCAGGTAATATGGGCCTGTTTTCTGGTATTGTTGAACCTCCCTCCTTGAAGTCCTTTTCCCACTTTAAGTTCGACTCTGATTGAATACATTTCCAGACTGAGCTATTGACAAGGGTGTGTAAAAGGTCTGATATACCAGAATTTGCTTGACAGATTGCTATAGAGACAACTCATGGCGTCCCTCTTTCACCTTTAGAAATCTATATTGATGGCAGCATGGACGACGGTGGTGTTTCTGGAAGCGGCGAGTACAATGAAATACCTGATGACGCATTTGAAATCAAGGTTAGGGGAATATTAAATACTGTTCTAGTTTTTTAGGTCTGAACTTACTGCAATTTATTGACACTGCTTCTGACCTTGTCTTCAGGGACATTTGGATTTTCAATGATAATTGTGCATTTATACAGCACCTTTCTCGTTGGACAACTATTGGTTTCGTCAAGTCTGCCACAGCTGACGCCTTGGGGGGGGGTTGACATTTGTATAACATTTGCCGAACTCTCCTCTATTAAAAGGATTGAATTAAATGCTCTTTGGGGAATACCCCTGCTCACCTTTGGTGATTTGGAAAAAACCCCTCGTTGGTATCACCAACTTAATATTCCTAGGGATAAGCAAACGGCTCTGTCGCACTTTTTTAGTGACCACATGAAATCTTTTACTTTTCAACAGCACCGGAAAGTCTTTGCAGAGTGTCATTGAAGCGAGGCTAATCATTCCTCCATCAGTCAAATTCTTAAGTGCTTGAGTTTTACTATTGAAAAGGTTTTAGGAAATCCTATTTATTTTTGGATTTTTTGGCGATTTTTGGTTTTATGGAGATGGTGTAGAAGCTACACCATCTCGGATAAGAAACAAAAACACAAAGTAGTTAATGCATCACTGAAGTAACAATCTTATATCACTAACCTCGTTTTTCAAGAAAAAAAAACTTCCATAGCTAAGAAAATCTATAATAATTCAAATAGGAAGATAATATTTCAGCGGATTGTATATATTTTTACAAATATCAAGAAAATGCCATAGAATAAATGCTCAACGATAGTTGTTGACTGTATTTAGGGATACAATGTTACATTATTTCATAGATAACTTAAAGCATATAAGTATAAAAAATCTTTAGTTTCGTAAAACTTCTGGAAAAATCCATTACACAATTACTAGTATGTTTTTTACATCCTCAGTTTATGTTTGTGATAAGAAATTTATGATTATGACAAATAAAATTCATAGGTAGAAACTGAATGGCAAGAAGGAAAACCATTTTAAAATGTATGTTTCAAATTTATTTCTTTTTCGTGTTTTTTAAAATCCGTTTTTTCTAAATTGAAAGAAACTGTTTTTTGCTGAAGGTACATTGTAAAAAAATAACCAAATGTTAATTTGACTTATATTATAAAATTTGAGATCCTTCTGATTAGACTTAAGCAGCAATGAAGTGAATTGATTTGTCAGAAAATTCATTTATTAGCAGAAATATACTTTTAAAGGTAATCACATATTCCATACACTCGAAACCGGTTTCATTTTTAAGTAGGGAAACAAATAAAATCACTGAAATAGTAAATTTTTTATGTAAGATATGAAATAAGATTACACAACAGAGTAGTTAAATTTCACGAAAAAAGTGACTAAATTATTTAGACTCTGAAACTATAACTGTTTCATTAAAAATATAACATTAGATAATAAAAATTGTCAGCACAAAAAAAAGTCAGAAAGAAAAAAAATGAAAATGGCAATGAAGAGAAAACTATTGATAATGGTGTTGAAATCTTGAAAACCGTCAAATACGAAACAAATGTCAAAATATATTTCAGTCTTCAAAAGTTGCAAAGGAAGTCTCCACTATGGATCATATAACATTTGCATTAATCGATAAACTGAAATTCTTTTAGCAGAAATACGTCTGTTACTCAAGGTTAAAGTAAAACAAAGAATTTTAACCGAATCGATAAACATCTATCTATGATTTTTTTATTTGTCTAACAAGTAAATATTATGAATAAATTCATTATAAATAAAACAACTGAAATATTTAATTTCTATTGAAATATTTAAATTTCTCACATATATCTGAATTATATTCATAGTTCTCAGAGTATAAAATTTTAATTAAGCTAAAAATTCTGCTTTAGGCAGAGAATGAATAAAAAATATCCGAGAAAAATAGGTTTTAAAGAATTAGACAATTTTTTTACTTACCCTCTTGGATAGCTGAGTGTCCATCATAAAATTATGAACATGTTTCTCAGCTCTAGTTAATTCCAATTTTCTTGCTATAACAGCTACTACTAAGGCGGTACAACCAGCCCCCTATAAAAAAGTTTTAATTAAAACATCTATACTCCATATTTTTAAGAGTTGAAATTTCTTAATATATTGCAGATATATTATTATCAAAGTCAATTTGAGTAAATTACTCAACAAAAACTATATATTATTCAGCAATCAAATGAAATGACCTTAAAAACATTTTGTTCCTTAACGCAAATAGATATTAGGAGACTGAAAAATGGCCGAATTTAGATAATTTTGATCGTTTACGACAAATAACTGCTTAGAATAGTTTTTTTTTTGTTCAATCCAGAAAACGTTTTTCAGGAATTTTCCACTTATATTTGTTTTATGTGTATATTGTTATAAATAAATTACACACACACACACATATATATATATATATATATATATATATAGTATGATAAAAAAATAATAAGAGAACAAATTGCACTTCCTACAATGCTAAGAAATAAAGAAATTGGATTTTAAGAAACATAACAAGAAAATAAATGGCGCAAAAGAATATCGTTCTAAAATTGGATAAAAACATACAATACAAGAAACAGAGGAGTAAAGCTATTAAAATTGAAAATACCGAAATATTCTTTGAATTAAAATGGAGACCAGTCATGATTTCTAAAGCTGTCGCTGAACATATGTATGCAATTTATATAAAGTAATTTCTATTTGTTCAATAAATATTAATACTACTAATTTTAATTGCTATAATAATTTATTACTTATTAGTTCCATCAATCTTCGAACTAAAATTTATTCCCTTATAACACAAATATCTTCCTATTTCTTAAAATTTCCAGTTTTGTAAATAGTGTCAATAAAGTAGTGGTAGACAAAAAGAGCCAACAAAACGAGAGGATAGATTGATCGTCCAATCGCGCTCATAATTCCCGATAGTATGTCCTTATTAACAATCATTTGGTTAACCGGGACTCCATTTTCTGCAATAACCATGAATATTCGACTAAATGAACGGGGCTGAGTTTACGGCAGCCAATGCGACATTGAATATCACGGACTAAAGAATTATTTTCAGCCATAAGTCCAACTTCAAATTAAATCTCAGTGACCAGAGTAAGGCATGTATGTAGACGTCCAAGAAAATAGTGTGAACCTCAATCAACTGTCATCCACCACATAGCTAGAAAAGGAAAAATTATAACATATGGAAGTATATTTTCGTTTTTAGAGCCGGACCTCTTCGGCTATCTTTTGTGATATTCTTAAACTAAGGAACTATGTCGACGAGATCCTACTTTCAGAGATTTGTCCTTTTCTTTGAGCCCTATGTTTATAATTCGACAGACCTGACGTACATTTCTACTGAATGTTTTTGTCCTTTTTTAACATTTCCCTGGTCGGTGAGATCTTAAGACCCTTCTCGATTAGAATACATTTGGGATCTAATGAGCAGGCATCTTTGACCAACCCTCGATCTCGTCGATCCAGCTTGTCAATCAAAACCTATATTGCAAGCCAGTAGCGCACACAGAAATTTTTCAAAAGGGGGGTGTCCAGTGACGAAAGTTCACCATTCTTGTATCACGCTCCTTTTGATTTTGTCGATTTGTGGGAACAAAACACAGTAAAAAACTACTTTTTAAGTAAATAATTAGAATTAATTAATAAAATTAATCATTAATAACAAATAATTAATTAAATTTTACGTACTACAATACTTAGAAATATAATCAATCGGGAAAAATCAAGGGCCTAGAGGGGGGGTACGGATCCCCCCCTTGTGCGCGCCACTGTTGCAAGCAGTTCTGCCTGAGGATATCCACCAAATAGAAGAATCAATGCACAGTAGACAATAGCTTGCATCCGGACATAATTTTTCTTTATCTTGTAACTTCATTTCTTGAATAAAACATTCAATTCTAATGTTACTATTAGTTTCTTTTTCACAATATAAAGTTACATCAATAATTAAATTCACGAACTGCACATGCCCTAGCCGTTATCCTTGGTATGAAAGGGTGAAATACATTACTCACCATTAGGCCGGTACTGACAGATATACCTCTTCCACAGTAGGTATTGGGAACAATATCACCGTAACCAACTGAAAGAAACGTGATGGCCGTGAGCCACATGGTATTGAGCAAATTGGCGTGTTCCGGATCATGATATCTGAAATAAAACATGTAATATCATTAAGAAAAATTCGGTACTTATTTATTATCGCAACAATCGCCAACTCTAATAATACCTCGCCAAATTGGCAACCCCGATTGCTTATGTCGAACGCACTGAATTGGCAACCATGCGCTTTATTTCACATAAAGTCGCAAATATATATATATACACTGCTGGACAATTGCTAAGGACAGATAACACTATCTTCCATAGCAACCACAAAATGAAAGGAAGCAAAATGTGGAAAATTAGAATAAGTGCGGGATATTAGTAAAAAGAAGTATGAGTATGCAAATTTTTTCCACGTCTGTTCATCACGTGATAGCGTTCATAAGAGCTTTACAGGTTTTGACGCGTGTGGACAGTTGTTGTTTCAAGTCAAAGTTTTACAGAAAAGATTTAATAGACGAACTTAAAATTTTTGGCATGTCTTCCCGATATCACATAGATTATTTTATGCGTGGCCGAAGTATTGGAAAGATCGAAGAAGGGCGAAAAATAACAGATGTTGCCAGGGAGTTCGACATCGCTCACAGCGTTGTTTCACGGAAGTGGAAGTCATTTAAAACTACTGGAATGTGCAGTAGACGGCACGGGGGAGGTCGTGTTAGAAGTACGACGCCTGCAGAAGACAGATATATCGTCCTATTAGCAAAAAGGAACAGGCGCACCACAGCTCAGCAGGTGGCAAATCAGCTTCTTGCTGCCTCAGGAAAGCAGATCTATCGAAAAACCGTTGCCAGACGTTTGAGGAGAGAAGGACTATACGCACGCAGACCTGTTGTGTGTGTCCCATTGACCAGACAGCACCGTACTGCCCGTTTGCAATGGTGTCGTGAACATCACCATTGGACTGAATAGGACTGGGCATGCGTACTATTCTCAGATGAGAGTAGGTTCAGTCTGTCATCGGATTGTAGACGCCAACTGATCTGGCGCGAGATTGGTACTGCTTATCGTCCAGAAAATATCCAGGAAAAGGACCGATATCCGACATGCAGTATCATGGTTTGGGCCGGCATCATGATCAATGACCACACGCGCCTACATGTGGTTGCGAATGGGACTATGACAGACCAACGATACATTGATGAAGTTCTACTTCCTCATGTTCGTCTTTTCCGTGGTGCTGTCGGTGATAAATTTGTTTTTATGGACGACAACGCAACATGTCATCGAACACTAGCTGTTCAGGATTCTCTAGACAGCGAGGTTAGTCAACGTCTCGTATGGCCAGCGCGTTCTCCGGATCTAAACCCCATTGAAAATGTGTGGGATGCTTTGGGGAGGCAAGTTTCTGGTCGAAACTATCCTCCGACAAACAAGAACACCCTCATCCGTGCACTCACAGAGGAATGAGATAAATTGCCTCAACAGCTGCTGGATAATGTTGTGCAAAGTATGGTATGACGTGTGGAATGTTGCATCACACTCCACGGTGGACATATCCCGTACTTATACCTTTCTTTAAGGTGCCTGCGTACTTTTAGATGCATTGTTCCATTTCTCCTTACGCAGATCAAATGAACATTTTTTCTTTCAGATGTTTCACAGCTTTTGTACTTTCCAGAACAATAAATATTCTTTATTCTAATGTCTGAACAGTGTGGCAACTATATTTTATCCTACTAGGCCTCATGTCTCGCTTAATGTTATGCTACATAGCAATTTGTGATCCGTCCTTAGCAATTGTCCAGCAGTGTATATATAGGTTGCATAATACGCAAGTATTAAAAATTCTAATTTAAATAAAATAGCTAAATGAATGAATATGAATGAATTCAATATAATTTTAAACTATTTTTTAAACGTAAGAGAAACTATATAACAATGTACTTGAGCATTATATTGTATCATTTTCCGTTTCGCGCCAAATGCTATAAATCGAATACATAAACAATTAAGTAAATACACATAATTTTAAATAGTTTCCCTTTTATCACTTGCAAAGTGGCTTATAAAAATTATATAGTTTTAAAAATCAGTATTTTAAAAAATATTAAGATTTTTTAGGGTTATAGCCTGTAAAAGTACACGTATTGTTAGTTAGCGTGCGTTAATAGTTAGATACCAGGTGGTTATAATTAAACTTCCCTGTAAATGGCCTCCTACAGCGCAAAGGGGTGAACGGAATGCAACGAAATTTTGTATATGAGCTATACACGAGATGCGCTCACGGAATTTCGAGAAAAAAAGTAGGGAATTTTCGAAAAAGTTCCTTTCACGAGAAAAACATGAAATTTAACTCAATAAACGACCAAAACGGAATACAGAAACAATATTAACAATCCAGAACAAGAATGATGAGCAATAAAATGCAAAACTGGGACTACAACTGACAAAATGTCAGTTGTAGGAAAAAATGTTGATAGTTGCATGCTTAGGAAGAAGGTGAAACATTACGCAAAAGATGTCAGTTTTTTTAGTTTGTACGACTTCCTCAAAGAAGAATAGTTCAAGAATGGATGTCTCAGCAAACCCACATCAAACAGTGACATTTGGAGACTGTAGGGGAAATTCAATGTGGATCCGTGGATTTTACTTTGCCCAAATGTGGATATTCTGTGCGTTCACTGTTCCATTTAGGTAGGAATGAGCTTCGTCGCTCCACATGACCATGACAGATCACCAGTCTTTATGTTGAGAAAACTCGAGTGAAAGACATTGTGACTTGTCCCTATCAAGCAGCTCTTGGGTTTGGTGCATCATGTATGGGAAGTAGAGTATTGTTTTCTGAGTACTTTTCGGAAGGAGCTGCAAGAATAGTCGGTCTGTTTAGAAACTGCACGCGTGCTACTGCTCCCGAACTCTTAAAGTCTGTAAATGTGTGGCAACAGTTGTCTTGACGCCATCAACAAGTACCGGTGTGACACGCTTACTACCTCTTCCAGGATGAACTCATAATTTGCTTGTCTCTTCGAATCTCTTAATCATGGCCCGGATTCCATTAGTAGACCTTCGTCTACGCAGTAGGTTCTTTCTGCGATGAATTTCACGAACTGCAGCAGATGCATTCCCCTTGTTTTCGTAAGACAACTTCACCAATAACACACGTTCAACTAAAGATACCATCATCAATACAGCTGGAAATATCGGCTTGATCATGACAACAACGTCTACAAACGTTTTCAAACAATGTTTTATGCAGAACTAACCTGTTTTAATTACAGCTTCCTCTTCTTCCCAAGCGTGAAAGTCGACATTTTTCTCCTACAACTGACAGCTCTTCCCAGTTTTGCATTTTATTTCTCCAACAATCTTGTTCTGGATTGTTAATATTATTTCTGCGTTTCGTTTTGGTCGTTTATTCAGTTAAATTTCACGTTTTTCCCCGAAAATTCCCTACTTTTTTTTTACCAAATTTCCGTGAGTGCATCTTGCGTATAGCCCAGTGCTTCTCAAACTTTCTATACTTACCACTAAATTTTCAATCATAATTTTCATTGCTCTTCCCTCCATACAATCACAATGTATTGAAAATTCAATAATAATACACTTTGATTTAACGCTACAATGCGATTTTAATTATA
Source organism: Trichonephila clavipes (assembly GCA_019973935.1). NCBI lineage: Eukaryota > Metazoa > Arthropoda > Arachnida > Araneae > Nephilidae > Trichonephila > Trichonephila clavipes. Next base: position 643,629 of record BMAU01000162.1, read on the forward strand.
AACCATAGAAATTATCAAGATAAGTATTAAAATTTGTCTATAATTTTATGACATGCCCATAGGGCCACTGGGGTAATTATTAAACCTGTTCTTAATTCAGTACTATTAAATTAATTATGAAACACATTGTGCAATACTGATACATTTATGAGTGTATTATATCAGTGTAAATGTTTATTTTATTTTTTTATTATGTCAAAATGAATTTTGTTATGCTTCTTTTCAGTAAATTAGCAATTTTTAAATAATCTTTTGTTTTTGACTTTTCGATACATTCGCGCCCCCCTTGTAAGGTTATCACGCCCCCAAGGGGCTACGCCCCACAGTTTGAGAAACACTGGTATAGCCCATATACAAAATCTAGTTGCATTCCGTTCACCCGTTTGCACTGGAGGAAACAGTTTATAGGGGAAGTTTAATTATAACCACCTGGTATATTCTTTAAAGTATATGTAATATTAGTAATAAATTTTATTTTTATTTTTGAAATGTATACTATAGAAAAAAAAAGTATACATAATGAATCTAAAAATTTAAGCATAGATAAAAAGTTAAATTGATATTTGAAACATAAAATGTTATCTTAGAAATGTATTTGTGCGCCATACGGAAGAAATATTGGCCTAAACGACTTTCAGTGAAGTAGAAAATGTCTCTGAAACAATAAAGACTGCATATTAAAATTTTAACTTGACTGGATCTTGCTAATGGTTTCCAAACTTTTATAGCTCTTAATGAAAATTTTTTGAAAAAAAAAAGTTTTTGTTTTTTTAAAAAATAACAAAATTAATTCATTTAACAATCGTTATAACAATCACAACAGATTTAAATCAAGGTTTCTAAAAAGTGCATTCCATGCTCCTCTAGGGGGCATAATAATCCTACACGGGGCGCGAACATACCAAAAAGTCAAAAACAAAAGCTTATTTTAAAAAATTACAAATTTACTGAAAGGAAGCTAAGCAAAATACATTCTGACATAATAAAAAGAAAACTACACAATTGAGATGATATAATACACTTATAAATGTATCAGTTTTACACTATGTATTTAAGAATTAATTTAACAATACTAAGTTAGTACAAGTTTTTAATAATCACTCACCCCATGGGTATGTCACAAAATTATAAATAAAATTAAATACTTATTCTGATAATTTGTAAGGTTTATAATGTAAGTCGTACTGTAGCTTTAGCTAAATAGTACGTTATTATTGTATTCAATACATTGATGTTACTTTGCGGAGTGAAGCGCTATAAAAATTCTGATAGAAAATTGGATTACAAATATATAAGTTTTAGAAACAATGATTTAAATAAATTTCATCCTTAGTACTTGATAAAATGAAGGGAAAATATCGAGTCAAATTATAAAACTTTCAATTAGTCATCGATAAACTTAGAAGGGTCGAAAACTTAGTAGATGTAAGACATTAAGAATTCGCCGACGGTTCATAACGGTCTTGAAGAATATAATCTAAAAACGAACTTCTTGTAATACAGCTAAAGACAATTGATTAAAATTGTGTATGTTTGATGTTTAGAAGGGCCTTTTTCCTTAAGGCCGGTTTCAAACGATACAACATTGTGCCAGTCAACTAACTTTCTGTAATAACTTTTCTGGTGTGAAGATGGGAGATAATTCCTTTCCTACGTGGACACAAAGTTCACTGAAAATGGAGTTCAGTACGGGAAAAAGGAAGCGCTGGACTCATCGGTACAATGATTAAGTCCGAAGAAACCAAAAAACATTATTTCTACATGTTCAGTACACAAGTAGCTGCGTATGATGAGCGTGCCTTACACAACATCCGTTTAGTTGAATCACAAAATAGAGAGGAAAATATGATTTTGGAGAGGGAAACAACACGAAGGGTCAGATGACCACATGTGTGAATGAACTGAGCGATTTCTATTCAAAACTAGCTCTCCCAACCGTCTGCACTTCATGTTATGTGGGGCATAAGTTCTGGTGTGAAAGGGCTCTAAATGCACGACTGAAAAGAGAACATAAAAATGGCTAAATTAGAGCATATCTTACCTTTCGCAGAGCCTGAGAGTCCAGCTGGCTATGATCCAGAGCGAAACCATGAAAACAAGCAGCACCGTTCCAGGGCAAATTGTCATGAGCGTCTTCAGCACGAACCTCGTATTGAAGTCGATCCTGTTCAGTGCTCCGATAGACCTCGAGGAAGCGTCCGTGAACAACTTACTGTGGAGCAGCATCACTCTGCAGATGAGGTAGAGGCGCAGGAACATGGGCAGGGACAGCATCACGTCGACGGGCACATACCGTGAGGCAATCCGATTCGCATGGTTGGGCAGCTTGGTCACCCACAGGAAGTAGAACTCCCCTGGAAATGGGTGAATAGCGCACACCAGCACCTCCAGCAGGATGTTGGAGATGCGCCGCAACGTCATGGCGATGCGCCAGTCCTCTGCGCCGTTGTCGATCATAAACAACTGTGGAAAGAACAAAGCATGTAGTTCGGATCAATATCATAAGAACTAACACAATGAATGGAAAATAATTTCTTACGAGATACTTGAAATCTTGCTTAATATGCACATAGATATTTTAGTTGCAAAATTTTTTGACTAATATAAAATCACTAACTCACAGTGTCTATTGATCCTCAGATACTATTTCTACTGTAATTGCATAGCAATGGCTGATTGATTAGTAGATCAGACTGAATAGTAGTATTCGTGATGGCTGGATGGCGTAGTTAGTTAGGTGCTGGTCTTGTACATCTATGTATGTGGGTTTGACTCCGGGTCAAGTAGATGGATTTTCATCATGCAAAAATTCGACGACATCCATTTAGAGTAATGATGTCCATGTTAAAAATCCCTCGAGTTTCTGTTTGTCTTAGATGCTCTTGGTAAAATGGAATTTCTGGTACAATTTTGCATCGTCAGAGTTCAGTTGCCTCCCTTTGGGAAGGAAACTAGATGTAAATATTATATTGTGACAAATGGTATCCACCTATGTGATGTCATATTAAAAAGTGATACCATCTCCTGGGAAATGTAGTAGGTCTAATATGGTAACTAACAATCTGTAGCCGCATTTGAAGGAAAAAGAAAAGTACTATTCATACGGGAAGCTAAGAAATTAGTCAATTGATCGAATAAAGTATATTGGTTATAATATAGTTTAAGTTAAACTGAGATCTTTGTAACATTAATTAAAAATTTATTAACTTAAAGAAATTATAAGATTAGATCAGTGTTTCTCAAACTGTGGGGCGCGCCCCCCTGGGGGGCGCGAGCATATCGAAAATAAAAGATTTAAAAAAATTTATTTACTAGGATGAAGTAAAACAAAATACTTTCTGACATAATAAAAAAATATACACATTTACACGGAAATAATATATATATATATATTATCTGCGATTTTATATCATCAAAAATAAAAGCTTCTACTTCAAAACCTCATTTTTTTAGCTATCTTTGATACTATAACCAAATAAAAAAGGTTTTATTCGATTTTCTGTAATCCCATGATGGGAGATTTTTTTGTTACGTTTTCTTTTCAAAGCGAAAATGCTACTCTTTCAGAGGAAAGACAAAACCCAGACCCATAATCAAAAAAAATTTAGGAAGATAAAAAGTTCATCACTGTTATATATTATTGCCAACAGCTGTAGGCAGCAGAATGTATTTGCTGCAGTTTGACCTTCGAGCTTACTTGTACGGTTAGTTACGTCCCTGCTCTTATGTATTTGTTTTTCATTTAGGGAAGTTTGAAGGATTATATATATATATATATATATATATACTAAGCCAAGCATAATGAAAAACGTTTTACATCATTTTTTAGAACATCCATATTATATTAAATACAATTTTAATCCGGGAGTGGTCACGCCGAGCACAGATTGCACGAAATCGGTAATTCTGGCACGACTGTTTAATTGTTACCAATAGCCCTGACACTATTCTCCTGTTTGACAATCTTAACGTGAACTAAAATATATTTGTCACATATCTTCCTCTTTTTGGGGAGTGACAGACGTTTTTTTACGATCTTAAGGTACTTGTTTTGTTTGAGTTGACGGTGTGATAACTTTTTTTCCGAAATATTTCTGTGGCCTTGAGAGTAGGTGAGTATATTTTCTCTTAATTAAATTATTCACTGGAATTACGATTTTTATTGTGTACTATTAAAATAATTATTAAAAAAGGATTGGGGTGACTCAATAACCCCGCTCGACCATTAGTATCGAGTGCGCGCCTGCTCCAGGGTTAAAACATGTTGAAGTCTTTTCGCTTTAATTATTAAAAATAATACAATTATTCTTCATCAGAATTTTTTTATTGTTCATTATTCATCATCAAAATCTAAATGCTAATTCTGTGAGGCTTAAAATTACAGTTCGCTTAAAACTAATTATAATTTGAGCAATCATTTTAAAAAAAATCATTTTACATTTTTGTAAACATTGGCTTTACTCTCTTTACAATTAAGCAATTATATCAATAATGTTTTATTTTCTTATAAATTAACTTGTGCAAAGAGTGGGTACTTCTCAGCCGGTATACTTTTAATGTATCAGTGCTGCACAGAGTATTTTATAACTAATTAATTAATACTAAATTAAGAACAAGTTTAATAAGCATTAGCGACTTCCATGGGCTTGTCTTACAGAGCAAAGTTTTTCAAAGGAATGCTTATGATTAGAAATTGACCCTCTGAGTTATTTTTCTACATTTAGCTGATATCTATATTTTGTCTTCTAAGCAACCACCATATTTTGCAATATGTTCCAATTTAAAAATTAGAGAAAGGAAAAATAACATAATAATTATCAATTTTTTTTTTTGCTTAAAAGTAATATATACAAAATTCAATACTTATGTCATGAATTTGTACGGTTTATAATAAAGATTGTTGCTTTATCGTCAAAGTGCATTATTATTGTATTCAGTACATTATTAATGCATAAGGGGGGGGCGATAAAAATTATGATTGAAAAGGGGGGCGCCAGTATTGAAAGTTTGAGATGCACTGGATTAGATGGATTTAGTGTTACGTTAAATGGATTTATAGTGCTAAAAAATAGGTCTATGCTAGAATTAGATTAATGTAGAAATTAAAGAAGATTTGAAACATTTCACAGCAACTTTAAAGACGATTGTTCTTGTGCACTTCTGGAAGCCATCTGGTGTCAGTAATTGACAATGACAGTTTAATGTCAGCAATACGATACGCATATTTCTCACCTAAATCGGAATATATCTATTATATTTGGAAAAAAATAAGAATTCATGAAATTCTGCCTTTCGTTGAAACTTCAAGAAATTTTATATTTATTTTCTTGAAATGGAAGGACAATGAAGAAAGCTAAACTTTAATTTTTAGATTCTCTCCTTGAGGATCAAATCCTCAAAAACCAATAAGATTGAACCCTGGATTAAATTAGGTATTGCTCTTTTTCCTTATAACTGTAAATTTTCAAAACCAAATCTACTATATTTAGGAAATTTATTTTAAATGTATGAACAATTTTTAAAATTAATACAGGGTGGTTCATAAAGAAGTATACAGTTTCGATGCATTATAAATCAACAACAATACAAGATAGTGAATATAATCTGTAACAAAATTGTATGGGTCTACTTTAAAATTCGTTAGAGACAGTCACAAACATTTTATGTGTAAAGCAGTATAATTTCAAAACACTTAACTTCCCCTAAATCTTTAATTAATTTAAATTCCTTACCGATAAATGCAGTTCTGGGCTAAGGTAAAGCCGAAGCAATGCTTACCCAAAGTTTTCTCAATGATTGGAGGTCAAGTTTCCCTGCGGGAAAAACAGGTACTCTATGAACTTTCCACGTTTAAACCAGTACTTAACAAACTTTAAATGTTTGCGATCCAATATTCAATCATAATTTGCGTAGCGCCCCCTCCTTCTTCCACACAATAACGATGTATTAAATTAAACAATCATATACTTTGACGTTAAACGAACAATACGACTTTAATCTCTTATATTCGCCCGACATATATAAACGTCGCGCTCAGACAGAGTGTTAATTGCCCCCAGACGTATATATACGTTTTTCCGAAGTACTATCGTTTCTGTAATATGCTATCCATAAAATTATTCCGAAGGTTTTGGAAAGAAATAAAATGACCATGGCAGTGTTTGCGAAGGATTTATTTGTTTTAGAGAATTCGATTAGTTATTCTTTTTCTACCCCCCTTCCTCCTCAATACACCACATACGCTTACATACGTTCTAAATGACGGCAACGGAGAACTAATCACGTAATTTTTAATCAGCATTTAAGGGATTAATTATATAAACCGTAATTATTATCAAGATAAGTGCTAATTTTGTCATATAATTTTATATATTACAAATCCATGGGGTCACTGGTAATTATTAAACGTGTCTTTAACTTGGTAATGTTAAATTAATTATAAAATAGGTAGTGCAGTACTGATACATTTATGAGCGTATTATAGTGCAAATAAGTATTTTCTTTTTTATTATGTCAAAATGTATTCGTTTACTTTCTGTAAGTTAATAATTTGTTTAAATCCTTTGTTTTCGACTTTTCAATATGCTCCCACCCCACTCCCTCGTAGGGCAATCATAGCCCCTTAAGGGGGCACGCCCCACAGTTGGGAAATACTGGTGTGAACCCTCAGTCAACGACCCAAATCGAGTCGATAATCCCTTTCCGCCTAAGTGTATGGTAAGGTATCTACTCCATGGATAGCGCCTGTGATACGCTGTTTCAGCATAGTGCAAGACTTTAATTTTTGCATAAATGACCCTCGTAGTCTTAAGTTTTTTATTGTTATGCAAATGATGTATTTGGAGTTTCATTTCCGAATCGCGATAAAAAAGTATGTTTCACAGCAGTCGTAATTTCCATTTTGCTAAATTCCAGAGCACAAAAAGCCTCTTCCACTGTACACACCACCATTTCTACTGATTAGTCACACGACACGTTTACTGTTACTTACGTTACTTCTGTCAGTGGCTAGACAAAATCTTTAACAGTACATATATCTTACGGCTTGCTAAGGCGGTGCCTGTCTTTGACTACTATTGTTTGACAGCATCTGGAAAGTATATACTTCTTTTTATGAATCACTCGTAAATTAACTTCAAATAAACACATTGCCTTATCAGAGTTAGCGGCTCTTATTCAGCAAGAGAGAGTTTCCAGAACTGAATATTATTATCTTGTGTTGTAAGATTTTCTTGTCATAAAATGAGAATTTCTGAAAAGAAAGAATCCAGAAATCTGTAGATCGAATGATAAGGAAATACATAACATCTCTCAGACACTAACCCAAATTGTACAGTGTCATGTACAGATTTATAAATTAACCTCGAAACTTTATTGAATAGTTATTGCACACAATACGAGACAAAATTATTTTTAGATAAGGCGAGCCTGTCTGACATATGCTCAAATGGAAGCAAAATAGGTGTTCTTACTTATCTAAAATGACTTTTATCACGGAGAAGAAATATGCCAGCAAATTGGAGTTTCAAGATGCATTGTTAGAAAATGGCTTACGAATGATATGTTATGAAAGATGAGATAAACGTTTATTAAATGTCATCAATATATCACTATGCTTTTAACCTACCTAGCATCGGTTTCTATTGTGAGTGAGAGTTTTATTAACGTCGCACTATCAGGCAGCCCCAGGGCCATTGGTGATGAACCTTGTAGTTTTGAGCCGTGAACAAAGGGCGATGACGACACCTGAGCTAGCACCGTCTTTACCTAAAATCCAAACCAACAGGAGAACATTGAACCTTCAGATTTAACATGCATCGTCCCTTCTACACGATGGGTCATCGGTATCATGAGAACTCTAGCCCGCGGTACACCGCCCGCGAGTTCATTAGGCATAGCCATTAGGCTACTACGGTCTTTGATTGCTATAGAAAATTGATTTATTAAGGTGGTACAGTGTAATCCTTTTTAAATTTTAGTAATTTTTTTATATATTATTTTAAGATATCCGACTACATTCGGAACCGTGATTTTAAAAGAGCGCATAAATGAATAATTTTCATGATATTTAGTGTCACTTAGATTAGAATATATGTATAAAATTCTTTTAAGGACATTTTGACAAAATAAAATTATTTAAATCAAATACTTCGGCAAAAAATTAACTTAGAATAACATTTTTTTCAAAATGTTCTTTTGTCAAAAATGCTTCTATTATAATAAAAATTTGCCTGTATATAGCTCAGACCTCTCTACAGAGGTTCAACTAGAATTTTTGAAAAATTCACATTATTTTCAGAGTTACCACCAATTGAAATAATTATTCGCGTTTTTTTTTCTTAAAATGGCTCCCCTCTGTTGTCGTAAAATATGAATAAACCCACTTCTAATTTATATATTTAAAAAATTCTAGTTGAGCCTTTGTACAGAGGTCTGAGCTATATACAGGCGAAATATTATTGTAATAGAAGCAATTTCGTAAAAGGAGAATATTTCGAAAATTGGTCATTCTATGTTCATTTTTTGTCAATATATTGTCCTTAAATAATTTTTTATTGTAATACTATTCTTAAAACAATTTTATATACATTTGTTAATCTAAGTGACACTAAATATCATAAACATTATCCATTTATATGCTTTTACAAAATTATGGTTCCGAACGTAGTCAGATACCTTAATGAAGAGTACGGGAGGTTTTTAATAATTAAATGAATAGGGCGCATAGACATTATTTCGCAGTGACATTACTTATCAACTACAATATCAATACATACTTTTTGTTAAGAACACTTGACTCCTTTCGCCGTCCAGAGATGGCGCCACAAACTGGGACTTTTTTTATTCTAGAAAGATTTGTTATTGGCGGGAAAAATGCCATTCGATTCGTATATGTGTGTGATGGAAGCATCGTTTTTTTTGTGATTGTGTTGTGCAACGTTTTCCTACATGTAATGGTGTGCTTGTGTGTTTTGTTGCAAAATATAGACCTGAAAAGTTTTTTACGTGTTTCTCAATGACTCATCGTAATTTATCACTTTTTCCTCAAGTTTCTATAAAAAATGTACTTAGGTGTCCAGCATGGAAGCAGCAGTCGCGGTAAGTCGAAATACATTGGCATCCAATTAACATGATTGAATCTTATTCTATATTCATTATTTTAATTCTAAATTGATTCTTATTCTTATTCATAACACTTATTATTACTTTTTTTCTTTACTAACAGCTTGTTAAGTTCATTGAGAAAAAATCAATTAATTTGGATGGTATGGCAATGTTACTTTATTTCTATAGATGACTAAGGAGTGAAAAACACCTAGAATATATCTTTTAAGTCTTAAAAAAATGTCAAATGGAAATGATAACTGAAATAAAAAAAATATAAAAAATAATAACATGTGAACTCAGATATATACATATATTTGTTTCTAAGATATTAATATATCAATATTGTGTTCTAGGTAAATAATAATAACGTAAGGTGCTGATGCAATACTTTAGTTCTAATTTTATTGACGTGTTTCATTATTTTATAAACTAAGTAATTTCTTCTTCTTTATTCAGAAGCGGTGACTTTTGAAGCATACTTCTTGTTTCGATGAATTGCTTTTAAGATACCAATTTGATCCTGAAAAGATGAGCTATCATACTGATATTATTTTTTTTTATTTTGTAAAACATTTAACATAACAAATAAGAAAGTAATCCTTGAAAGAAGTATTGGTAAACCTCTTACACAAAGGGGAAGGGGGAGCAAAAATGTGAACGTTTTCATACAATCCGACTAAGGAAATGTGGAAATTTTCCTACAATGCGTCATACTTTACTACTGTACACAAACATATCCACAAACAAGTACAATTGCTCATATTTGGAACAATATTACATTCTATGACTCGGAGCACAGTCACACACATATTAAAGCTTCTTTTCCCATTTCTTCTATCGAGTCTTTATTTTGTCATGAACGTTCTTCGTCTCGTTCCAAAAAAGCAGAGGAAAATGTTTTTCCTTTTTCAATTCCTATTAGTCCACAATCTCTCTATATCTTTTTCAAACTTTCAATCCTTAGTGAAATACATTTTAAAGCGCCCAATTGAGCTGAAATTTTATATACACGATTATTTTGGATGAAAATACGGTAATTTATCTATAATTAACAAAAATTAATTGATTAAAACTGTTATTCAAATAATTATAGAAACAGCCATATTGGCTTTAATTTTGGCTACTTGGGTCAAAACTTTTAAAGATATTTTTCATATTTTAAAGCACTCATTTAAGCTTAAGCTTTCTATACTCAATTGTTTTGGGTGACAATACTGTAATTTAATCATAAATAATTAAAATTAATTGGGTTGAGTCTAAAAATTATAAAACTATCAATTATTAAAATTATAAAACTACGAATTATTTAAAGAATTATAAACTCAGTCCCGTTGGCTTCCTTTTTGACGATTCGGGTCAAAACTTCAAAAGATTTTTTCTCACGTTTTAAAGCACGCAGTTGAACTAAAATTTTACACACACGATTGTTTTGGATGACAATACGATACTTTAATGAAAAAAAGAGATTAATTGCCGCTTAATATTGTAATTCTGTCATATATATATATATATATATATACACTCAGGAACATTGAAAATAGCGACCCAAGAAGGAAGCTAAGCACAATCGCGAAACTTTGCAAATAAGTACAGCGTAATGTGAGATGCAAATGATCCAAGTTTTGTGCCAATACGCATGCTCATACATGGCGAGGTGATGCTACAATCAGGAAAAGGGTGCTATATAAGCCAGCGCAAATTCGAAGGTTCATAAACGTGACGATTACCCGCCGATTGTAGGAATACTTTGGTAAGCGAAACATGCCAGGTAAACGTGCTAGAAGACATTTCTCACAGTTAAACGAGTTTGATAGAGGCCTGATAATCGGAATGAAAACTGCAGACTGGTCCACGCACCGTGTTGCTGGCCAGGTGGATCGTTCGGTGTGTGCCGTTAGAAATTGTTGGGAGCAGTGGACACGAGAAGGTACCCACACGCGGAAAACAGGGTCTGGAGCGACCAGGAAGACCACGAGGAGAGATGATCAAATGATCGTGCGGCAAGCACTTGTGAACCCACAGTGACTCGTTCAACGATATGAGCAGACGTAGGCGTAGCAATTGTTCCACAATCAATTTCCAGATACTTTGCAGAAGCAAATCTTAAATCCAAGCGTCCTTTCCGTGCACTCCCTTTAACACCGGAACATCGGCAACTGCGTCTACAGTGGTGCCATGCCAGATCAATGTGGAATGTCACAGATGGGCAAAAGGTTGTGTTTAGTGATGAATCCCGGATTGTTTTGGGGACAGATGATAACCGTGTGCGGGTGTGGAGGTGCCCTGGTGAGTGGTACAATTCTCCCCCAGTTCTACGTCACACTGCCCGCACAGCTGGTGTAATGGTCTGGGGGCCATAGCCTACGATAACCGGTCCACTTTAATTGTGATACGTGGAACCTTAACGGGCCAACGTTACGTTGATGATATTCTTCGACCCCATGTAGGACCTTTCCTAAATGGTCTCCCAGGGGCAATTTTCCAGTAAGATAATGCTCGTCCGCATACAGCAAGAGTTGCTCAAGACTTTCTACGTCATTTTCAGACTCTTCTATGGCCGGCCCGCTCCCCCGATTTGATCCCTGTAGAGCACGTGTGGGATGAGCTGAAACGGCAGATGCCATCGTGTCATTTTGTACATGATTTAGAGTTGGCTGTTCAAGATTTGTGGGCCCATCTGCCTCAGGACAACATAAGGTGTCTAATCAACTCAATGCCGGACCGTGTGGTGGCATGTATTGCAGCTGGAGGTGGTTCAACGCACTATTGAAGTTGCGCAGTATTTGTGTCGTTGCACACTCTGTATTTGTTTAATTGTCTTGTATTTGAGATCAAGTGAATCTCTCATCTGTGTCATTATGTGCATTAAATTTCATTTTAATCCGATGCTTTCTTCTTGGGTTGCTATTTTCAATGTTCCTGAGTGTGTATATATATTGTATGATCTCTTTACTGTCTCTATACTTTTTTCGAATGTGATTGATGAATGTTTATCTCTTTTATGTAGAGAATTAGACTATATATATGTGTGTGTGTGTTGTGTGTGTGTGTGTATCTATATTTTAATTCTAATTTTTTTAATAAAATTTAAATAAATAAAATTTTTCTTTGTTGACCTAAGTAGGAATTGACAAATATTTGTTACATTATGTATTTTTGTTTTACTTTAATGTAGATACAGCTGTGAGAACATGTACTTTATATATTTTCAACAGCGTAGTGAAGGTAAGTTATTTTATGTTTTTGTTGCCCACGTATGTATATAAACGAATGTATTAAAAATTTATTGAAGCACTATTAGCTATAGCAATATTGTATGAAAAGAATAAGTATTTATTGATGTAGCTTTATAATGCGATAAAAGGGCTATTGGAAATGGACATCTTAATTTTGAACCCCAATCAAGTGACGAGAAGGCCACCTGAGCTTTAATGCACTTAATCTTTTTTAATATCACCAATTGTATTCAATATTTTCTAAATATTTATTGATTGACTGCATATTAACGCATTATTTCGTAGCAATACGAGTACTATTGGCAGTGAACTTCGTAATTTTGAGCCTTGGTCACTTGACGAGTACGGCACCTATTATCTTTTGTTTAACTGAGAATTTTATTGTTTAAAAATTACAAAAATTTAAAACATATAAAATCTGTTTACCAACTCTTTATGAGAGAATACTCATTATCTTTTTTGAATAAAAGAATCTTTCTCAGCAAAATATTTTAAAATTTTCAATTGATGTGTGAACTTGAAAAGATTTATTTAAAAATAAAAACAAGAAAACTGGAAATTTGTACGTAGGAGGAGTTTTGTAGCTATTAAAAAAAACTGAAAATATTAATATATTTTGACATTATTACACACAATGAAAAACCATAGCATATTGATCATTATACTTATTTTTTCAACTGGGATCATGCTTATAATTCATTTACAAGCCCTGAAATAAACTACCTTAAAAAACTAAAAAAATAAACAATATAAAGTAAAAAATTCAATTTGAGAGAAAAATGCTAACAGAGAAATCGAGCAAGAAAGTCATTAAGAACACTTGTGATTTCACGACAAAGTTTCAAATGATACATCAAGAAAGTTGTAAACTACTTTTGATGCCTTCTTAACTTTCTTAACCACAAGATAACTTTTCGGAAAAAGACAGATAAACCATAAAACTATCATCTTCACCCCTGAAATTCAGAACTAACAGCTTGTGAAAAAGAAAGTTCCAGGTCGTCTTTACGTCTAAAGTTCGGTTAGCTGTATTGGCAGCTATACTTCTAAGTAGGCTTCAGAAAATAATAAGTTGTCAAAAAGACCAGACTCAGCATCTTTAGCAGAAAGCAGTAAAAACAAAGAAGTATAATTTTTTGCAGTGAAAAAGAAAGACTGAAATGGTCTGTTGGCAGCTGAAAGAAATGCATTACATAAAGATGAATAAGAGAAAAAAAGTAATGTCTTCATTATATCTGTTTGAAAGCTGACAAACTTCGAAAAAGATGATTGAAAGCGCTAAATATAAAATTAAAATGAATGCAATGTTCCTAAAAACAAACTAGATTTTTATAAATGTTGTAACAAAATGCAATGCATCTGAATAAAGTACCAGATTTTTATAATTGTTTTTTAAAAAAAATAACAGGGATAACTATTATAATAATCAAGGCAGGGAAATAAATGAAAAATAACAACATCAATAAATACATTTTTATCCTGTGAATCCTTCAAAAAGCTAGTACGTGCTTGTTTTTTAATCTCTAAGTATCAGAAAAGTTTTTACGAGAAATAAATTGACCAATTAGTTTTATTATTTGTTTATAGATTTTGTTCATTTATTTCGTTTTTATTTAATTGTTTAAATTCACCATTCCTTACTAGATGATTAGACAAATAATGCAGAAAATAATTTAAGTACGAGGGTCATCCTCATAGACAAACACAGAAAATAAAGACCGATCAGTGATACAAAATGGAAAACAAAACATTTATTGGGAAAAAAAGACAAATATGCCGCATATGAAAACTTCCTTAATTTTTGTACATAATCGTTTTCTACATTCGTATTTGCTCAATAGCTTGAAAGAAGATTGGAACTCAATACCTTCCAATCCGAAAACGAGTATCTTAGCCAAAATGTCAAAACAATCGTCATAGCATTGAGGATATTACTGGTTTTATATGGATATCACAGTAACACTACTGCTGCGCGAAGGTTGCATGTCCTTTGTACGGCCAGGGTCACCAATGAAGGAGGCTTAGAACTGGGTACTTTCCGATCCAAAAATGAGTATTTTAGCCATCATGCCAAAACAATCGTCATAGCATGGAGGTTATTACTGATTTACATACATATCACCGCTACACTATTCCCCTGCCAGTGATTCGACGAATTGGTGAATGAACGATACCGTATTTGTGGTGAGCGTATGACCAGTTGCGTCATTCATGCGTGTTGGCTTGTGGGTTGCGTCATCGTGTGTGACGGCTTGGTTGTGTCATCGTGTGTGACGGCTTGGTTGTGTCATCGTGTGTGACGGCTTGGTTGCGTCATGTGTCTCTGACGGCTTGGTTGCATTTGCGGTGAATAGATGGTGCCACGACTGCTGCAGTTCTATTTGCACGGCCAAGGTCAGCAATGAAGGAGGATTAGAACTGGGTACCTTCCGATCCAAAAACCAGTATCTTAGTTACCATGCGAAAGCGATCGTCATATTATGCAGGCTATTACTGGTTTCATATGGATATCACCACCACAAGCTTAAGAATTTCCATGGTATACTCTTTTGAAGCCAGTGCAAGAAGCCAGATGGTCGCAGCAATCTCAAACTCTTCATTACTTCCGAAACGTTTACCACCTAGAAACTCTTTCGACTAAGAAAATATTATAAGGACAATGAACAGGTTTTGGAATATCAGTCTTGTTTGAATGCAGTGACTAGACTTAATGACTGGTGACGGAACAGTAAAACATGAGTTCTAAAACTGGTGAATATACATTACAAATGCTTAAATGAAGGTGATGATTATATAGAAAAGCGGAAGCAGCTTCAGATATGTCAGATAATTATTTTTTAATAAATATTGAGTTTTTAGGGATTTTTCTCTTTTTTAACTAAATGGTCTTTTTTGGATAACTTTCGGAGATGGAATAAATCGATGGTATTAGAGGAAATAATTTAAACTTTTAATGTATGCGTTTAATTAACCCAGTGTTTCTCAAACTGTAGGGCGCGCTCCCCTTGAGGGGCGTGATAATTCTGCGAGGGGGGCGCGAGCATTCTGAAAATTCGAAAACAGAAAAAATATTATTAATTTATTGAAAGTAATCAAACAAAATACATTCTGATATAATAAAAAATAAAATACACATTTACACCGATATATTACACTTATAAATGTATCAGTGCTACACGATGTATTTTATAATTAATTTAACAATACTAAGTTAAGAACCAATTTAATAATAATCATTGACCTCATGGAATTGTCACATATAAACTTATATACAAAAGTTAACACTTATTTTAATAATTTTTACGGTTTATAATTAATCCCTTGACTGCCGATTAAAAGTTCAGGGATTCGCTTCCCAATCCGAACCGTTTTCCACGTAGGTGCGCATATGTGATGTATTGGGGGTGGGGGAAGGAATAAAAAAAGAAGCAAATAACCTGAAATACGTAAATCCTTCGTAAACATTGTCAAGGTCTTTTTATTGCATTTCAAATCCTTCGGAAAAATTTTATGGATAGCAGTGTACAGAAAAGTTCCTACTTCGGAAAGACGTATATATACGTCCAGGGAAATAAACGCTTTGGCTAAGCGAGACGACTATACACGCTGGTGGATTTTAAAGAGGTTAAAGTTGTATCGCAGTTTTAGCGTCAAAGTATAGTATTATTAAATTCAATGCATTGTCATCGCATGAAGGGGGGCGATGGAAATTATTGAATATTGGGTCGCGAATATTGAAACTTTGAGAAGCACTGAATTAACCCCTTCCCGGTTTTTCCCGAGCTGGGCTTGGGCAGGCGAAATGTACCATCTTGGCCCATCCCGAGTGTAGCTCGGGCATTGTGAAGGTTTACACTGCGCAATTTGTCTTTCCCGAATTATTTCACATGTGCTTTTTATGGTTTGGAATAAATGAAAATTCCCCCTCGGTGGAATTTTTTGCAAAAAGAGGGCGCCCTTCTGCCGCCCTCCTTCCCTTCAAGCCTGTTTGAAAGACACTTTATTTACCAAATTCCCCAACAGAGTAGAAAACTAATACAGTGTATTAGTATTTGTTGCTCAAAGAAAAACAGTAAAGGAAAGAAGAGAAATGATATTTCACTGTCCAGATTGCGTTATTGGGTGTGTGTAGTACTGTGTATTCGAATTTATTATACACGAGATTTCGAACTTATCATACGCACACAATTTCATAATCATTCATGTAAAGGCGAAATATTGAAGCAAAATTTGTAATTTAAAACAAAAGATAGGTATTCTACGTTTTATAGTTACAGTTAGTGTTAATTGAATCCAAAGTCTAATTATTTCTGCCATACAGAAAGCCAACTTTATAGGTAAATAACTCATTTATTTAAATCTTTTTAATCTATTAAGTTTAAAAAAGATATGTATATGTTTGAAAACATGCACAAAAATTGACATTCTACGATCCAAAATCCAAAAATAAAATGAACCTGGTAGGAGCTAATATAATTTAAACAGAAATTCAATTCAAATTTAGTAAACTTTTTTTTTAAATTTTGAAAAAGAAAAAAAAAATTCAAAAGTTTCAAGTACTTTTAATCGAAAAATATAATTCATCTTATGCAACTCAAAGCATTTAATTACAACGATTACCGTGCAATGTTTTTCGTTATATAAATAGAATAAATGCAAACATACTAATTAAATAATTCTTCAATTTTAGAAACAATTTGTTGCTATGGAATCGAAAATTAAATATTCTCATATTTTAAAGATGCTAAATATGAAGTAAAAAAGTAATTAGTGCGTAATCTAAATAAATCGATGCTTCCTTATTTTGATACAATAAATTTGTTTGTAAGATTAAATGACATCTAAATATTGTTATAGTCAAAAGATCTAGTAATTATTATCTGTTCATTACATTAAAACTTATTTGAAAATTCGACAAGGTTGGGAGACCAATTTTTCAAAAGTTGATTTTTCAAAGAATTTTATTGTTAAAAAAATAAATCATCTTAAAGACTTATAATTATTAAATAAATAACTTATATCACCCTTTGTTTTTGCAAAAAAAAAAAAAATATGAAATTCTTGCAAAATTTATACACACACACACACAAAGTTAAGAAACGCGCTATAAATAAAAATACATTGGACAACATGTGATTTTAATTTCATTGATATAGTTTGTGAGTCACGAGCCCGTGGGTGCCCCATTTCTACATTATCTATGCAACCTGTTTCTGTAGGAAATAACGAAGAACCAGACAAATCATTTATCTTAATATTTGTTTATTAAGATCTTAACTTATTCACTATACACAATGATAATAATTATTTTAGAAAGCGGATCTGGAGTGAGAAGACACAATTCGTATTACCAAATAATCGCATATAACTGACCACTATATCTAACTTTACAGATTACCGCTAATCTCCTTAATACTCGTGGTTCCTTATATCTTTCTTAATACACGTGGTTCCTTATATCTTTCTTAATACACGTGGTTCCTTATATCTTAATTGAAGACGTTTACCGCTAAATCCTAGGTAACAGCTACTCACTTGGTCGTACTGACATGACTTTAATTCTTGTGGAATGGTATCCGCCTTTATCTTGAAGGCACAGTTACGGGTAGGTTAAATCTTGAACTTGTAATTTCCTCTAACTCTAACTTACGCTATTCATAAACATCGACTTCATATATCAACTTAACATAGCCACCACGCGAACACTAAACTTCTACTATTTATAAGATCCCCAAATTACATACGCACGTTCTTCTTCTGGAGTTGGTTGGAAATAATTGCCATTCTGGCCCCAAAGAACCCCAAGGGGACATTAATGGAAATTGCGATAACAATTTCTTGATTCATCTGAAGTATCACAAATCACAGTGTAAAAATATTTTAAGAAATAAATATTTTATAAGCATTTTTAAATTTGATTTTAATGATTTTTCATCAAAAATTACTGTATGTTCTAAGCTAAGAATATCTGTAAAATGCATTAAATGTAACTATCTTAAAACTTGAAGTTTATTATACAGTAAAGATAGTAACATTTTCGTTATAAATTTCATTGAATTTGATTGGATTGTTCTGGAGATATCCAGTTTTTCATGCGCAAATTATCGTTAACATTTCATTCTTCAAAATACACATTAAAAATAGTCTTATAAGCTAGATAAAGTGAATACTATTAAAACAACTGTATAAACTCTCTAGTTTTATATATTTTTATTCCTTCTTCCTATATATATATATATATATATATATATATATATATATATATATATATATTTCTTTTTTTCCTAATGGCCCTCACATCAAACACCTAGAAATTTCTCTTTCAACCTAGTCTTATAACTTAATGTATTTTCGAAAGGACACAAATTTATAGGCTCCTTTCAAATAAATAAATAATTGAAAAAATAAAATTTTATTCTGCTTCAAAATTAATAAAATCCATAAAAGTGATCTAAATAATGTTAGCTATTTCTTTCAGAATCAGATTTAATTAAAATTGGTCTTAAAGTTCGATATACTATTTTGTAGATAAGAAAATTAAGAATTTTTAAAATAATTCTTTGTGTTGTATTCTTAAAATAAATTTTATATCCCGTATATATACTGCATTTTTAAAATCTTAGACCTTAATACAAAATTTTAAAATGTGACGTACAGTCAGAAAGAAAAAGAAGAGTTTAGTAAGTGTTCACACACACAATATGGAAGGTTTTCACGATAAATTTTCGTAGTACTTCTATATGCTATTTTTTTCTTAATTTCAACTGTTTTCATCCATATCATGTAAATTCTATCCAAGTAAAAGTAAATTTTGATGACTTGAGTGCTTTCGTAAAAATTTTGAAATATTTTTATATTTCCTTATTATTTCCTTTAAAAACTTAAAAGTATACATAAACATAGATAAGATTAATGTTGAGACAACTTGGTAATCAAGGTAAGAAAATACACACTTCTTATAGAAGAAAATTCAACTTCTTATAGACCATATTTTTTAATTTTTCTAGGGAGGGAAGAGGCGGATTTTTCTTTTCTCAGTAGTAGGCATAAAATATGTAAAAAATTATTATTTAGTTTCAAAAAGTTTTTCCCACAAAAAATAAGAATTAAAACCTAGCAAGGTTTAATAAATCCACACCGTTACTTCTGCGAAGGAAATCATTGAGAATTATTTTTGTCTCAAAAGAGATACAGGCTACAGCAGCGACTACCAGGTCGTTACACACGAAGGATGTTTCATTGAAAATGATGATTTTACGATGGGTATCGTGATTGGACTGAAAAGGGCAGACGGACTCACATGTCAAATCTCAACAGATATCCCCCCCTAAATGCATCTACAGCACATAAAGTGGCCCAAATGGCCGAAAAAAGGAAATGTGATAAGTTTGAGGGATGTCGTCTTAGATATAGTGGTATTAGAATTTGTAGATCAAAGATAAGCAGACGCAGTCGGGAAGACCACTTCTGTACCATTTTACAGCATATGCAGGACACCTTTTGAGTTACAACATCGACCAGTATCGTCATCCATAGATTGAATGCTAGTGGTCTGATCACATGACATCCATTAAGAATACTACCAACACACAGCACAGATGACTGTTAATGCAATATTTCTGCTCTAGAGCGACATGGATTATGAAATGGCATAGAATCGTGTTCTCGCTCAAATTACGTTTCTGGTTTTCCAATTATAGTCGCCGTGAAGAGTGTGGAAGACAATTGTTAAGTAAATTGACACAAGTCATATTCAGCCGTATTTGCCGAACACCTCTCACCACCGACGACGGGGCATCAAAATTTTGGGAGCAATCGCTTATGATAGAAGGTCCTTTTTGATTCGTAATCACGGCTTAACCGTTCGTGAATTATATGCTGTGTGTAATGATACTTCCCTCCCTTTGGGAGGGCCGAAAACCTTTTAACAGCTATATAACGCTCGACCGCTCGTTGCACGCAACCGCCATTGATTTCTACACGATATACAATGCGTCCCTAGTCACCAATATTCCCTTCATCTCTCCCCAGTTGAATTCGTCTAGGACGTGATTGGAAGTTGCGAGCATGCCCGGCCACAGTTGCTTTCAGAAGATGAACCATGGCAATAAGTTGATAAAGAGCGGAGAGCCATATCCACAGGACGTTGCACGTACCATTACCGACTTTGTACCTAGACGTGTTGCTTGATGTATCAGCGTTCACGATAGCACGGATAACAGAATACTGAGCTCAGTTTATTCTCGCCATGCATTACAAGAATCCTCAGAAAATAAACATTATCTATCATTTGTAGTTATCTCTTTTCGTTTGACGAGTTTCTTTATTTTTTGGATGCTCTTTCTTGGTGCTGTATTTCCTATTTCATGTATTGTATATATTTTTACATAGATTAGAACAAACAGTCAACATATAGAAAAGGGCTCCACATATTAAATTATTTTACATAAAGAAGCTTCGAAAATTTTTCGAATATGATCCAAATGAAATAAAATTACATTTGCAATGTAATTTAGAATTAATAATATACTTTTTGTTTTTAGGATTAAATTTATAGAAATTTTTTAAATGACGGTAAAAAAAAAAGCTGTTGAAGTATGTAAACTATGTTAAAATGCAGTTTTTTTGAAAAAAAATATAGTAAACTTTTTTTCTTAATTTATTAGAAGTTTATAATTTTTTGTAGTTAAACTATAGTTGCTGTTCATATCGTGTAGTAAACTGAAGAAAAAAATAAAAACATTCAACTTACTGAATAACTTTTGGGTTTCATTATGTATGTTTGTGGTTTCATTTTGCACGTTATTCAAACAGATAAGGTAATTTTGAACTATTGATGACACTTAAAATGATAGGTTCATATGTTTGAAAATTAACACGTATCATTAAGCCTTTTTGCCTACTTTTAATACATAAAATAAAAATAATCTCCGATTAGTTTTTGCAAGTTTCTGTATCCTAAGTTTGTTAAGTACTGAAAAATAGTCACGCAAGGGGGAACGAAGCGATTAATGATAGTACAACAAAAGCTTGAGTTCCATTACGTAAAAAACTTTCGATTACGATGCATTCAGTAATTGACAATCGATTATTGCTATAACAAGAAGCTTTTCTAGAGCATAAGGGAGTTTAGGTTTAGCAAACAACAACATTAAGATACGTGATATTTAGTTGCAAACTATGAGCATATTTATTCGTTTTGCAAATAATGTGCAAAAAGTTGAGTATATTTGTATCACACTAAAAAAAATATTGACTTAGGATTGTAAAAGGAGATTCATAATTTTAGTTTTGTGTTCTCGCGGTTTTTTCTCTCTATTTTTCAGGATATTGACTGATTGAAAAAAAGTTCAAAGACATTTTTTTTCATTTTGTATTATATATTCTACAGCATATTCTTCTCTGCACACAGAAACACATTATTAAATTTTTTTACTATTTCAATTGTTTTTACTGAATGTACTAAGTACTGAGAAGCCTTTTCTACCAAAATTGACATTTCAGACTGGAATGTTGGCTACATTTGTAATATTGTTTTTGCAAGATTGATATTGGAATGTTGTAATAAAATGCTCATTACATTATTACACAGATGAATTGAATTAGACTGATGAATAATGTAAATCATTGATCATTAAACCGTCGATCGCGAGCTGTTAGTAGCTAACGGGGGCATTTTTGGTAGATCGAGTTAACGCTCTGGTTGGCTAATCTTGATTCTTCCTCTGTCATTAATGAAAAATGGAGAATTATATTTGTTTTTATTACTACATTTTATTTCATTCTTATTTACAATTAATTTTTTTGGGATTACAGTTTAGTTAAAACCGATTTAATATTTTCTAATTAAGTAAGTTCATCGGCAATAAACAAATATAAGTTGTTTTTTTAAAGTTGGTATTTCTTTTGGCTGGTCGCTCACATTAGGATTTAAAAATGGTACTGTAGATATCAGAAGCTTCATAAGTTAGGCATCCGATGATGTAAATAGTTCAAGAATTTAATTGATTATGCAAAACCAGCACTTCATTCTTTGTTAAGTTCAATAATTTCGCTAGAATTGCTTTCTTTCTAACGAAGATTCTGATTAATGTTGTTTTAAGTGTTAAATTTCTTCATATTTATCCAAGGTTATACAGACAATGAAATCCTAACATTTATTTATTTCAATTCCATTAATAGTTGGAGAATTATATGCACGATTTACTCTTTAAATCTGGTAATTCTACTAGCTGGAAAAACATTAAAATTTTTTCAAAATAAATAAGTTAAATATAATTGAGTTAAAAGTCTCAGTCATATTTTTTCATCTATATGAAGGCAATAAGACTTTTATGTATGATAATAAAGAATAGATTCTGTGCATGTATAAAATAATTTAAACAGTGATGTCCTAAAATTCTAGATCTTTATTCAAAGACTGCTTATTCAGTTGTTTTCGTAAAATTTGAATACGTTACTGAATTGGATTTTTAGTGCATTAGCAATGAAACAAATCAATTTGTAATTGCAAAACTGGAAATATCTAATTAAAATTTATGCTTAATAAACAAACAATTCTAAGCCTCGTTTTGGAGTTTTGTACAGCTAATACGTATGGCGTATATGACTGTTTGCATTAGCCATTTCTCGAAGAAAATTTATTATTCATTTTTATTTTTGTTCTTTTTATGATATTCGCTCTTGGAATACTACATGTTTGAATTCAGAACACAGGACTAAGTCGTAACCATTTGTATGTTTAGCTTTTATTATTTACAACACGAAGAACTGGACATAACTTCTTTCTTAATGACTTTATTTTTTATGTGAAAAATAGTGTACTGTTGTAAAAAGAATAAAAAAGAAATGCTTTCGACAGGAAATACATGTTATTTTCCTACAGCCTTAAGCTATTGTCAGCACAAGTAAGCCCAAAAGCTATTGCATTTTTATTCTTCGAAACTTTTTCTCTTTTTAGCCTACGGAGCAATTCGAATGTTTCAGGGGGGAGGAGCTTTCATATTTTGTGAAACAGTTGGGAGAAAAATGGCATTTTTTTTCTCTTTTGTGTTTTTTATCTCGTTGACAGAATTCTATTTCTTAACATTTTTTAGTATTTTCTCTTTTTTTTTAAATGGGAAAAATCAAGAAAAAACGAACGAGTTCCTGCTTTGTAGAACATTTTCATGTGAATTTGAACTTTTCTATTTGATTTCTGGGAAAAACTTCATTTTTAAAAATATTTGTTAAGGATTTAATAGAATGTGAATCAAATTATTTAAAGAAGAAAAAAGAATACTAACTAGACTTTTTTATCCGTTTCTATCGATGCAGTTTCTAACTGAAGAGAAGTACAAAAGAAAAAAATTCTTAAATCTGTCGAAGGAGTTTGAGAAAAGGAATAAATATGCGTTTGTTTTCTATTTAACAAAATATTTTTTCAACATAATTTAATAGCATTGTCAGTATTCATGTTTCATATATGTAAGGTGATCAACCGTCCTCCTTTTATAGGTTCTGTCATTCTTCGAAAAGTATCCTCCTTTTCAATATTTTAAAACTGATTTGTTAATCTCTATACTCAGAGATGAACCAAACATGTTTCCAATATACTGAAGTATGGTCTGAAGCAAATATCACCAGAAATAACAGTTTTCACTGGTGTTTTTTAACTTCATCACAAGTAAATTGGGCAGATATAGCAAACAACGTTGATTTTTTGTCGAAAAAATTGTCTGATATTAAAATCGAGGACAATTGTCCGTTTGCAGTTGAAAGAAGACTAAATATATATTTAGATTCTAGTCAATTAGAACAATTGGAAAATCAATATGCTAAGAAATTGATAAAAGATGGCTGAAATTACTTAAACCATTCCAAAACTAACACTTTCCATATGAAAATGTAATTATTCTTATTGAATTTACTTTGTGCTGCCCTGGAACTAATGCAGCGGTTGAAAGAGTATTTTTCAGTTGGTCAAGAGTTTTGTGAAGTGACTAGTGAAAAATCAAAATTGAATGTTAATATTTTAGCTACAGTGCTTTACGTGAAATTCAATACCAAGGATATTTTTCGCCTGAACTTTCTGATACATTAGAAAATTATATGTTGACAGAAAAAAAATTCATTCAATGGAAAAATATTCTTATAAGATAATAATTAAAAATAATGTAAGCGTAATTAGCGTTTTTTTTGTTTGAATTAATAAAACGTTTCATATATTTAAGTTGTAATTTTTTCTTAAATGTTTCATCCTCCTTTTCATTGTTATAAAAATGGTCACCTTAGTATATACCAAAAATCTTTTCAACAAGTGACAGATTAGCAAGAATATGGTACTAATATAAACGAAGGAAATATATAGACAGCAATCAAGTGAATGTGCAATTTTTTTTATCCTACACTCTTCGTTCAACCAACTTAATCGTAGTGTTACAAGTAATGTGCGTTAACAACGAAGTACATTCCGATTTCTGTTCAGTTTTGTATTATTATTAGCGCGTGTCCTTTTATTTATATTTTATACCATTTAGTACTTCTGAAGTTGACACTTGGATTTCAAATTGAAAAACCTAAATATTATAATTTGTGTACAAAAAAAAGCACTACTTCAAATCACGTTATAGAACAACACTAATATTTTATTTTACTTGTCGAATTATTTCCTTACACTTCCAAAGTAGAAATATTAATAATTTGCCTTATAGCTTCCCAACGGGATTATAAATGTAATAATTTATTTTAAATGGTTTATTTATGGAAATTTAAAGATATTTTGTTTTTGGAAACAAGAAAGTATATATATATACAATTTTTTTAAAAGAAAATTCTTAAAATTATTTTTATATTTATTGAAAACAATACTATTTTGTAAATAATTTGCTTCAATATAAAAAAATAATATTTTAATGACATTAACATACTATCACGAATCTTTATAGTAGTTTTTGTAATGAAATTTAGAAATAGCTATTTTTGAAGAAAAAAAGAATTCTTTAATCTCAATAGTTATCTCTATATGAAATTACTTCCCAAATTTATAAGATGAAATTTCCATAATTATTTTTAAATATGTTTTGCTTTGATTAAACAGATATGGGAAGCTAATTTATGATACAAATTTCAAGCAAAAGATTAACTATATTCTATGAAATGAGGAAAACTGTTAATTTTTATCACATATTAAAATTAAATACGCAAAAGAAATCAATTGTGTTTTCGTTTTTCATTCAATAAGATTCATCTAAAATGTATATCGTGTAATATCGTGTCGTATCTAAAATGTATTAAAATATTCTGCCAGAAATATTTTTCAGACAAAAAAGTTCTTAGTTATTAACATAAGTGGATGTATATAATTAAAAAGATATATCTATTTATTATATACATAATCCTTAAGTTTATTAATTTTAATTAAGATCAACCAGTATTCAAAGTTTCACGTTAGGATTAACTGGAATTTATATTTAAAAAATTTTAAAAATACAATATGTTTCCTGTCATATATAAAGCGTGCATAAAATTAAGTTGAGATATGAGGAATGCTTTATATTCAAAGAGAAAACAAATATGATGCTACCACACGAAAATCGATTTTGTTAATTATTTATTAATTTTTTGCTAACTATTTTTTCTTATTAAACACGAATCGTATTCGGTAAACAGGTTTGAATATGATAAAATAATTGTGAAGTCACAATTATTTTAAGGTTCATTGTTTACATTATTGAGAGGAAAATTTTGCACAGAGCCATACTAATTAGCTTACAATATGTTCATTCGGATAACTTACTCTCTCAGGACTATCTTGTTTATAAGAAAAAGTATAAGCCCTGATAATGTTCTTATGTAAGTAACGTCCAGGAGTTATCTGTGCGATTTTTTTCTCTCTCCCATAGTATTGATACTTAAAGTAAATACCGGTTTCGGAATTTCTACTTCTCAATGTTTCTTTTTTTTTCTCTTAACCTCCCCCCCCTACACAATGCTTTTCTTTACCTTTTTTCCTTCAATTTCCATCCAAATTACAAATATACATTGATATCATCTTTATTTGTTTGATACACTTATTACTACCTACTAACGAGTGTTGGCATTATTTCGCCAAGTATGGCTCTTATACTAATAAAACAGTAACTCAGCCCACTGCAAGGAAAACGTTTACTTTCCCCCTAGATTGATCACCCAAAAAATACTTTTATACGTGCAATATAATTTTTAAACCATTTTTTGGCATTTATGTGAGATACATTAGTTATCATCGTTTAATAAATCGGATTGGATAACATCTATACAAGAGTACTTAATACTTTCAATCAGTATTACATACAGTAGAACCTGTTTTTGTGCAGTCCTTTTTTATGCGATTTGTTTTGTGCGAATTTTATTGGCGATATTTGTTATGCGGTATATGAGTTTCAATGGCTTTGGCGCCACTGTAATTTTTTCTATTTATTTACCAGTGGCGTATCGGAAAATGTTAGCCCCCCTCATGAAAGTCAGGTTTTGCCTTTAATATTTTATAAATTGGGTAAATACGTAATTAGCATTATTCAGGCCTTGCTCTCCAAAAGTCCTGCCCCCGTCCATGATGCAGGGGTGCATGTTACGCAACTGAAATGTAGACATTTCAAGACGCTCTGTTCATTTGCTATAAACAGTCTCCCGAAAAAAATGCATGTTTAGTTGCTTTCTCTCAACGCTCCAGCAGCCCGCGCTTGATTGAAGACGAAATTTTCAATAACAGTAGTGACATTATCAGTAATATGATGTGGATTATGAAGACGGACAAGAAGAACCGGATTCTTTGAGAGTGGATAAAAATATGCAGGGATTCAGCTTTCCAACAAATTAGAAAAGCGTTTTCCTAAAATATGTACCAATTAAGAAAGAAGCATAAACTTCCAAAAAAAGCTTCATTCATGCATGTCTGGTTATAGTGACCTTCGTCACAAAAACTTATCTCTTACTTTATGTTGCCAAAAAATAAATCAATAGAAATTGTACCTTCAAGTGACGAAAGCGATTTTGAACTTATTCATCGCAGAACTTTGGATTACGATGAGTAGCAATGAATTATACATGTTCATTTTGAAAAATTATCCGTGTATACAATGATATACTATATGTTTTTAAAATGTTTCCATGTGTAATATTTAATGATTTGTTTTGTTTTTTGTGGAAGTACTTTTACATAGATTTCGTAAATAATTGGCATATTTTATAAATGAGACTTTTTTTATGCGGTCCCTATCCTCCGCATAAAAAAAGTTTCTGTAGTATTTCCACGAATTAGTTTATTATATGTAAGAATTTATGAAATTTTTGAATATTTTTGTGTCTTTATTTTTATACGTCCCTATCTATCGCACACAAACAGGTTCAACTGTATTTATGAAATGAAAATACATTCTCCGACATGAAATACATGACACATTAAAACAATGGATATCATGTGATGAAAATTGATACACGAATTGAGAATGCATAGGCAAATAAGCGATATTATACAAGAGAAAATAATTTTAATACAATGATTAAAATGAAGAAGGAACTTCAAAAAATGACGTGAAACAAGAAACAACATTACACGCGCGATAGATTCAATTAGCGTATGGATAGCAACCAAAGGGGGGGGGGCTACATCTCCGGTACTATATCAGGGTGTTTTGTACCCTGGAATGGGAAGTGGATATGCTATCAGCCACTCCTCATTTTCTTTCCTTGAACTGAGATTAGTGCAGATCAACGGCAACCACATCTCATATATGACCGTTTGGTTGAAATCAGGTCTCATTTTAGCTTAAAGAAAGAATTAGACATGATGCAAAACTTGTCTGTGGCTGCGTGTTGTATAAGGCTGCACGTTATGTTGAAGGAAAAATACATTTTACAGACATTGAATATAAAACAACTTAAAAAGATGTAGCATTTCATCAATGTATCATTATGTCATCATTGTGTCCTTGACTAGTTACATAAGTGACCTACCATCATGTCTAATGGCCTCCTAAGCGATTATAGCCAGTTGAAAAGCGATGTTCTGGTTAAAAATAGTGGTCGGAATGATTTTATTTTCCTGTAACCTTCAATTCTTGATCTGGAGACTACCACAAGAAAAATAGAACAGAGCTTCTTACTGAATGTATGGTGGCATTCTCTTCTTCGAGTTGACTTGGTCTCGACACAATCTTTATTGTTTATGAACTGGTGTCAACGACAGTCTACATAAAAGAAAAGTTTTGAGCAAGTCACTTTTAGACAATTATATTGTGAAACAGTTTTCTTAAAATGAGTGCACTGAAAGTTCTATCCATATTCTTCAGAATGTCTAGAGCAGTGATTCGCAACCCCTGGTCCTCGGACCGGGGATCAAAAGGTGCCGGGCCACCTAAAGGACATTAACCTATTTCCATTTTATTTTAAGGAGTATTTCTCTCCACGGAAATCACTTTATGTTCCACTTTAAATCACTTATATTCATTTTCGGTATAACTGTATTTTATTCTGAAGGTATATTTAAATGTAACAAAACACAATCTAAAGTATAAACAATCAACATCCCACTCTCAGCGGGCCGCGGTAAAATTATCAAAAATTGACCGATCCGCAGCGATATAAAGGTTGAGGAGCACTGGTCTAGATTATTTGATTAGGGAATCACACCACCTCTTCTCTTCGTATGCGGAGATTTGTAATTTTCTGGTACGTCTAAGGTGTATTCATATTTCGCCCTTTTATTCTTCTGGTTCAAAGCCTATGAGCAGTAAACGCATTCAGATGTGATTAAAAAGAGATAATTATAATTCTCTAGAACTAATTAGCTTTAGTTAAGATTGCGAAATGATACATCGAAAAAGTGTCTGGCTGTCAAAATTGCCTTTGACATCGTCGTTTATTCATCTCTTCATCCAGAATGGTTGGACTTCTCGAAATTCCGGATTTCATGGGTGATAAAGAGAAGCGATTATTGGTTCATTCTCCATTTCCCCCCTTTTTTTATCCCGACGTACAATAATAACACGCATTTGAGATGATCTACATAAATTGTTTGGTAGCACCCCTTTCTTTGAAATGTGCATTTTCATTAGACTGAAAAATTGGTTAGTAAAATCGATTCAAGAAATGTTAGTGATTTTATATTCATCGCACTGATATTATACACATCGCACTGGATTTTATTTTACTTCACACATAAAGCGTAGTATCAGGTTCTTAAAAATTTGCATGGATTGAAGATGCAATTGTATAATAAATAAGAAATTGTAAAAATGCAAAAAATTACGCAATAAATAATGGTTTGAGAAAATAAGCTATGAATGTGAGCTTTTCTACTTTTTCTGTGTTTTGTTAAAACATTTTTACCCTTAATGTTTTCGAAAGACCTGTATTTTATTTCCTTTGAAACCTCAAGTATTTTTTTTTGTTTACATTTCCCTTCAAAGCCATTGATTTATTAATTTTAGTCCTCATAGGCTTTAAAGTATACACTAATGGGTCAAAATTTTTAACATTTTTGAAGTAATTACCGAAGAAATAAACTTTCCTTTATTCGATTTTTTTCAGTTTCCTTTTCCAGAACTGTAATATTTCTATTTTATTTATTTTTTTATTATAAAACTGAATCATATAATAGTGTCTGGTGAATTTTGTACAAAAGTCAACCTCATTTGATTCTGCATTTTTCAACTCTTGAAAGA
Organism: Trichonephila clavipes; assembly: GCA_019973935.1. Lineage (NCBI taxonomy): Eukaryota > Metazoa > Arthropoda > Arachnida > Araneae > Nephilidae > Trichonephila > Trichonephila clavipes. The sequence goes on from BMAU01000162.1 coordinate 673,657, forward strand.
ATTCTGTAAAGTTTTTGGATTTTTGCCATTGTAGTCTCACTGGCGAACTTTGAATGTAATTCTTGAAATTTAAGTCAAGAATTCTTTTAAATGCCCAGAGAGAATGATAGTTCAGGACGATAACAACCTTAAAATCTCTCCAGAACTACTCTTATAGTATTTAGTGTTCTAATAACGAGAGCTGTTCTGTAAATAAGAATATAATTTAAATGATAAAGAAATTTATTTTGTATTTGCATTTCATTGAATACATTTATAGTAAATATTTATTCTTCTCAATTATTGAGGCGAAAAAAAGCGATTTTTCTTTATTCCTTTACAAATTTCGAATCTATTGTAAAGAAAAATGAATGAAATGCAAGAAAATAAAGCCAGTGAGAAATACATATAATCTAACATCCAAAAATTGTAAATATAAAATCTTTTCGCGTAAATGGTTTTATTTAAAGGAAATTTGTTTGTGTGTGAAATACATTTTCGAAAATTGTTTCCGTAATTAGATGTTTAATATTTTCCATAATTTAGTGGAGCCTAGTGATTATTACGAAGACTATTCTACCAAAACTTAAGCACTTAAATTTTAAATTCCCGAGTTAAAGTGCAAATTAGAAATAACCCTTCATTTTGCTTAAATAGTTTTATATTTCGAATTTACTGGCGAAAGAGAGGAACAATAAATAATAGGTTGCTGAAACTACGCATTTCAAAACACACAAAATATACTGGCAGATAAAGATACTGTTACTGATAAATTTGCGCCTTTTTGTAGATAACAATTTTATTTATAATAACCTAGAAAACACATTTATAAGCAGTGTTAGGATTGACGGAGTGAATGAAACTATATGAGAGTATTTTATAATAGTTGAACGAAATATCGGTTAATACGAAATATAATACAACGTTCCTTACAAAATAGTGTGCTCACGCTTTTTTCTCTTAACACGAAACAAAAATCGCTTAATACGAAAAGATTTCCCTTCTGGGAATGAACAAAATACGGTAAACACCAGCTTTGCAGGTGAGATTTAATAGGGGTGCTTGAGAATGTCTCTGTATTATTGGAAGGATTCGTAGAAGCGGAAACTGATAATGCTTGTACAGCCTCAATTATGACAAAGACATTTTGAAGTTAATTTAAAGCTAAAAATGCCTTTGATGCAGATCCAATAAGCAAAATGAAATGAATAATGTAGATCTTGTTACCCCGCTATCCGAAATGAGGAACATCATGAAAAATTATTTAGAAGCAAATCCCAATGGTGGAATGAATAACAAGATGGACGATATTGAAAAGTTTGTTGACAATTTTTGATGCTAAAAAAAGATAATGCAAAGAAAATATCAGATTATTTTCCAAAAATAAATGTTTTATTTTTTTAAAAAACATGAACATTTTGTATATATATTACATTTCCTCTTTGTTCTTTAAATGTATGCATATATACATATCTATGTAAATAAAATGTCCTCTAATAAACATCATTTCGTTGAGCATATACTTCTCTCTTTACAAATTATTTAACACGAAAAAATATTTCAGAACCCTCAGTTATGTGTTAATGGGTAGCCTAGTGGTTAGAGCATCGGACTCCAGACTGGAAGGCCTGGGTTAGGTGCCCGATGCCACCAAATACCCTCCGAGTACACATGGAGTACTCGCTCGTTAAATCAGTGGATCCGAAAGCCTTGTGGGCCGTCACAGCTGAAACCACAAGTGCAGCGGCTGGAGAATATTTCCCTCCCTTCCAGTTCCATGCCTAAATTGTGGAGGTGGAGATCGGTGGTGTCGCCATCTTTCGTAAAAAAGTCCAACCTGTCTCACAGACGCGCGCGCGCACTGGCAACGTTCATTCCCTTCCTTCAGGAATTTTCTCAAGTTAAAACGTACTGAGACCTGTACGGTACTCGAGGCTAAGTCCAACGACATGCGTACATCTAGCCCCTTGCCACGATTAATTTCGTGGCCCTCCATCTGACACTGTCGATCAGGTGGCATTAGCAACAACAACAAACGCGATTTTTACTGTGCGTGTTTTTTTTTCGGAATTCGAAAACAGGTCCTCAACACAGTAGTCAGCTTTAATAACTATTTATTCTATCTGAGCGGCCACACACACATATTTGCATCCATACACAAGCACATTACATATATATTCTTCCTAGTATAAATTTCTTGCATTAAATAACAGCACACCTACATTACATTATTATTGCACGCTGTTACAGATAGTAGAAATATTATTAATGTTTAGAACATACATTATAGTTTAGTTACAGTTATTCAGGGAAGTTATTTTTTTATAGTTTTTACCCGAATATAAATACTGAACTATTTCTCACAGGACTTTTCGTTTTAACCTTGGGTTTTCTGTCTTAAAAAATAATTCATCCACATCTTTCTAGAAAAAGAATATTCCATTAAAAAACAGCCCCGCAACTGCATCCGCGATAAATAAAGGCATCCAAAAGTGATAATATGGAAATGGGGTTGAGAAGTGCCGCGATCAAAAAGTTTCGCTTAGCGATGAGTTCGTAGTTCTCTCTCGTAAGCACATTGCATGAGATGATAAATTGCTGAGCACTCATTCTGTTGAATGATGGAAAAGAAATAGTACCGTTGCGATCACGATGAATATAGAAGCTGTTGGTTCGATTTATGGGAATATACCAAAATTTTTCAGTCACATGAATTGGGTCCAAATATGATGGTAAAATATGACTTTTTACAATCGAATAAGTAAGATCCTTTCGCATATCTTCTTGAATGCCAAATTCCAAGATCTAAGAGTTTGAATGGATTGAGTATATTTATTGAAAAATTTTATCATTTATTGATGCTAGTTAAGAAACAGTCGAAAACATTAAAATAAGTACAGACGAACTTCCATATAACGAACCTCTATACTGCGAATTTCCTATATAGCAAACTTTTTCCTAGATCCTTGAACCTTTCACGATTTTCTTCGTAAAATAACCTTTCTATAGTGAAGTGCATTTTCTATATAACGAACTTTTTATCCTGTGTTTAATTTTTGTTCTCTCTATTTTTAAAGTATTTCTGAACATTTTAAGTTATTCTCCCTTTAACACATTTTATGGTGGTTATAAATCTTGAACTAGTTTTATTAGATCCAAACTCGCCGAGAGCAGTAGAGTTTTGGACGCTTCATCCAAGAAGTGTAACCTATAAGCCCCATTACCCAGTTCACTAGAAACATCTTCGATATCCTCTTTCACCCTCAGTAGATTTGTCCCGCGTTCTAATTATAACATAATGTATGTTAAATTTTACTTCTATGCTTCAATTTATAAAATGTCCTTAAAATTCATTAATTTTAGTATAAAATTATTTTCTAATATTGAAATTACAGAGAATTCTTCGACATTCTTTTTTATTGTTTTGTTTGCAGTTTTTCTTTGTTTCTTTTTATGATGGGTATGGTATAGAAAATAAACATATATTAATTTTAAAAAAAGGTGTCAATAATTACTTTTTAAATATATAGTGTTTATGTTTCTTTTATGGGGATTATAGTGAAAGATGAACCTCTATATAACGAATTTTCCGTATAACGAACTTTTTTCGGCGTTTAGCGACTTCGTTATATAGAGGTTCGACTGTAATATGAGTTTTTTAGTCTAACATAATTTTTTGTGTGGATTTGTAAAATAAATCTAGATTATGAAAAACTGTGCATAAGAATACCACAATTGAGTTTAACGTGTTAAATATGCTTTAAAGCAGTTCAATAAATGATCACTCACACATACACAAACCTATCTTTAATAAAGATATGCACTTACTTCTCTCGATTTATGTGGTATTTTTCTTCATTTTTTTATTTTGTAAAGTTTCCCCAAATAAAGAATTAAAATACTAATGAGGAAGTTTTTGCCATTTATTGGTTCTGTGTTTCTCTAATAAATTTTCAATTCCATTAAAAATAAAAAGAAGCATTTTATATGAAAAGAGTAAAAAACTTTTGATATTATCCTCTTTGCCTTTGCACATACCGATATTATTCATATGAGTTAGTCAATTTAAATCTTAATAAATATTTAGTAGCAGAAAAATAAAAGTGTATAATTTATTTTCCTAATTTAAATATTTTTTTTATTATCTCGGAAATTACATAGTGATATAGATTCTGCTGCATTTTATAATTCATTTAAATGGTTCTTATTATTATTTAAGAATTTCACAGAACTGATAATTGCAATAAAAATCTCAAGATAAATAAATTTAAGGGAAGTTAAAGAAGTGTAGTGCTTCCGACTTGTACGAGACTAAAGATTAACATGAAAGGAAGTAGAAATCGAAAATTCAAAAAGAAAACACAAGAATATGAGATTTATAAACATTCAATGAAAAGTAATAATTACAATTTGCATCAAGGAGTTTTTCTTAACAGAATGATTTTTTTCAATTCGTACAATTAACTCCCACTCTCTATATATTTATTTATCTTGGTGGAATTTTCAATCGTTAATAAAATACATTTTAAAGCGTTTAATTGAGCTGAAATTTTGTATACATGATTATTTTGGATGGCATTGGATGGCAATACAGTAATTTAATCATAATTAATAAAAATTAATTAATTAAAACTAATTATTCAAAGAATTACAAATTTAGCCACGTTGGCATCACTTTTGGCGACTTAGCTACTCTTTTGGCGACTTGTGTCAAAAAATTTAAATTTTTTTTCTTACGTTTTAAAGCATTCAGCTGAAATGAAATTTTTATAGACACGATTGTTTGGGATAACAATACGATACTGTAATGATAATTAATAAAAATCGATTACCACTTCTTGTTGTGATTCTCTCATATGTATATACATATGTATATTAATTGAAACTATTTAATAAAAAAGTAGCTAAAATAAAATTTTTCTTTGTTGATCTAAGTAAGAATTGACTTAATTTTTTTTTTATATTACTTGTTTTTCGAAAATGCGCAATTAAACTAATTTTCAAAAAAGTATAAATTTTATTTTAACAGATAATTTCCCAAATTCGGCACTTTTCGTTTTTACACTTAAATTTTTTATATTCAAAAACTGTTATATAGATCGACCTCCCACGTGATAAAGAGAGAACATGTTATCTAATTCAATCAGGTGCGGATAATGATTTTCAGGTTGGATTCGCAAACAGGAAAACTCAACTTTCCTTCAAGATCTTCAATTTCAAGAAACGAGAAGGAAAAAGTTTCAAATAAAAAAAAAGAGAGAGAAACGAGCCTTACGGTAGTCGTATATGATGTGTAACATTTGACATGTTATCTTAGAAAATACGCAATAGTAACTTATATCCTGAAAAAAAATGAATTGGGTATGGTTGGAAATAATTTTCTATCGAATAATTATATCTTTAATGAAAATTTCCTTTAATTAACACAAGGAGTAATGCAATATTTTTTATCAAAAATAGTTATTCTTGATCGATTTGGGGAAAGAGCGGATACAATAGACTTATGATAGCTAAAATATGACACATATACTTGTGATTTCAAAATATTTAAAAACCGATGAGAAACAGCATCAAGAACATTACCACTGTTATCTGTCGAAAATTTTTGATTTGTGTTCATTTCGAGCTTGAATTCATCATTCAAAAAAGCTATGAGCGGCTCAGACTTTGTCAAACTGAAGTTAAAATCACCCCTCAAAATCATGGGAAGCGAGTGATAGTTTTCTTTAAAAGAAGAGCAGAACCACCTTCTGTATATGGTAAAAGTACAAAATGTAGGAAATCTTTAATTTTTTGTACCGTTTTGATTTCAAGAAATGTATAAGACCACCGAAATCACTGTTTGTCCGTTTTCAAATAAGCATTCTGCCGCACATATGTCCTCCAATATCGTTACTAACAATACCCAGGCCACTTGTTTGACGATAAGTAATGTTCATATGAGGAATCACGACATGTGAGTTTTTTCTGTTTGCGACAGATCGCAACACCAGCTGCTCTGCGGCCCGGTCGTTTAAACTGTACGTAGCAATCAAAGTTAGGTATCAAAACATGTTCGTCATTATCTAACCACGTCTCTGACAACATGAGTAACGAACATTTTTATGAAATAACGTCGTCGAAATCTGTTTGGTGAGCCCTTTGACGATTGAGCGTAAGGATCGCAAGTTTATCCTGGGTGAAGTCTAAGACTTGCTGGTATGTGCGAAATGGATTTAGAGTATTATTGGGTGGATGTGTGAGTGTGTGGCCAGAATATCTAATTCCTCCGAGCTACTACCTCTTATCTTAAGAATTTTGAGTGACTGCGACGAATTCACTCTTCCCCTTTGTTAATAAAAATACTTAAAAAGTAAAACATACTTATATGAGAGTAAGAAATTAAAATTTAAAACAACTAAAATGCTTTTAGGGTTAGAAAAATATCTACAAAAACGGTGCAAGCACTGAGAATGAAAACGAATTTCCATCAGTGGGTTGGCGAGGTGAGGCCTGACCAATGGGAATGCATTTTAGAACACAGTCGTTGTAGAAATGAGAGAAACATTGAATGATTTGAAATCAGAAAAACAGCTTTTTTAAAAGCTAATAAAAAATAAAATACATTTTAAAAAAGTAGGAAATAACGTGTTAATTTAAATTTGATCTGGAGAAATAATTTCCCAGGGAAAATTAAATTGATTTAAAGTAAATTTGAAAATAGCGAGTTCCAGGGAATTGAACCTGGGGCGATTCATTTCACGTCTGCTACTATAACCATTAGGCTACGAAGGTTCGTAGAGGGAGTTAAAGTAAGCTTTTAAGGTTGGGTGAGAAGAGTGAAATGAATTTAATTAAGAATTTTAATTGAAGAAAGGTTTCCGAGACATAATATTATCGGGTTTGTTAAAATAAAGATCAGAGATATATTTTTAAATATCCAAAAAAAAAAAAAAAAAAAAGATCGAAGGATTATTAGAGTTATCAGTTTTTTGAAAGAAGTTAGTTGCTAATTTTTTGATAAATTGTCTAATAGATATCATTTTGCTCGCGGATCTGAGGTCCTTATTCCGCATGAACCATCGAGCTTTTAATATTTGTTGGATAATGATGCTTTGAGAAACTTCAAGTTGATTAATATGATTTTTAGCTGCATGTGCCAAGATTGGCGCGGCATACTAGTTAAAACTGGTCTTAGGATTAGTGTGTAGATAAGCAATTTATTTTCTCTGCTCTAATATAGAGATTCTTGCAATTAAAGGGTAGATTTTACAGACCGATTTTGAATTTAGAGTCAAGTGCTGGAGTGCTTGATGTCTACTAGAGCTGTAACCCAGTGTTTCTCAAACTGTGGGGCGCGCCCCTGGGGGCGAGATAAACCTATAAGGGGGGGCGAGCATATCGAAAATAAAAGATTTAAAAAAATTTATTTACTAGAAAGAAGTAAAACAAAATATTTTCTGACAAAATAAAAAATATACACATTTACACGGAAATAATATATATATATTATCTGCGATTTTACATCATCAAAAATAAAAAAAAAACTTCTACTTAAAAACCTCATTTTTTAGCTATCTTTGATACTATAACCAAATAAAAAAAACGTTTTATTCGATTTGCTGTAATCCCATGATGAGAGATTTTTTTATTACGTTTTCTTTTCAAAGCGGAAATGCAACTCTTTCAGAGGAAAGTCAAAACCCAGACCCATAATGATAAAAAATTTTGGGAAGATAAAAAGTTCATCACTGTTATACTCGTATATTATTGTCATCAGCTGTAGGCAGCAGAATGTATTTGCTGCGGTTTGACCTTCGAGCTTACTTGTACGGTTAGTTACGTCCCTGCTCTTATGTATTTGTTTTTTCATTTAGGGAAGTTTGAAGGATTACTAAGCCAAGCGTAATGAAAAACGTTTTACATCATTTTTTTAGAACTTCCATATTGTAATAAATACACTTTTAATCCGAGAGTGGTCAAGCCGAGCACAGAGTACACGAAATCGGTAATTCTGGCAAAACTGTTTAATTGTTACCAATGGCCCTGACACTATCCTCCTGTTTGACAATCTTAGCGTGAACTAAATTATATTTCTCACATATCTCCCTCATTTTTGGGAATGACATACGTTTTTTACGATCTTAAGGTACTTGTTTTGTCTGAGTTCCCGGTGTGATAACTTTTTTTTCCAAAATATTTTCTGTATCCTTGAAAGTAGGTGAGTATATTTTCTCTTAATTAACTTATTCACTGGAATTACAATTTTTATTGCGTACTATTAAAAATAATTATAAAAAAAGGATTGGGGTGACTCACAATAACCCCGCTCGACCATTAGTATCGGGTGCGCACCTGCTCCAGGATTAAAACATGTTGAAGTCTTTTCGCTTTAAATATTAAAAATAATACAATTATTCTTCATCAGAATTTTTTTTATTGTTCATTATTCAACATCAATTCTAAATGCTAATTCTTTGAGGCTTAAAATTACAGTTCGCTTAAAACTAATTATAATTTGAGCAATCATTTAAAAAAATCATTTTACTTTTTTGTAAACATTGTCACGCACTTGGCTTTACTCTCCTTACAATTAAGCAATTATATCAATAATATTTTATTTCCTTATAAATGACTTGTGCAAAGAGCGGGCACTTCAACCGGTATACTTTTAATGTATCAGTGCTGCACAAGAGTATTTTATAACTAATTAATTAATACTAAATTAAGAACAAGGTTAATAAGTATTAGTGACTTCCATGGGCTTGTTTTACAGAGCAAAGTTTTTCAAAGGAATGTTTTTCATGATTAGAAATTGACCCTCTGAGTTCTTTTTCTACATTTAGCTGACATCTATATTTTGTCTTCTAAGCAGCCACCGCATTTTGCAATATGCTCCAATTTAAAAATTAGAGAAAGGAAAAATAATATAATAATTATCCTATTACTTAATATTTTTTTTGCTTAAAAGTAACATATACAAAATTTAATACTTATGTCATGAATTTGTACGGTTTATAATAAAGATTGTAGCTTTAGCGTCAAATTGCAGTATTATTGCATTTAGTACATTATTAATGTATAAGGGGGGGCGCGATAAAAATTGTGATTGAAAAGGGGGCGTCTGTATTGAAAGTTTGAGAAGCACTGCTGTAACCCGTTGCGCTGTACACCACCACGCACTCTTGTTGGTCAAATCAAATACCACACGCTTACGTCACTTCCAGTTACACACATCCGTCCGTTTTCACTAAATCACTCTAACAAATATCCAGCAAGCAAGAGGAAAGATGTTACACATAAAAAAAATGACTGAAATCTTGGTTTTCATCAAATCACTTGACTTTTTAGTCAGGCCTTAAAATGACATATACATTAGAAAATACATTAAAATGACATATACTTAGTGACATAGTAGCTCATGAAGGGCAAGGCTTACTGTGCCTAACTCAGTTTTCGTGACCTTGGTCGCTGAGGTGTATGAACAGATATTCCGATTACGTGATCAGTCTGACGTGAAAACTTGAAGGAGAATTAAGTGTAAAACTACTTAAATTTAATTAAGAAATAAATGTTCTACTCTTATTTTGATACAAATACTTGTATTGCCCAGGTTTTTCAAAGCTATTTTTTATTTAATCAGTCAAAAATACATTTATTATTTGTTAAGCTATACATGTGTCTTTCAGTAATTATCAAGTGAGTGAGTGAATGTTAACGTCGCAATGTGTTTGTTCAGCTACACGAGGGCTTTTGGCGACGGACCATGTAATTTTGAACCATGGTCAAGGGACGTGGATGACACCTGAGCTGGCACCCCCTCTTCCATCTACCACACCAACGGGAGGACGTTTGAGCTCTCGACCGCTTTAATGTGCATCGCACCTACACAGCGGGTCTTTAGTGGTACTGTGATCGAACTCGTGACAAGACCAGTCACGATCCGAAACCTTAACCATTTGGCTACAGCGGCCACTAATTTCTATCAAATAATGCTCTAAAGAAAATTAAAAAGTAGCACAATTATTGGTGTATTGTTTTACCACAAGTAGTAATGCAATTTCATGTAGCGTTAATATTCATTAATCGATTCAATTTAGTTATTTAACATAATTTTTTTAAATGATTTATGCAACCTTATTTCTTTTTTTTACAAAATGAAATACCGAACAAAACGTTTTCCTTTAAGCAATAGTTGTGATATTTATATAGCTTCATAAATTTTAATTTTTTTAAATCTATGTTTATGGATATTGTACAAGAAAATATTTAATTACTTTGTTATTTTTTGCGTAAAATGAGAAGCGATTTTAAGCCCCACCCTATGTAGGAAATATGTGCCACAGTCATTTGTTATTTTTTTCATGCAAGAATATGAGCTTCTACAAAATAATTTATATACATTTTAAATAGGTATATATAATATTATGCAATCCTTCAGTTTTTGTGTCGTTTCTATTTTTAACTTTTCTTCTGTTTTAGGTCTTGCAATAAACGTTTTTCCTTGATTTTAAGAGATTCTTAAGCATAATTGACTTTATGCAATGGTTTATATATATATATATATATATATATATATATATATATATATATATATATATATATATATATATATATATATATGTATGTATGTGTATGTATATATATATATGTGTGTATATATGTAAAAATATATATATATATATATATATAAATATATATATATATATCATATATATATATATATATATATATATATATATATATATATGTATATATATATATGTGTGTGTGTGCATATGTGTGTATATATTTATCTTCAAAAATTGAGATTCATACTTTTCAATGAAACAGCATTATATTATATAATATAATATTTCTCAAGAAAATATCACACGATGATGCACAGTTTATTGAAGGTGTTTGAAAAACACATTTTTGTATTCGAAAATTGTATTTTTATGATACCATTGAGGCACTTTCTAGATTCTGATAAATAATATTTTAAATACATAGTTGTTTTCTGTGTAATATGTCACCATAAAAAAGTATGTAAATTCTGTCAGCATTGAGTCTGACTTACTTTTCAGTCAATTAAATTTTTATAGTGATTTACGAAATTACATTTTATCATAGAATATTTCGAATTCGGTTAAAACTATTTTTTATTTACTAACACGATAATGATAATGGAAATTTTTAAAGCAGTTTATAAAACATTATTTACAATAACATTCGTAAATATGTACTGTAAATATTTTCACTCGCAATTTTTCTAAAAAAAATATAGAGTAAACATTATATGTTCAATTGAAAAATGAACGCTTAACATTTAAGTTTATAAAGAGCTTCTTTCATTCAGAATTTAAAAGACTTTCTTAGAGCTAGATTTAATGACATTTTGTTTTCAGTTAATCATTTTTTATTTTTGTATACACCGAACTTTTCGTAATACGCCAACGAAACCTTTTTTTTAGACATATAAAGGGTGTTTTTTAGAGGTATAGAACTTTAAATTGCAATAAAATAACGATGTATTATTCGATTGACATGAATTTTCTTTTATTCGAAAGATAATCTTGTGGCATTACATTTTAAATATGATTTCTGGCATTGGACTGCCACGGCCGGCTCGGATGTAGTCCAATCTGGACGTCCAATTTTCGATGACTTTTTCCAACATTTGTGGCCGTATATCGGCCATAACACGGCGATTGTTGTCTTCCAAATGGTCAAGCGTTTATGACTTATCCGCATAGACCAATGACTTTACATAGCCCACAAAAAATAGTCTAGCGGTGTTAAATCACAAGATCTTGGAGGCCAATTCACAGGTCCAAAACGTAAAATTAAGCGGTCACTAAACTTGTCTTTCAATAAATCGATTGTGGCACGAGCTGTGTGACATGTTGCGCCGTCTTGTTGGAACCACAGCTCCTGGACATCATGATTGTTCAATTCAGGAATGAAAAAGTGAGTAATCATGGCTCTCTACCGATCACCATTGACTGTAACGTTGTGGCCTTCATCGTTTTTGAAGAAGGATTCCACCAGCCCATAAAGCGCACCAAACAGTCAGTTTTTCTGGATGTAACGGTGTTTCGACATACACTTGTGGATTAGCTTCACTCCAAATGCGGTAGTTTTGTTTGTTGACGTAGCCATTCAACCAGAAGTGCGCTTCATTGCTAAACAAAATTCGCTTATGATAATCGGGAACAACGGCAATCTCGTTTTGGGCCCATTCGACGAATCTACGCCTTGCTTGATGATCGTTTTGATGAATTGCCAAACCAAACTGAGAATAAATCACTTGACATCTGTTAAATCGGTCGCCATCTTGGAAAATAATGCCAACTTAAACTTCTATACCTGGAAAAAAAACACTCTTTTTTAATATCTTATAACCCTGTATGAACAAATGTTCACCATAATGGAGAAAAATATAACTTAGAAACACAATTTTCATTTAGGCAAGCGGTTCTTAAACTTTCAATCGCCACGGATCCCTTTTATGTATCAGACTGACATAGCGGACCCCCGTATTACGAACGTAATGTTCATGTTTGAAATACATGTTTTAGACGAGTTTTTTCATGAAGAACAATTTAATGATTTAGTTTAGGATGACACCTCTCATTTTTTCCAAGAGGTATTTCAGAGTTTCTAAAAGAGGGAAATCTTAACGGTATAAAAGAGATAACAAGGACCTTAAAGAAAAGCGCTGAAGACCATCGTTTAAGAACCACTGATTTAAGCGATTTTGAAAATTTAAAAATTAAATTGATATCAAAACTAAAAGTCATATACTGTCGAATCTCCATCTAACTAGTCTCTGTATTGCGAATTTTTCTATACAGCGAACGTTTTCCTGGAACCAAGGACATTTCACGAGTAATTAAATTTAAGGACACATGTGGTAATGTATGTTTAGAATCTCTAGTTATAAAATAAAGTACGTTTAAAGTTACTTGCATGCTTTAAATTAGAAAATGTCTATAAAATTCATTAATTTTAATTTGAAAATTTTTTTTAATGTTGAAAATGCAGTATATTCCTCAACATTATTTTTTTTGCTTTCTTTGCATAGTTTTTCTTTCTTTTTTGATGGGTAAGATATATAAAATACATAAATATTCATTTACAAAAAAGAGTAAATAATTACTGTTTTTATATATATTGTTTATGAATTTAAAATTGGTTTTATGTAGTTTATGAAGTTTTATAAAAGATGAACCTCTATAACGAACATTTTTTCGGGATTCAGCTACTTCATAATATAGAGGTCCGATTGTCTTTTAATTATAAGGACAAATAATACAAAGTTTCAACTAACCTGTACCTCGAGAGCATGGTATGTTAACACTAATGCTAAGAGAAATCCCGTGGATACAGATATTACAGTCTTCAAGGCAATAGAGAAAACGGAAGCCTGTGAAAAAATAAACATGAAATTTATTCAATCATCTATACTTCAATAATCTACAACATATCTGTAATTTACAGAGAACAATTTAACTTTACATTTTTCTTATCACAACCTGATTAAAAAAGATTCACTTTTTTCATCAGGTTGTGATACGAAAAATGTAAAGTTTAACAGCAATGCAAATTACATTGAGCTTAATGCACGTTATATTTAAAGTTGAATAAAATATTTTACCAATTAAATATAAACAACGCAAATTGCATTAAGTAATGGTTGCAAAGTAAAGGGGTTAATTGTTCAAGTAAAACATAAATAAAATTGTGAAGATCCCCTTGGATCTATCTCACTTTGAGAACGAGAATAATTTGTAGTCAGATAAGAGTCAGTAGCCATTTTTATAAATAACTTTCTTTATTTGGTTATCTTTTCCAAATAGAATCAAAGACTTATTAACAAATATATCTAAATAGTTTTATGAGGTTTAAAAGGGACTTTCCTTTAAATAAACTTAAATATTTAATGATCCAATTAATTAACAATTAGAATATCGATCACGCAGAGATTATCGCGATAAAAGAGATCCCAGATTTATATTCAATAATGTTCCTATTGAACATTTAACTTTAATCTCACTCCTAATATAATAAACGAGACTTTAAATATAAATCAATATTTACCACCCTGCAGCTCAGCTCTTCCTGAGATTTATCCACCTAGAAATCTAACTTCACCGTTATACCTTCCTGCTTCAATCTCTCTCTCCTACTGCTTTTTGCTTTACTATTCCGTTTGACTTAAATACTTTATCTAATCTGCATAACAAGGAATCCTGTCCTCTTTTTGGAGCTGATTGGAAATAGGTAGGGGAATCAAATTTCCCTAAAAGAGACGACTCAGAAGGTTAGTGATAAAGTTCCGTATAGGTTTGTCACAAAGTGTATAACGTCAAGAATATTTCTCCATCTGCTACTAGATGGCTGCATAGCTCATCTGGAAATGTGTGATGCAATTGATAGAAATAAATATCCATAGTAAATCTTTAATAGCGAAGGTGTACCAATAATACTTTAATACAGTGCTTCTCAAAGTTTCAATAGTTGCGATCCAATATTCAATCATAATTTTCATCACGCCACCCTCCATACAATAATAATGTATTTGATTCAATAATACTATATTTTGACGATAAGGCTACAAAAAACGACTTTAACCTCTTAAGTGCCACCAGCGTTTATAAATGTCTCACTCAGCCAAAGCATTATTTTCCCTGGACGTATATATACGTCTTTCCGAAGCACGATCTTCTCTGAGCAATGATATCCATAAAATTATTCCGAAGACTTTGGAATGCAATAAAAGAACCTTGACAGAGTGTTTACGAAGTGTTTACTTATTTCAGAGCATTTGTTTCTTTATTCATTTTCTCTCCCCCACCCCAAAACATCACATTCACGTGGCTACGCGGAAAACGGTGCCATTGGGGAGTGATTCGCGTAACTTTCAATCGTACAAATGATCAAGATCAGTGTTAATTTGTGTACATAATTTTATATATGACGAGCCCATGCGGATCATTGATAAATTAATTATAAAATGCATTGGTTAGTATTGATATATTTATAAGTGTAAGTATCAGTGCTAATGTGTATTTATTTTTATTATGTCAGAATGTATTTTGTTTGTTCACTTTCAGTAAATTAATAGTTTTTTAAATTTTTCAATATGCTCGTACTCCCTGGTAGAGTTATCCCGCCTCCCCCTAGGGAGCACGCCCCACAGTTTGAGGTACGCTGCTTTAACGGATACGCCCAAAAAAGTACGGTCAGAACCCCGATTTAACGAAATTTTTTTCTTTCCCCGACTAAAATGAAGTTAAAGAAACCCTATTCAACGAATAATAAACCCTTAATTAACGAATTATTTAGTCATTTGGACATTTTTCTATTAGATTGTATTAGAAGAAAATGGATGTTTTTTCAAGTAGCATATCCTTTTTGACCGAAACAGAAAGAGACTTTTCTTGAAAGAAGCAAATTTTAACAGGCAATGGCGAAGATTCTTATTGGACTTAGCAGCTGCAGATGAGCAATGAGTGTAACTTATTAAGCTATTTTTTAATATAGCAGAAATTTCCTTTCTTATCTGATCCCGTTCTACAAAGAACGGATATTTTAAGATTTTATACGATTAGGATACATTTGATGACTGACTGTCTATCTGTGCAACTGAAGTTGTGAAAATTGTTGATCCGTTGGAGACAATGAACTGTGATTTTCTATTGTAAAAATTGATAATCAAACTTCTAACAAAACAGCTGTATTTTCTAATGTTTTACATTGTTTGTGGAAACTGTGAAAACATCTCTCTCTCTCTCTCTGTGCAACATGTTGTAAATGATGTAGTATTTTCGTCTATGCACAAAATCGAAAAAGAAATCCTTCGAGTCAGGAATCAAAAAGATTGTCAAACATCTGTTATAGTTAGTATTTTAAAATTTCCAATTAACTAGTCGTAATAATTTACTAATAGTATTTTACCTGTTCAATAGAAGTACAAATTCCTACTATGGATATTGTTTGTATAGTTGTTTGTTATAGAATTTCCAAAAGGTAAGTGTAAAAAAATTATATCTTGTTTAGACTCTGATAAAACCAATAACTCCGAATTATCGAACAAAATGCTAGGTCCCAATAAATTCGTTGAATCAAGGTTCAATTCTATATCAGAGGGCCATTTAAACTTTACGGAAAGAAAAAATCCTTGCTTTCAAAGGGACATAAAAAATAAGCAGTTAGGTTAACTTTCATAAGTATTTTCGCTATATGACACGTAAGGTATTGCCAATGCAACAATGGGCACACTGCTCTCTTGTCTCTGGTAGTTCAAATCTATCACTGTGACTGTTTTAACTGTTTAATCACAACCAAAAATTTGTCCATTTCTTTCAGATAAGTCATGCAAAAACAATGTAGCTATTACTTAAATAAACAAATATTTCAATATGAAATTTATCATTTTTGCTTAGAAAGTTTCAGAATAATATTTTTCTTTCTATTGTTGAATATATTACAGCCCAATATACAAAACTATTTTTTTCCGGAAATTTGGATTTTTGTGATGTTTCAGAATCTGATCTGAATGATATTTAATTTCTTAAGTAAATTTTTTTTTATCCTTTTTTTAAATAAACTGCTATTAAAGTGATCGTAAAAATTAAAATGTAAATGATGATGGGATTTGAAAGCAAATTTTATGTATACATAATGATTTCACCTTGTAAATAGATGCCCCCAGCAAATACTTTTCTTTGAACGTTTTCATTCTTTTTTCATTGAACATTTGAATAATTTTTTGAATAAATTTGCATTTCTCATATTGAAGCTATATATAATTTAACAAATGCATGCGTATAAAAAGAAATACAACAAATGAATTAGTTTTGAAAATAAAAACAATGACATAATTTAATTTTTTTTATTTAAATTATATTTTATAGAATTTTTTTACGATACAAGTAAAATTAGAGGAAATAAACTTTAAATGAAGAATAAGAAATAGTGTTGGCTTATTTAAAACTATCATCTAAATGTATTTTCCTTTGGATGTATAAACATGTTATAATTAAAATTAAAAATATTTTTATCTAGTTTTATTGTTTCTGTGTTGCTTTTCAGTGATTTGTTAGTTTCATTTAATTAATTAAAAAGCGATAACCGTAAAAAAGTTTAAAAATTACTTTGTTAAAGCATAAATTATTTTTATTTTTATTAATTTCCAGTTTGGTTGCAAACTTCCACACTTAATAACAAAATTCCACAATTAATTTATTAACTATTTCTTTTTCGCAAAAATAGATTATTCTATCTAATGTTTGTAGAGAAATCCAGTGGTTAAAGTAACTCTAACAATGATTTGCCGACAAGACCGATAGCATGTAAAAAAAGAGAGAGTAACACATTTTAGGACATATTCACATATTTCATATGGAATTTCACATATTTAGACATTCTGCATTTAATATAAAATGATATTATTAATGCTATTTTACAATTATTTAAACTAGGGGAATACATACTTTTTTGCTTCAAGCGTTAATTTTAAATAATGCTTTTGTCATATTTTTGGACGCACCTGATTTTCAGAAAAGAAAGTTTGTCGATTGTTTCAGTACAAAATAGTCAAAATATCTCCAAACTTTCTCAAAATTGTCTTATAATGTTTTATATCTTAGAAATCTTAATAAAATCATTTTTTTTCATTCAAATGAATTTTTGTGTATACATGTTTTGGACCTCAGAAATATTAAATTTTAAAGCCAAAACAAACAAGAAAAACAATCAAATAAAAGGAAATATGAAAGCCGCGACTGAATTGGTCCAAATTCTTCCTCCATTAAATGTACAACGAAACATTTAAAATTAAGCCGTAAAATAAATAAACTAAATATATTCATCTTGAGAAACTTACAATAGGCACTTATAAAGACTGAAGTACGTGATTAGATTGACAAAATACAACATCAAAAGGAGCAAATAACATGAAGTTATTTTTAAAAATTCAGATCTGAGGCAAATAGGTTTTTGTTCTTTAATTCTGATAAATGCACATTCTCTAACCCAAAACACTTAAGAAAGTTTTGAAAAGTCCTCAAAAGAACAAAACTTTTGCATTTGTTATGAACTGATATCTTTTTCTTAAGGCAAACAAGTAAAACAAATCAAATCAGTTCGAGAATGATTTATTACAGAAACAATTCAAGTACTTGAAAAATTCTATAATTGGGTGTTACGTTTAAAAAACAAGTTTATAAGAAAATAATTGCTAATTGTCAGCATAATTAAGTCCAATATATATATATTGGATACATATTTTAAAAAGTTTCCGGAACAACTACGAACAGTCTACTTGAGTTAATTACGTAATGATATATGCGTCGTTCTATAAATTATCTATATAAATGTGCGTATGTGTGTGTGTGTGTAAAAGTAGTAATAGTTATCTGAACTTAACTAGTTTGGGGAATATTGTTAAATCCACATGAATGAAATTATTTCTAATTTACGTTTAATGATTAAGAAAATTATCAGCATACGAATAATGGGCATTTTTTTTCAACCATGGGTTCGTTCAGAAGATAAAAGGATTCAAGGGAAATAATTGATAAAAGACTCAGGATGTTGTTTTTGGAATTTGCATTAATCAGAGAATTTGACACAAATAAAGGATTCTAAAATTATCGAACAGTTTAGAAACTCATTTTGTGTGTTAATAGTTTTTAAGCAATATAGTAATGATTAAATTATAGGCTTAATAAAATATTTTTGGGGGAAATCTAAGCAAGAATAGGAGTTTCTATATCTGTAGTTCAATTGATATTTCAATCAAATGTTTTACTCAAGTATTTTTTAAATATAAATAAGGATACTTTCCTCAAAGGGTTAATTTTTTGATCGCATGGGAGTTTTTTTTAAACCTTTAAGTTTCAAGCTTATAATTTATACGAGGGTAACTCTGAAATTTTTTAGGTACGAGCAGACGAGAAGTTACAAAAAAAAACAATGGTTTAATTTGAAAATACAAAGTATTTTAACACTTCGACGATTTTTTTACTGACTTACTTCAGGTTGTTTAGTGTAGAATAAATTTTAAACGGAAGAAAAAAAGGAGTTGGCGAGAGAACATTATCGAGCTATGATTTTAAAGCGAGATTAAATCAAGGCGAATAAGTTCAATGGCTGCAACTAACATTTGGTGATGAATCTCCATGTCATGCTACTTACTGTATTCAGATGGTTTAAAGAATTTCGCAGAGGTCGTAATTCTCTTCAGGATGAAGAACACACACACACCACGGTCGGAAGTAATCCCAGATAACATATCTACCATTTGAAAATTGAAAATTGTAAATAGATGTTAATCACTGTACTTGCCAAATAATACAGAAGAAGCTTAACATTGGATCCTGCCATACAAAAAATATTTCATGAAGAATTACACATGGAAAAAAAAGTTTTGCCGTTGGATTCCCCATAATCTAAATGAGCACTAAAATGAAGAGGCGTGTCATAATCTGTAAATAAACCCTTAAATTACTAAATGATGATGGCCACTGTATCATTTCTAAATTTGTAACGGGTGTAGAAACGTACATACGGTTTTCTGACATCCCAATACGTCAAGAATACAAAGTATGGGGCTTTAGATTCTATCACTCCTACAATGGTGAAAACACAACGAGCAATGGTACAAAAAGTAATGTATGTCGTTTTCTTCAGAAGTACGGGATTGGTCAAAGCCATCAAGTTGAAAGGACAAAAGACAGTAACAGCAAACTCGTATACCACTAGAATGCCTTCCAGAATTTCTCCAAGAAGGGAATATTAGGGGACTAATGCTTCACCATGACAATGCCTCTTCCCATACAGCCAGATTAACAGTTGAGTTTTTTAACCAAAGACAACTGAAACTGATAGAACATCCACCATATTTTCCGGAACTAGCTATCTGTGACTTATTGTTATTTTTTAATCTGAACAAGGACCTATGTGGACGTCGTATTTATTCAGAAGAGATTTATGTGGCTATATATATATATATATATATATATATATATATATATATAAATGCATTTTTCTCATCTATTCGAAGAAATTAATGGTTTGAAGCATTTAATCTGTGGAAAATTCATCCACAAAAGTACATTGATGCTGGAGATTGATTACTTAGAACACTCTTAAAATTTTGTAAGAATAATTTTAAAAACTTAGGCGTACCTCAAAAACTTCAGAATGACCCTCGTACCAGTGCCTAAATATGTTTGTTACAGTAATTAATAAGGCTTTTATGTGTTTGTGTATATTATGTGACAAAGTTGAATGAGATGATATTAAATAAAAGAGGAAGAAAAAGAGTAAAAATGAGTAATTTTTTTAAAGTATAGAAATTTTTAGGAAGATATATATATATATATATATATATATATATATATATATATATATCTTTTTTTAATAAAACTGAATGAAAATTTTAAATTTTGTTTTATAAAGTTTTTTTAAACAATTATAAAATATAATGCAGTACAGCAGTATAATAATATATAATTCAGTAATTATCACTGTAAATTAAAATTATTGATTTGACATTAATTCGGAAATATTGGGATGTTTTTAAAATAAAATAGAAATAGCATTTTTTATAAGAAATTTTAACTGAAAGAAAGAAATTGAAAATTAATAAAGATACATATCCAATAATTTATACCTATGGGTAAACTGTATGCATGGTAAAACTTAGTAATAGTTTTGGCAAAAGAATATAAAGAAATATATTTTGCTGAAAACACGGGTCATGAAAAAAGTGTCTACTTATAATGAAATTAAGTATATGTAAAGCTCATATAGAGATAATTAAAAATCCAATGTGTCTCAGCATCCATTAATCACTAGCAATGGTAAATTGTGCATTAAAATCGAAAATTGGTGAAACTATGTCTGCCAGCAATGCATACTCATATACGTCGATATAAGTAATGATAAATATTGCTAATTTCATCTTCTTCCAGGCATTATAAGTTGCTAGGGATATGTGGTGTTTGGAGGTATTCAAACGTTTTGGATGACAATCCCCATGTGTGTCATTAGCAAAGCATTTTAAGACTCTTCTGACCAAGGATGAGGGGCTTTAAAAAGATTCTATGGCCATTTTCTTAAGGACTGAAATCTGATTTATCACTGGAAACTAGATGATGCCATTCTTTTGGCACCTACGATGATCAGCTGCAACACACACACACAACTCTACATGACTCTGACGATGTGATCTTTACTACAAAACTAAGCCCGGTAAGATGATGGATGGTAACACAAATAGTATGTAGAATGGGTAAGTAAGTGTTATACGAACGCCGCATTAAAAGGCTGCCCGAGAGCTAATGGTAATCTACCTCATTATTTTGAACCATGGTCAAGTGATGAGGATGACAACTGAGCTGGCACCTCTGTCCATCTCCTAACTTCCATAGCACACTAAAAGGAGGACGTTTGAGCTTCGACCGATTTAACTTGCAGCAGCCCCTCCTTACGGCGGGTACTCAATTGCACTAGTCTCGAACTCATGACACGCCAATCATCAGTGTACGACTTTGACCACTAGGATACCATGCCTACCACTGACAGCGTGAAAGAGGTAGAGTTTGATACGAATTTGGGATAGAAGGAGTTGAATAGCATGTCTTAATCTACAGTTTGGGGAAGGTCGAGTTTCTCATAGAATCATTTAATCCTTCGTTGGATTCATACACCTTGGCCATCCATTTCATCATTATTCCATGCAGTAGCATTTTTTGTCCATATCATTGCAAAGCTGTGTGCGCATTGTGAAAGGGATGTTCTATTAATATAATGACTAGCCACCTTGACGACCAGTTGGCCATAAAAGCTTCAACGTCAATACGGCAATATTGGTTATGCCTCTACGGAATTGTAACTCCAAAGAGGAAGAAAATAGACCTTCCGCAATTGTTATATGTTTCAAGTAATGCTAAAAACTAGTTTTATAACCAAAGTTAACATTTAATGATTCTTAAAATTTACCTAATGTGCTAAAATTTACCACATTATCTACCTATTTTTATCTTAAATATATCATACTTATATAAAGGAAGGAAGTCCCTAAGAAATTTCAAGATGATGGAATTGCTTATTTGAAGAAAGATTGCATGCAATTAAATTCGGTTTAATTACTTTGTGCATCAGAGGAACCAAACATAACTATATGTTTTGTTGGAGCAAAAATAATTTATAGCAACTTTTCTACCTGAAATAGTAAATCCCTGGAATAGTAAAAAAAATTGTGGAATAATGTATAATTTTTGGAAGAAATAGAGAATAAAAGATCCAGAAAACAATTTCCCCGTTAAGTGTATTCAAAAACAAAAATGTTTCAAAATTACTAAATGAATATTGGACAATATTTACCATGCTATATCCCTATGTGAAAAGCTCCCAGATCTTGTCTTAGAACTACAACTATTTCAAATGTTTCACTTAAACCAGAAGGAATTATATGTGCAACATTGTAAAGCAAGCTAATACATGAAAATGCTTCATGGGTGTAGATTTAATGCAATAATTATTGGAATATTAATTGTTTAAGAATGATTATGGTTGTACTAATACTATCCTCTCATTTATTTGAATCTCATTTCTAATCACTGATATATCTTCGCAGTGGAATTTGGAATTGTGCAGTCAAATCCAGATTCAATGTAGCGATATTACTCAAAACTAACCTCTTTTAATTATCAGACTAATTAGTTCAATTAATTGAATGGATGCTTCTCTAAATTGAAAACTGATTAATCTAACATTCGAAAATATCATTCACATTATCATATTACCATCAGGTAATCAAGAAGAAATTAGTTGTACCCGTTTACTTATTAATGGAAAATGGAGTATTGTTAAACATCTGCGTAATCCTCACTATGGGTGTGATGTGACAAGGAAATCCCGGAATATCACGCTTAAGGCATCCGACTACGTACGGAACCGTGATTTTAAAAAGCGCATAAATGGATAGTTTTCGCGACGTTTAGTGTCACTTAGATTATAATACATGAAAAGAGTGTTTTTTTTCAGGTATAGAAGTTTTAGTAGGCATTACTTTCCAAGATGGCGACCGATTTAACAGCTGTCAAGTGATTTATTTTCAGTTTGGTTTGGCAATTCATCATGAATAGACTCACGCCTGAACAACGCTTTCAAATTATGCAATTTTATTTCGAAAATAATGGTTCTGTGCAGAATACGTATCGCGCACTACGTCCATTTTATCGTCGACAAAATATTAGCACTTCTGGTTGAATGGCTACGTCAACAAACAAAACTGCCGCATTTGAGGTGAAGCTAATCCACAAGTGTATGTCGAAACACCGTTACATCCAGAAAAACTGACTGTTTGGTGCGCTTTATGGGCTGGTGGAATCATTGGTCCGTACTTCTTCAAAAACGATGAAGGTCACAACGTTACAGTCAATGGTGATCGCTATAGAGCCATGATTACTAACTTTTTCATTCCTGAATTGAACAATCATGATGTCCAGGAGCTGTGGTTCCAACAAGACGGCGCAACATGTCACACAGCTCGTGCCACAATCGATTTATTGAAAGACACGTTTGGTGACCGCCTAATTTCACGTTTTGGACCTGTGAATTGGCCTCCAAGATCTTGTGATTTAACACCGCTAGACTATTTTCTGTGGGGCTATGTAAAGTCATTGGTCTATGTGGATAAGCCACAAACGCTTTACCATTTGGAAGACAACATTCGCCGTGTTATTGCCGATATACGGCCACAAATGCTGGAAAAAGTCATCGAAAATTGGACGTCCAGATTGGACTACATCCGAGCCAGCCGTGGTAGTCTTATGCCAGAAATCATATTTAAAATGTAATGCCACAAGATTATCTTTCGAATTTCAAAAGTTCGCTGTTTTATTGCAATTTAGTTCTATCTCTAAAAAAACACCCTTTATAAAATTGTTTTAAGGACATTTTTTTGACAAAAAAAAAATTATTTGAATACAATATTTTGGCAAAAAATTAACTTAGAATAACTTTTTTTTTCTTTTGTAAAAAAATTTTTGCCTGTGTATAGCTCAGACCTCTGTACAGATTTTCAACTAGGATTTTGAAAAATTCATATTATTTTCAGAGTTACAACCCATTGAAATAATTATCGGCGTTTTTTTTTCACATTTCTTTCCTCTGTTGTCGTAAAAAACATAGATAAACCCCTTCTAAGTTACATACTTCAAAAATTCTAGTTGAGCCTCTGTACAGAGGTCTGAGGTATATGCAGGCAAAATATTATTATACTAGAAGCATTTTTCACACAAGGAGAATATTTTGAAAATGGGCTATTCTATGTTCATTTTTTGTCAAAATATTGTACTTAAATAATTTTTTGATGTAATATTATTCTTAAAACAGTTTTATGTACATTTTCTAACCTAAGTGACACTAAATATCATAAATATTATCCATTTATACGCTTTTGCGAAATCACGGTTCCGAACGTAGTCGGATACCTTAATGCGGATACCCTCAGTGCAGATCCTGTTATAGAATGGTTTCTAATTTGATTAATAATTTTCAACTTATACTGATTGATTCACTATTATACGATTTGAAGAGGTTTTGCTCCAAAATAGTCCTATTAAAATGTTCCCTACCTAAGAGAAGGCTACCCTAAAGAACAAATTTTCAGCGTCGACGTAACTGGGTTGTAAGAAATAAACAAATTCACCCTGACTGTGGAGCATCAAAGGTTCAAATTTACTTTATTGCTAGGAGGGTAATGTATCTGATGATTTCTAACAATGTCCTTGCTTGTTTATTTTACTTCAGGCTTAACAGTTGGTTTAAATATTAGTTTTTCCTCGTTGTTAAAGCTATTACGAAAAGTAAAACGTAGAATTTAATACCTTATTGTAATTAAATAATGCTTTAGTTCATCCTATTATACATTCTAATGTTTATAATAATGTATGTACGTATTTATACAACGCCAATGATATAACTATGATTATAAAGTATAACACAAAATTTTTTGTCTGTAAATGAATATATATATATATATATATATATAAAACGTTTCGATGTTTCTTCGCTGCTTTTATTTAAAAAAATGACTCAGCTTGCTTTTAAAACAGTTCTAGCAAAGATATGCAGAAAATATGCCATTTTGCTCTCTCAATCAGTTTTTTTAGAAGTGCAGTATAATGAAATTAGTAACTAAATATTTGGAAAAAAATAATAAAGGTAAAAATAATATAAAATTTATGTCATATAGAAGTAAAAGGAAACAATATTAAATGATTATTTTCCTTTGTTATATTATGGAAATAAGAATCTTAGCTAAACATAGTTAATATTTTTACCTTGCGTAATCAAAATTTTAAACGTTCAAAGGGATTAAAATGTTAACCATTGCATTCTCTCTCTCTTAGCTTTATTCTATCTCTCTCTTCAGTTTTCAATACAATTTAGCATTAGGATATCTAAAAAAGGAATATCTTTCTCAAAATTTGAAATAGTATCTACAATTATTTTACTTCATTTACCTTAAAGCCATACTTAATCAATCATATTGAAATTTAGTAATAATGCTTAATGTTTTTAAATACATGAACACTTTTCTATAATTAATAATAATTTGTATTGGAATCGTTACAAATTTTTAAAATTAATTTTATTGAAAATAATAATAAAATCGAAGTAAAAAAATTATTCTAAAGTTCCAAAATATACAGAAAACGTATTTAATATTTTCGAAATCATTTCATTTAGATAAACTGAAAAAACCATTGAACAAAAAGGGGGAAACACAAAATACAAACCTAAATGTAAAGTGCGTTGTTATTTCTGTACTTATAGGGTTGCTTTTCCCTTTTTTTTCTATACTTTGAGGGTTGCTTTTATATTTACTTGTAGGGTTATTCTTTTCCAGTAAAGAAACATTTAGGCAACAGAATACAATTATACGTTAATTCCGTTTAAATATCCTTAAAAAAGAAATTGCAATATCTACACACACATACAAATTTTATATTAACAAATATTATATAAAATTTTCATGAATAGCACTAAAGTCTCTCATTGAGAGACTGGACAAAGAGGTCTGTGAGAATGAAAAGACCTCTGGCTCTTCGCTTACTTATGAAGAATTTTACTCAAATGAAAGATCTAAACTAAAGATCTAATATGGCGTATTCTACATACGCATCAATGATGCACCGGGTCATTCTCTGGCTCTCTGCTGGAAATCAAATGTAACCGTGGCACTCTGACTGTTCTGACTAGACAAAAGAGTAGCCACTTTAAATGCTTTTCCTTCCATAGTGGTAGAAAAGTCCATCCCAAATGTAAAAAAATGTGAGACGATCCAGGTTCACTGGATCACATTCCGAGATGCATTGAACTTTCTAAGAGGGATTTAACATCCAATCATCTTATTATTGTAAATATTTTGGCTTTTAATAAGGTTCTGGAGATGATCTGACATAAGTCAGATCTTTCGAGGCTAAGCAACAATTACAAAATGAATAGTATAGATATTATATTTACAAATTTTATGCATTACAAATTTTATATTTACCCCTTTTATGTTTACAAATTAGTTATTTTTCTTCAGCAAGTAAACATTTTAGGCAACATAAACAAAAATAATATTTAAATACCATTCGAATATCCTTAAAATAGAAAATGTTATCCTTACAAATTTTAAATTTAATGTTTCCATTTCAAAAGATACATTTTAAGTAATTACTATTCATTAAGCCGTCGTATTCACACATAAGCAATAATGTTACAGGTGGTAAACCTTGCTTATTTACTTATGCATGTGTAAATACAATTAACTTTGCTGCGAAGGTAATAAATTATTAATGTTGTTTCCTAAAGTGGAAATGAATAGTAAGGGGAGCTTCAGAGATCGCGCGCAAATATCTGTTGGATAGAATCAATTTGCTTTGTTATAAAATAGGAAAGAAAATAATTGTGAAGAGATTTGTTTTCTTTCAAAATAATTATGGGAACAGAATTACTGTAATGAAACGTAATGGTATTAATTTGATTAATGGAGTAAATGTGAACTAACAGAAATGCTAAAATGCAAAAGAGAAAATGAGTTATACTGAGGTTATCCAATCCTCAGTGTATATACATGTTGTACTCTATCATGGCATGTTATATATACACATACGGATATATATAAACTTTTACTATACTCTTATTGAGAGACAAAAATACTTTAAGTACTAATGAATAAAATGGATAGCTGAAATATTGATAACTATAAAAGACGGGTGCTGCAGTATTTATAAACATTGCTGACTGAGGACTATTTTCATAACATAGTGGGGTTTAACCATTTTTTCAGCTAACCGGCCTTGACCCTTTTTTCTTCTTTGTCCAAAACCCGATGGAATATAAAAGATATTTCTAGCAAATTATGAATAAATAATACCTTAAAAATAATACCTATAATAATACCTAAAATAAGCATTACAATTTTTAGATGATGCTCGAATGAAAGCACATTTAACCAATTATTGCAAGTTTCTGTGATACAAATACAAATTCGAAGTTTCAAAA
This sequence comes from Trichonephila clavipes, assembly GCA_019973935.1. NCBI lineage: Eukaryota > Metazoa > Arthropoda > Arachnida > Araneae > Nephilidae > Trichonephila > Trichonephila clavipes. The sequence goes on from BMAU01000162.1 coordinate 701,179, forward strand.
ATAAATATCTATTAGCAGCAAAAATTATTAACTATGTAATTATTCCTAACTAAGATAGTTATTCTAACTTCTAATTATTTCTATTCCCCTGTACGCCTAACTGTACAACCCACATTGTACATCTTATACAACTATTATAACTCAAATTGTAAATTTATAATTTAGAAGTATTTGTAGTTCTACTTTTTTTCAATATATTGTAAGCAGGAAAAATAAATTTCCACTCTTCATCTCCGCACTTTCATTTGTAGTTCAATTTAGCGCCTTGTCTAAAACAATGTTCCTAATCATCGCTTCCTTTAAATTGCTCTGAATTTTTATTCTGATTTTCTTATGAATCTTGGCATAGCCACATACAATTGTCGATGAGTAAATATTGAGTCCTTCGATGTTCCGCATAAGCCAACATCTTCAAACCCTGTCCCTGTTTTATGATAACAGTCGTAATATTCGCAAGCAATGCCGTTCTTTGCATTATAATGGTATTTCAAAGGATTCATCGGAAACTTGGTGAAATTTTGGCGATACAGCCAAATTGTGGTATCAGTTTTGGTGACCAAATTTGGCGACTTCACGGCTATAAGAATGTTTCTAGAAATTACTGGAGAAATCCATAACATCATGATCTATGACGTAAACGGACTTTTTGTGAACGCGCTGAAAGGTAGGGGAAAAACCCTCAATACAAATTGTTCTTGGTGCTTCTCTTCTGTTAAATTCATCTTTCTACGGCCTATTTTCAACCAATACCTTATGTATAAATAATTTTATTACCTCATCACGCGAAGAACTGATTTTATACATAGAGGGAAAAAACGAAAATTTTTGAAACAATATTAAGATTTTTTTCTGCATTTTCTGTACTATAATTCCAATATGCTGGTAATAAGCATTTCATAAATATTATTAAGCCGTGATATAGTAAAGAAACTTTACAACCCTTAATTTCTCTGTTTTTCTTCTCCTCTTGCTGTTTCTCAAGCCACCCGATAGAGTCTCTCGAGATTCATCACAGCGATGGTCTAGTTTTTCGCCTGTAGTTAGCAGCAGCTTTGAGCACCATGCAGGTGACAGTATTAATTCACTCTGTTACATCTTCGATTTTGTGGGAAAAAACTACGGGGGATGGTCTGAGTATCTCACTTCTCTTAACTTATTAGAGCTATTTATGACTCGACGAGTATTAAGAGTGCTCCCCTGGCATACAGGCACTACACATTTACATGCATCCATGACTTCTCCAGGACTCGAACCCAGGCTCTACGACACGGTCGGGGTCATTAACCACTATACTGTCTGGGGGGCCTCACTTTTCTTTCAACATAGGAAATCAGAGTTCAAACAATTATATTTTGTTTATCTTCAAAGCAAGTAATATAAAAAAAATTATTTAAAGACAATTCCTACATTATTAGAAAAACTATCAGTTGCAGATTTATCTACCTTCGTCAGAAATAACGAAAAATAAATTTAAAATTAAGAAATAAATTTAATTAATAAATTAATATTTGAAAAAAAATGTATCAACATAAAGTGCAGTCCACTACAAGTTTATAAAATATATTTGAATTTGAATGGATGAATAAATGTATTTTATTAACGATTAAAAATCTGGGCATCTATATCTATCTATCTATCATATATCTATACATATATGTAATAATTCCCTCTAGCATCCTTTTAACTAACTCTTTTTATTAATATTTAAAAAAGCTTTAATTCTTTGGTTCAAAATAACACTTTAATCTTAATCGTAATCAACTAGTATCCGAAATCCCTGTCCCGCCCATTTCAACCAATCATAACTACTATGACATAATAATCACGCGGTTGTCACAGCCGGTATATAAAGCGAAAATCTTGTATGATCGCTCTCTTTGTCTTTGTGTTTTATCCTGCAGGATGTCGCTGCTGCTTGTCTCTTTGTCCGCTTTGCTTTCGCCATATAATCGTTGCAAGTTTGTCTCCAGCTCGTCGTTTTGAAAATGCACAAAAAGCTGCAGCTCTTTTATGCTTTGTGCTTTATCTGTCTGCGTGTTCGTCCCTGTTCTAATATGAAATACCACTGTGATTATAAGCGTTTTGATGTTTGTGTCAAAATAAAAGTGCTGAACATCCATTCAGAAGATGTTTTCTGAGAGTTGATATCCAAATACAACAACACCGCGGCCAACGCTATTACATATATAAATTTATATATATATATATATATATATATATAACAGGGAGAGTGTGGACTAATAATAGGAATTAAAATAAAATTTGAATAAAGAAATGTTTTTACATGAAGTCTTCTAAAATGTGTCTCTCTCATTAAATATATATATATAGAGAGAGAAAAATAGAGAGGGAGAGAGTGAATTAATAGTAGAAATTGAAAAATAATATGAAATTATAAATTAAGGGACCTAAACGAAAGCAGGAACTAAATCCCTGAGTTTGCATTGAACTTAAAACGTAATATAATGACATGATTATAATAAAAATAAATTATTTTTAGTGTTTTTAAAATGAAGTCCAAAGATCAAAGAAAAACTACTCATATCTCGCTCTGCTTTTAAAGCGTCTGCACTTCCGTAAGCCTTTCAGCCCATAATTCTTCCAGTAAAAGCCGAAAGAAATATAAATATACCCCAGCAGCTTCAACCGATAAAAATACTATTTTCTCTCGAAGGTCTTTTTTGGGACTTTTTTTGCTTGTACATCCTATCTCTTAGATTTTTTTCCGCTGACCTAAACTTTCTATTGGAGAACCAATTTATCAATACGAAAGAAATATTTTCAGTGATCTAAGCCATTCATATTTCTTTCCTGGATCGACGTTTTAACTTTTCTTTTCTTTCTTTTTTTTAAAAAAGTTCTGTGTAGGGGGAAAAGTTCATTTACTGGTTTGAGAATAAAATGATTTCAAGCATTGGAAACATGGGGGCTAAGACTATCAATGATTTGTAGGGGCGATGATAAAAATGTAATTGAATTAAGATGAAATTTTCGATAAGGGCTTTTGTTCTGAATAAATTTTAACGATACTTCCAAACGCCAATTTTATTTATTTATTTATTTTACTCTTTTTTTTTTTTTTTTTTTTTTGCGGGGGCTGTCTCAAAGTGAAATGCTTGAGTTGTTGAAAAATCCCCACTAATTTCAAAAAGAAAAGGTTAAAGAAACGTTTCTCTAACTGTGGGGTGTCATGACTGTACGGGGGGGCACGAGCATATCGAGAAGTTGAAAATAAAAGATTTAAAATAATTTTCAATTTACTAAAAAAAAAAAAAGCAAAACAAAATACATTCCGACATAATGTAAAATAAAATGCATATTCACACTGATATAAGACACTTACAAACGTATCAGTACGGGAAAAGTATTTGATAATTTATCATTAGTAAATTAAAAACACACACACAAGTTCAGTAATTACTAGTGGCTTCCATGGATTTATGAGTTACAAAATTTTATACAATGTAAAATACTTATCTTGATAATTTGGGGGCAGTTTATAACTAAAGCGGCATTGTAGCTTTAGCGTCGAAGTACTTTAGTTGTGTATTCAGTACATAGTTGTGTTGTAAGAGGGTACGATGAAAATTATGACTGAAAATTGGGCCACAAACATAGAAAGTTTGAGAAACACAGGGTTACAGCGGCTTTTTTATCTAAACTACTTTAACTAAATTAACGTTTTACTAAATTAATTCGCAAAGGTGTAAACAAGGTTCGAAAATTCGTATGTTACATCAGTATAAATGAAAAAAAAGAAGAAAAAAAAAGAAATAAAATAAAATATTAATTTCAAAATCATATGTGTTTGATAAAATTAATATCATTGCTATTAGCTCAAAAGGAACTAATTCAGAAACCCTAGTTTTAATTCATGAATAAGCAAGTTAAATAACTAATTTCTAAAACAATTTACCTTCACGGGTAATCTTTATTCCTTAGCTAATTTGTAATTATAGAAAGAGCCAAAATTTCAGTTTTGTATATTCCTGTTAAAACTTTTCGTAGTTAATGGCATCAACATAAATTTACAAATTTTTAATAGGTGTTTCGATCAGCTAAAAATAAAACTTTTAAAAGGTATTCACATTAACCACATGATATATTTTTCTCTAAATTTAAACTTATATAAGAAACAAAAAAGTGATAGCTATATATAGATCCTAATAATATTTTGAATAGATGGGACGTAAGAAAAAATCGAAACATCTATGTGAAATACAATGGAATCACACAAATTTCATATTGTATTTTAAAGTGATATAATCATGTATAATATACATGAATCAAAACTATAAAACTGAATAAATTACCTAATATCAATATTGATGAAATATATTTTAATTACGTGTGTCTTTCTTTTTCAAGGGAGACATTTCCTCTATTATAACCAATGAATTATAAGCTAACATAACAAACGTATTAACATAAACAGTTTCAATTGCTCGGTACTTAAAGAGTAATTATATTTTTCGAGAAACGGATAATTGAAATAGCACTTTTTCATAACAATACAAGCAACCTCGGCGAAAGCCTGAATATTTTTTTTGTTCAGAACTTGGCATTTGAGCGTATTTACTGACAGATGTAGGTTGCCAAGAAAGAATGCTTGACGTCATGTAACAAACAACATATTTCCTTTTATTTTACAACCTAGTTCCAACGCTGATTGGTTAAACACATATGTAAACGAGATTCACAATTTCTTATTTACAAGAATAATATTTTTGTGAGACTCCTATCTATTTTCTTTGAATTTTTTTTTACGTAAAAACCTTATTTATGAATACGTTAAAATTATTTCCAACTATATGTTCCTAAAATGTACAAACCAAGAAAAAATATCTTGAATTTATCACTAATCAATACAATATAAACTACATAATTTCTGAAGACCTGAGGTGTAGAAGTGAGATACACTATCATTCAGCCCTCTTGGGCGTCCATAATTATTAAGAGTAGTTTAAAACTTTAAGTATAAAGCCTAATAAGGATAGCTAAAAATAAAATAAGAATTTTCAGATAAACTTAGGAGAAGAATATGAACAGTGCTATAAATAACTGAAAATTGCATTTTCTTTTAATTTGTGAATTGATACATATCCCGAGAATAATGGTGTTATAAATAAATTCTGAAAAAAGCCATATTTCACTCATTGTTTTCTTTGGTCTAAGCAATATTAGCTATTTTTTTAATCTATGTATGTTTTGTTAATGTTCCAGACAAAGATATCAAGCAATAGTATCAAATGATTCAAAATTTTAATTTTTTTAGAAAACAGGATTGTTTTTTTGCCATCTTTTATTTTCCAGATTGAAGTAGGTAGTACCTTTAGAATATCGATTAGGAAATTTCATTCTTAAAGATGTATTATCTATCTTTTGAGAAACTGTTGTTGAAGAGCAGCTGCCTGAGTTTTTGTTACTTACTCGATAGGTCTACAAATAATTAACTATTGGAAAAGGGCAAACAAACACATGTATACCTTAAACTGAATCAATGCGTAATTAAAGACTTCACTCGTACTATTGAACAGATGAAACCCCCAGGTATGACGAGGATAAGCGATGAAGAAATATAGACCAGTGCTTCTCAAAGTTTCAATATTTGCAACCCAATATCCAATCATAATTTTCATCGCTGCCCCCCTGCACATAAATATAATGTATTGAATAAAGAAATGATATAGTTTGACGCTAAAGCTGCAATGAGACTTTAACCTCTTAAGTGCCACCGGCGTATATAAACGTCTTCCTCAGCCAAAACGTTAATTGTCCCGAACGTATATATACGTCTACGCACATAAATATAATGTATTGAATAAAAAAAATGCTATAGTTTGACACTAAAGCTGCAATAAGACTTTAACCTCTTAAGTGCCACCGGCGTATATAAACATCTTCCTCAGCCAAAACGTTAATTGTCCCGAACGTATACATACGTCTTTCCGAAGTACAATCTTTTCTCTGTACTGCTATCCATAAAATTATTCCGAAGGCTTTGGAATGCAATAATAAGACTTACCTTGACAGTGTTTGTGAAGGACTTACTTAGTTTAAAGGATTTGATTATTTATTATTTTTCTCTTCCCCAATACACCACATTCACTCTCCTGTGTGTTAAAAAACAGTGGCATTGGGAGGCGAATCGCGTAACTTTTAATTGACAGTTAAGGGATAATTTATAAACCGTACAAATTCCCAAGATGAGTATTAATTTTTGTATATAATTTTATGTATGACAAGCCCATGGGGTCACTGGTAATTATTAAACTTGTTCTTAATTCAGTATTATTAAATTAATAATAAATGCATCATTACTGCATAATGTATTCTATAAGTGTTTTATATCAGTATAAATTTGTATTTCATTTCTTATTATGTCAGAATGTATTTCATTTGCTAACTTTCAGTAAATTAATAATTTTTAAAAAAATAATCTCTTGTTTTCACCTTTTCAATATGCTCGCACCCCCCCCTCCTAGAGCTATCACGCCCCCTAAGGGGCGCCCCCCACAGTTTGAGAAACGCTGACAAAGACAAAATAAGTGAACAATTATTAACAAAATAAAATTATTTGTCTTTAATTTAATTTAACGTTTATGCCAGTATTAAATTACAAATTATTTTCTCAACATTTAAGATTAATAACATTAAATAAATTCCTTTATATAACCTAATTATTAATAAAAATTTAATGCCTTACTTTTAACTCAAAATACTTTTTATTTTCATGAAGAATAAGTAATTCCTTTAAGCTACTCTATCTCCTTCGTATTTAAGTTTAAGTCCTTTTGACACATATACATAATAAAAAAAACCCCGAATTTATAATCGGAAAAAACACAAAGAAAATTAAATATTTTTCAGAACTTTCTCTTTAAAAGTGTTCTATGAACAAATATTTTTTCGTCGCTATTTACTTCATATTATTTTTCAACTTCCTTGAGTACCAGTTTATGACGGTGGAAATTTTAATTTCACTTTTAAAGAACAATTATTCAAAAATACAATATTTTCTAGTTAGAAATCATTATCTATTTGTTTTTAATAAAAATTACGGTGTGATTTTGGGAGTTTTCTTCAGGTATATAAGAGTTCAAATTTCTCAAACTACTCTTATTTTCTATTTTTATGAAGTCGACATTCTCAACCAGTAAAATTGACTCGAATACATAAAAACATTAGCAATTAAAACAATTTCATTTATTTATAAGAATTAAAAAATAATATATTTTGAAACAGCAATATATATATATATATATATATATATATATATATATATATATATATATATATATATATATATATAAATTTTCTGTGCGTGTGTTTGTCACTAAACTCCTCCTAAACGGCTGGACCGATTTCGATGAAATTTATTGTGTGGGTTCAAGTAAATTCGAAAATGGTTTAGATTCACAATTCGGTCCGACATCGCAATTAATTAAAATATATTAATTAAAAACATTCAAAAAATACAACTCAACATTCACCTGCATTATTGTAACAACGCTATTGTTATAAACACACACAAGTAAGATAAAAAAAAAATTTTAATCAATTCCTACTTAGATCAACCAAGAAAAAATTTATTTTAGCTACTTTTTATTAAATAGTTGCAATTAATATAAACATGTATATACATATCACAGAATCCCAACATTAAGTGGAAATTAATTTTTATTAATTATCATTAAAGTATCGTATTGTCATCCAAAACAATCATGTATATAAAATTTCCTTTCAACTAAATGCTTTAACACATGAGAAAAAAACCTTTTCAAATTTTGACATCAGTCGCCAAAAGGGTCGCTAAGTCGCCAACGTGGCTGTATTTGTAATTTTTTAAATAATTAGTTTTAATCAATTAATTTTTATTAATTATAATTAAAAAAATATTGTATTGTCAGCTGAATTGAGAGCTTTAAAATGTATTTTATTAAAGATTGAATTCCACCAAGATAAATAAATAAATAAACAAACAAATAAAGTATGTATAGGGATCGTGAGCTAATAGTAGGAATTGAAAAAGATGCAAGTTGGCGTCGAAAATTGATTTTCAGCCAAACTGGCCAAATTTGGTCTTTATTGTTACGAAAATGCAGACGATTCACGCTTTTTAACGTTTTTAATTAATATCTTTTCAAATAATCTTTATAAAATATATGTAATTCTTCTGTGCGTGTGTATGTAACTGAACTCCTTCTAAACGGCTGGACCGATTTTGATGTAAGTTTTTGTCTGTTCCAGTGGACTCGAAATAGGTTTAGATTTATAATTCAGTTTAGAAATGTTTATCTAATTAATTTTTTATTTATAAATTGTTGATCTTGGAATGTTTTCCATTGGATCCGGCAGACTGCGCTACGATCGCAGTATCGAATATTCAAATTCTTTTATTTTGAATTTAAGATGTGTGTATAGGACAACGTCTCTCGGGTCCTCTAGTAAATATATATATATATATATATATATATATATATATATATATATATATATATATATATATATACACGAGTATTTTATCAGAAAGGTGTCAGAGTTCCTCGAAAGTTCAACTCACCCAAAATATTATCATCATATTCCTCGTATATGAATAAACTGAAGTGAAAACCACCTGGACAAGTTAATGCATAAATTGAATATACTGTCAGAAAAAATTTAGCTCACATTTTATACTCATCAATTACATTCAAATATGGATACATCTGTTTATTATCAATATCCGAGTATTACTCGTTTAAGGAATGGTAAACAGTTATTTTAAGGTAATCCAACTACCCTAAAATCGTGATCGTTTTTTTTTCAAAAATTGAAAAAATATTTTTAATGACTTTATTTTATAAACCACCTTTATAGTTTTATAAAATTACCATTTTTTTATTTTCCATTCACTAGAAAAAAACTACAAGCGTTTTAGCAAAAGCAGATGCCACAACTTTGAACAAGATGCAAAATTTCAAAATGCGTTTCACTCGAAATGGGTTTTTTAGAAAAAGTTAAAATAGAGACAGCGATTGCTCAAAAAGTTTTGAAAATAGTTATTTGAAATTTTTTATGCATGTTCTGTATAATAGTAGAAATATTTTACTGTTTCATTACAAAATTTACATTCACTTATGTGAATATAATCACTAATTTTTTTAAGTAATTTCATATAATAACTAAGATAAAGTGCTCCAGTTTCTGTAAGAATTTAAAAAATATCTCCTATTCTGAATGCCATTTCAAAAAGGAATGGCAAAGTAATACATCAAAATTGACAAATTGTGGGTTTGTTCGTAAAATCTTCGTATAAAGTGGCCCCGTTTATGTAATTTTTTGTGAATTTTGCTAATTTTTTCCCATTTATTAACAATAATTTCTTTTCCTCTGCTTAGTTTTAGCAGTTTTTTCATAAAATGTACTAAATAAGTCCGAAATTCACAATCTCCATTTTTTTCATTTTTTTTTAAAAAAAGTTGTTGCAAGAATTCGGATAAAATAACAAATGCAAATAAAAATACAAGCAGTTTATTATTGATCGGTGATATAAAAATTTCATCTACAGAAAGGTTTCAAAAATATTTCCTTCATTTATTTCATGAAGAAATACCATATATGCTAACACTGCAATGGAAATTTCGAACTAACATCTTTTAAATGGTATATCGCTATCGAAATAGAATTGCGAAAAGAACTCAATGAGTACCAAGCTCTTATGGATCTTACAGTGAAGCACTTTCGCGTATCATTCAGATATTTCATTTTCATCATCTATTAATCTTTATCTATAAACGCGTCTTTAGAAATTGTTTCTTCATTTCAATGCAAATTTCTTGATGTTTACACTGCCTCGTAACATTAATTTACGTCATTTATTGATTCATCCTATTCTCGTATACTTGATCCACATGAAATATGAGAAAGAAAGATTAATGGATTTTACTCCTTCATAACGAAAAGGTGACGCTATTGTGCATTGTAGTATTGGTTCTTCTATGTTTGAAAAAAAATTCATATTTTATCAACCTTTTTTTTTTTTTTACCTGGTTTCTTACTATTGTCAGTTTTAAATTAAGGTAACAGCATTCTAATGCGTTTTGAATTAAATACTGTTAGTTTTCAACTTATTGTTCTCATCGATCACAATATTTATTAAATTTCTGTTAAAGGATATGAATATATTTTTTCCATTGTGAGATTTATTGTACCAAACTTTGGAATTTTTCCCCCAATAACTTGTTTTGATGAAAATAAATTAAATGGCAAAATAATCTTTTCATAATTAATTTATTTCTCAAAAAAGCGTACTTAAGAGCCTAAGTAATCCGTTAGAAAATTTCATCTCGTGTAATATTTGATACAGTAATTATCTTGATCATACAGTAATCTGATGCATTAGTCAAAACAATTTAAATTTAGACTTTAAAATTTATAAGAAAAAATTAACAGAAAACAACTTATGGCTATAATTCAGTGTTCTATACATATATATATATATAATTATATTTTCTGTGAATAGAAGTTTTTAAAACATAACAAATACCGTTTCTTTCTCATGGATGAATTTAAGTATTAGTATAGTAAATGTTAGTAAATTTATATGAAATTGACTCTCCTTACTGTTGGTATCTTACAAAAGAGGACCTTTTTATACTGGATCTATAAAAACGAAAGAAAAATGATTAGTAAATTTCGCTTCTCAACAACCTTAGAGGTAAAGTTGTTTTATAAGTAAAAAAGAAGTAGGCAAATTGGCGATTGATAAATAGCCCCCGCCCCAAATCCCTCACATGGTTTAATAAAGGGTGTTTTTTTAGAGGTATAGAACTTTAAATTGCAATAAAATAACGATGTATTATTCGATTGACATGAATTTTCTTTTATTCGAAATATAATCTTGTGGCATTACATTTTAAATATGATTTCTGGCATTGGACTGCCACGGCCGGCTCGGATGTAGTCCAATCTAGACGTCCAATTTTCGATGACTTTTTCCAACATTTGTAACCGTATATCGGCAATAACATGGCGATGTTGTCTTCCAAATGGTTAAGCGTTTGTGGCTGATCCGCATAGACCCATGACTTTACATAGCCCCACAGAAAACAGTCTAGCGGTGTTAAATCACAAGATCTTGGAGGCCAATTCACAGGTCCAAAACGTGAAATTAGGCGGTCACCAAACATGTCTTTCAATAAATCGATTGTGGCACGAGCTGTGTGACATGTTGCGCCGTCTTGTTGGAACCACAGCTCCTGGACATCATGATTGTTCAATTCAGGAATGAAAAGATTAGTAATCATGGCTCTATACCGATCACCATTGACTGTAACGTTGTGGCCTTCATCGTTTTTGAAGATGTACGGACCAATGATTCCACCAGCCCATAAAGCGCACCAAACAGTCAGTTTTCTGGATGTAACGGTGTTTCGACATACACTTGTGGATTAGCTTCACTCCAAATGCGGCAGTTTTGTTTGTTGACGTAGCCATTCAACCAGAAGTGCGCTTCATCGCTAAACAAAATTCGCTTATGAAAATTCCCCACAGAACCATTATTTTCGAAATAAAATTGCACGATTTGAAAGCGTTGTTTAGGCGTGAGTCTATTCATGATGAATTGCCAAACCAAACTAAGAATAAATCATTTGACAGCCGTTAAATCGGTCGCCATTTTGGAAAGTAATGCCAACTTAAACTTCTATACCTGGAAATAAAATATCTGTATATATATGTATATATATATATATATATATATATATATATATATATATATATATACATTTTTAAATTTCGATTGCTCATGTGTCCTTCATTGTGTGGTGTTCTTACTGTCTCTGTGTTTTTCGATTTTGATTGATGGATGTTCATATCCCGTTTACAGAGAAACAGACTATAAATATATATACATATATATATATATATATATATATATATATATATATATATATATATATATATATATATGTGTGTGTGTGTGTGTGTGTGTGTGTAAGCTCTCAGTTTCTAACGATACTGATTAATAAAAAAAGAGAGAGAAACATACTTCATCATATATTATAAAGAGCTAGATCTCTTTTGTGTGTAAATTTTTTGTGCTAAATTCTTGGTCGTGGCTGCCTACTGGTTAAGGTAACAAACTCGTGGCCGGCCTATCATATGTTCCACCCAAGAGCCGCTGAAGACCCTCTATGTAGGGGGGGGGTGATGCACGTTAAATATGTGGATGCTTAAACGTTCCCCCATTGCTGTGCAGAGGGAGTATGTCAACTCGTTTGTCGCCCTCGTCACTTGACCTTAGCTCAAAATTGTGAGGTCCATCGCCAAAAGCTCTCGAGTAGCCGAATAGTGCAACGTTAATATTTACTCACTCACTTTTGCAGAGTTCCCTTTATTTCTATTGACATATAGTTTTCATCTACAAAATATCCATCGAGTTTAATTTAGTTAGTATTTAAAATCTAGAAATTAATAATGTACTAATTTTATTTTGTCTGTAAACAGCTATTAAATACTTCAGTAGATACCCATCACACCTGAAAAAAAATGGATATGTAATTTGTTGCAGCAATCAATATAGTATATGAAATACTTTTTGTATAGAAGATTATTCCAACACTATTTGCACCACAGCTCTTTGTATTTTTAATACATAGCAACTCGTTTCCTTAATAAAAAGTTTAAAATGTATTTAAAAAAACGGTACTTGCGTAGTATTGCAAACGTATTGGCCACTTCTATTAAACGAAATATATGGTTCCCGATTCACAGCGCGCACAACATACGCGAAATTGGATTTGCTAACTTGGTGAGTTATTTTGAATGTTGTCATTGTTGTGATAGTACATAAGTACCAAAAAAAGTCTTTGAAACTCTAATAATATATTCTTTAAATTAAATAAACAAACTTCAGCGTAAATAATTATAACTTTTCAGGTGGTTCACTATAATTTTTTCTAAAATCAATTTACTGTTATTGAATTATAAGTATTTGATTACAATCTTTGAATTTAAAAGTTTTCTAACATTAAAAAGTATTTCAATATCATAATTATACTCTTTAGAAAAAAACAATTCTTGGGATAACTAATTTGTGGTTTTCATGCGCTTAGTTATTTTAATACATTTCTAGGGTATCTTTGTTATACTTTTGTCAAATTTCAGTGCCCAAGATAATACAACATTCAGGAACCCTGGGTAGTTATTAACATTTCATGCTAAAGTTTAACGGCAGTAACGGGTACGAGAAAAGCTATTATTAACGGATCGATATCTAAAGTAAGCTCAGTTCATGATCTGTCGAGGTAATAATGATTATTGTAGCTAAGCAAATTTTCCCGAACAACAGGAATATTTCCACTAAATATATGTATGTATGTGCAGGGTATGGACTGAGAATAAATATTTATTTAGAAATAATTGTGCAGTACATCTAGAAATGCAAACACATTCGCACGATGTTCAGTTATAACGGGAAAGTTAAAAATATCTTTTATTACTAAGATTTAAAAGTTTGTATTTTATGTACTAAGGATAAATGAGATGAATTATATGTTGTATGCATATAGTTAAAATAATTTTTTCCACGATAGAAGTTTTAAATGCTCTTTACAGAAGTCTTCCTTGAAAATTATATAATTAGAATAGAATTTTTATAAGTCTATTAGAAAAATATCGATTGTCCGTTTTTGGCGAAAAATCATGAAAAATGAAATTTGTTTCCTTAAATTCTGAATTCAAAGAATAATAATTTTAGTAATATTGCTATAAATGTTTATACATGCTGTCGATTGCTATTAATGATTGAAATAAAAAAATATAGTTAGTACAAAAATTTTAAAAGCAAAAAATTACAATCATCATTTGCAGAACAATGCCATCGGGCTTCTAAATTGGCATTTTGAGTGTCAATTGCAATGATTTATATTTTACAAAACGGCTATTGGTTACGGACCTCGGAAATTTGAGCCACGTTCAATTGACGAGCGCGACACGTGTGTGTGAGCTGATCTCTCTTTTCTCTAAACTTCCACGCAATGTCAAAGGGAGGACAATGTCTTGACAGATCAACCCCTCGAAACCACGGGATGTTAGTGGCATTTGGTTTCTTCTCTAGGACTTTGTTTTTACAAGCATTATAAGTATTCTTCGAAGAGGCTTAGTGGCCGCGGTAGCCGAGTGGTATAGGTATCGGATCGTGGCTTGCCTTGTCACGAGTTCGAGACCTGCCGTGTAGGGCAGCGATGCACGTTAAATTTGTCGAGAGCTGAAACGTCCTTCCGTTGGTGTGGTAGTTAGGAGAGGGGGTCCCAGCTTAGGTGTCGTCCACGTCCCTTGACCATGGTTCAAAATTACATGCTCTGTCGTCAAAAGCCCTCGTGTAGCTGAACAGTGCGACGTTAATATTCAATGAATCAAAGAGGTTTAATTGTGTAAATTCAGAAATTTTTATTCTCTGGTGATTTTTCCTCTTCATCATTCTTCAAAATAGAGGTAAAATTTTTTGTAGATACTTTTATATATATGTAATGTATAAAAATCAATTAAGGTAATATATATATATATATATATATATATATATATATATATATATATATATATATAATTCTTAATTTCTTTAATCTAAATTTCTTTATACTGAAAACTAATATGTTTGGAATTTTCACGCATTTTTTGGCTCATCTGCCTAAATAATTATTAAATCTCATCCAATATTTCATCTCTTTATATGCATACTGAAAGAGCCCATTGGCTGAGTGATAGTACATCAGGCTTCCTTGCCACAGGCTCGGGGTTCAAATCCCGGGCTGGGCAAGGTCGACTCAGCCTTCATCCCTTCAGTAGGTCGATGAATGAGCTCAAACTTGCTTGGAAACTGAACACTAGGGGTTTCGCGTCAGACTGACCACTTGACCGAAACACATGCACGTAAGATCACGTAAACAGAGATAGGCACAGTAGGCCTTGGCCCTCATGGACAGTTGCGCCACTGTGTTCTGTTCAGTTTACATGCATACTAAAGTTTTTAGCCAGTAATAAATGAAATATAATTGACTTAAAAGAACTAAAATTATTAACCAAATACTTCATATGTTTCATTTTTAAACGTTTTTTTAAAAAATATTTGTATGCAAAAGGAATTTTACTTTTAAGAATAAGCTGAACAAAGTTATACAAAACAATTATTACTTTTAATAATGCTGCATCCAATTTTTTTGGAAAAATGTAACTTTTAGCCTTAAAGTGAATATAAACTGTTCATAAATTACCTCGTAGATGTAGATCCTTTGGCATCCCAAAAGTAAATGGAATTGAATGGCTTTTTCCTAATAGCCTTTCAGTGGCTTTTTCCTTTCTTACGAAAAACAATATGTTCATTAACTCAATTTACTGAAATACGCTATTTTAATGCATTTGTCATAAGTATTTCCCTCCATTTATGTATTAACTAAGTTAATAATATTTTATCTGAGCAAGAACACTTTCGAGTTAGAAAAAAAGTCTTATGCCACACATTTTATCAGACATTGGCATGGAGAAAGATAACCTAAAAAAATTCATTTTGTAATTACAAGAAAAGAAAAATTGAGTTGAGGCAAATATGAAATGCAGAAATTGAATGCAAGTAAAATGCCTTTCGACGTGCAACTTAAGGTTATTCCAAAAAATTAAAGGAAATTGGTTATCTTAAGCCAATTGAAAGAAAAGTAACATTGATTAAATTGTTTGATTTAGTGCAATCATTTTAAGGAAATTTAATTTTTGTAGCCAAAAGAGTAAAACAGCATCAATTTAACTAAACTATTTTTTTTTGCTTTTGAAGACTGTTTAGAATAGTAAATATAAACTGATAAAAAACTAATAAAAATATAATAATAATAATATTTTTCAGAAATCTCTGTGATAATCCGTAACTGGTATGGTTCAGTGAATGAGTGAATATTAATGTGTCGCACTATTCAGCTACACGGCTGTTTTTGGCCACGGAACTTGTAATTTAGTAACATGATCAAGTGACGAGGACGACACCTGAGCTGGCATCTCCTCTCACAACTACGACACTACACCAACGGGAGGACGTTTGAGTTCTCGACAGAATTAACGTGCATCGTTGCCCTACACGGCGGCTCTTCAGTGGTACTGAACTCGAACTCATGACACGCCACTAACGATCCGATACCTTGACCACTAGGCTGACGCGGCAGCAGAATAAAATAGCATCAATTTCTCTAAACCATTTTTTTTTTGCTATTCTAGACTGCTTAGAACAGTAAATATAAATGGATAAAAATTAATATAATGATATAAAAATATAATGATAATAATTTTCAGGAATCTTTGTGATAAACCGTAAATAGTTTCATTCAGAATGATTAGATAAATATAAATACATTTTTTTGTTAAAAATATCATTAAGCTGTTTTGAACGCTTCATATTTTAATAAATATTTTCCAAGCCAACCTACTACATGAACAATGTTATAACTTCGCGAGAACAACGTCTCATATAATTCTCCCATTTGAATTAATTTGACTCAGAAAATATGTCGATCATTTATTCAGAAAGAATTTTTTTATATAATGGAATTAATAAGATATAGAACCTATTTATAACAATAAATTTTTAAATCATTTTTAAATAAAATATTGTGCATATATTGTACTACTTTTACTATCGAGAACGTAATACATTTTTAATATAAAGAAAAATTCTGAACAATACTAGCATTTTGTACAATGTTTTTGCCGAAAGAAGTAATTGTTGTATTTTAAGAAATAATTATTTTAGTTGGTAGTGTAGTGGATTTCGAATCCATGGTTAACCCGCGGTCACTCGCGCCTGTTTTTCTACCGTCGTTACTCGCGGGGTGTAGGGAACACACCAAACTTTTAACACGTGTAATTAATTATGAAAATAAAATTAAATCAAATATGATACACATTTATAAATAAAAGATGTTTTTGTATTATACAAATAACATTATTAAATTCATTGCTTTCAAATGAGATTAACATTAATTTAAACTAAACCTACAAAATTTTCATTTTAAAATACTTATTTTTATATTTTTTTCAAAAAGCACAAGTAAAACGTATATACCAGTAAAAACTTACTTTGCAATTGATGTCAAGGATAGTAGAAAGTAGAAAACAAATATTTTATTCATTTTTCAAACATTCAGATCAGACTGTAGTCATATGCTTTAAGCCCATATCTTCCTTACATTGAAGACAAACACAAATAATTTTTACATCTTTTACCCGTGGACAAACAGTGCAACGTCCCTTTTTGGCGGATTAATGCTCATTTTAATATATTCTGTGTCAGTAAAGCTTCTTTTGAGAGTTTTGTTAAGGTTTGGGAGATCCGATCTCATATCCCACTGAGGTTGCACTAGATCCATTCTAATCTCCTAGAAAGTCTCATTTGAGAACCGGATGATAGACAATGGAAGCATTAATCCCTGCAGTATTAAGTATATAATAAAATATTCGCAATGGCCAAAGGTTACATATTCGCGATACATCATATATACTGCACATTTCATCAGTGGTATCAATACCACCTGCATTATAAAAATTTACAATTTCAAGTTTCATCTCTCCAACTTTGGTTCCAAAATTACGCAGTCATCGAATTTACTTAGTTCATCTTGACAATCTGTTGATAGAATATCTAATAGACGATTAAGTCGCTGTTTCTCCATTTTCCCATGGAGTTTTTGTCATAATTTCTGGAAAAGCTTTTGAATTTTTTTTTAAAAAAAATTAAATTTTACAATTGTTTTCTAGAATTATATTATTTTTATACCATATTTATTGAAATTTTAAATAAAATATATGCATGCATATTAATATATTTGAAAAACGGAAAGAGTAAAACGTACTCTTCCGTAGATGATTCGAATACGAAATATAACTCAATCACTCGCGGGGTGTTCTCAGCACCCCAGATAAACTTGTGAAGGTCGTTACATTCCAATCTTCCTAGCGAGATTGATTACATCAGGCCTGAAGGTTCAATGACCTAAAATGGGCAGCTACAGAAAAAATCGTGGTTCTGCGCAATCTTTTTAAAATCGTAGGAGGCTTTTTTTGTTGCTGGGGTGTACAGAACACCCCGCGCGAGTGATCGCGGGTTAATTGGTTTTTAGATTATGTAAACTTGATTTAGCAAGACTAAACAGCTCCATAGTGTCCATAGGGAAGTGTGAGATATCAGTGCATTTATCAATGTTGTCTTTAAGAATCGGATTCAGAGACCTTAAAATTTTGAGTTATCAGAAATAAGTAAGCAATATTTTAATTAATAGAAAAGTCGTTCGCAGATTAATCAATCAATAAAGTCAAAATTTGCATGTAGGGAAATGTTTGGGGACATAGCAACAGCAACTAACCTCTGCTTTAAAACCTCTAACGTACACTAAAATCCCTTTTGGAAAACAATAAAACTGGAAATAAGAGTATAAATTCCACTCACCTAGTACTTTTCAATGTAATAAATAGTAAGTACGAGTATCATTTTGTAAAATCATTTATCCATATATATGTATTATACAAAAGATATCTTATTTTAACACCGATGTGAACTTAGTTGTATAACGAAAGTTTCAATTATCTTCTATAATCTGATTTAATGTTGTGACATAATGAAATCACCGTAGTAAAACATATAAATATATTGGAGAATATATACATAAAAATAATTCATTAAATAAGACCCTTTAAAACACCTAAAAATAAATTGAATGTATAAAGAGTGAGATAAAGATAGAGAAGATCTAGTTAGATATGAAGAGAAACTCATTCCTAAATACCCAATAAAGAAATAGTACCTTAAAGTTTGTCGTAACTAATTTTAGCGAGATATGCAGCAAATTTTACATTACTGCTAAACCATATTATCAGATGATAAAATTTGAATTATTATGAGTTTCGAGTCACAATTCTCACCTAATCTGCAATAATAACCGGGAAAAAGGCTTTAAAGGTACGAAAACGTAATGCTGCTTCGCGAGATTACATTTCAGACTCGAACGCTAATCGCATATTAGACCACCTTAAATTTTAATCGATACGAACCTCGTGATAACATTGCTTCAAAATCGAGAAGATTGGTTTGTAGCACATTAAAATTTCTAAGCCAGTGTGGAATAACTAATTTTATAAGTGCTGGAATAATGACTTAATTTCATCTAAGAATTCTATCTTAAAAATTTAGAAACTGTGGTGATGTTATATGTGTGTGTAGTAAACTTGATCATAACATTTGCGCTTTAGTTGATAAGGTTGAACTAAAAGTCAAACACTAAGTCTCACAGGACTTTGCTTCAAAAATTGAATGAGAAAATGATGTAATTATTTTATTACATGGAATATTTTTACATATTGTTAATATGTAATCAGAATAAAAATTATAACAATTTAATTACAGTAAAATCCGGCATATAACGAGCACTTTGAACACAAAGAATAAGATAAAATTTTCGGGAGCGAGTAACACGTCAGATAGGAAAATGATAACTTTAAAAATTTTAAGAAAAGACGACGATTAAAAGAGTTAGATTTTTCTACATTAAACAAAATACTCTGTTTATTTGAAAGATATGACATTCCTTAAAACTTAAAGAGTTGTAGTCCACGAAGAATACTATTTTTTTCAAAAGCTTGGGATAATAACCCGAATAAATGACTTCAAAACATAAGAGCATTGTACTCTTGCATTTCAGGTCTTTTTCATATAAAAGGAGGTACACATTATTCGGTGAATACACCTAAAAGTTTAAAAAATGCAGTTTGAAAGTATAGGTAAGCGAAATATCTATAAAAACAAAGGATAACAGCGACTATAACTCTTTTCATCACGATATCTCCGGAACTATAAGAAAATTAATCCCAATTTTGTTTTATAAAGATTAAAAGTATTTTATTAACTTTTTTCAAATATTAAATGGAATTTAAGATAATCTACACTAATAATTTGTAAATAATAATTATCTTCAAAATATTTTATTAATTAGCAGAAAAAATTATTTACAATGAATAACTGATAACATTATGAAAAGCACAAAGTCCGGACGATATTAAAATAGCCTACCAAAATAGGCACTGCAAAGCAACTTTGCAAAATAATTTTCCCTTTACAGATAATCATATAAAGAATTATACTTGGGAGAAAGGGAGTAGTACTCTAAATTTTTGTAAATGTTTTACAAAAAAGGGAACACGTAGATTTATTTTAATTCTTTATTTCTAAAGCAAAAAATAGAAAATTATTTCAAAATATTTTTAATAAAAAAGAAAATATATATCTTCTAGCCTGTTCAATTTTTTTTATTCCAAATATTTAAAAAAGCACATTTTTTATTGCTTATAACTAAGCGTAATAATAGAATAAGGAAATAGGAAACTTTTATTTTAATTCCTAATTTTAAAGTTTTTTCACCATTTTTTTATTTTATAATTGTGTTACACAAAAATTTCTAAGTTCCCCCTCCCCTTTTACAAGTACAGTTATAAAGAATGCTTTACGTATCTCACAAGAATTTCTCTAATATTTGCAAAAAATTCTTACATTTGTGCTTTTTTACAAATGGTTGAAGATTGTGTGTGCGAATTTGTGTATATATGTAAACACACAATTTGAAGCAAGGTTTAACAGAAATACTTCCATTGCAATCGGGACAGAAGTATGTCAGCCTTTTTAGATTATCTTTCCGATTTCATTTCTTCTCAAGTAACAAACTGCATATTGTGTTGTCGATCCATGCTCATTAATGAAATTTTCAAGAATCTAAATTCTTGACATCAAAAAAAATTCTTTTGTTCAGCACAAGGAAACTTCCACACGAGAAGCATTTCATTACTATGAGCAAACAGATTGTCTTTAAAACATTAGCAATAATAATCTTATAATAAGAATTAAAAATTCGTACAAATCAAAGATAGAAAGAAGAGAATATCAGCGTCTGTACAGTGTACGGTCAAACCGGTTGTAGGCAACTTTCAGTAGCATGTACAATATATGGCCAAACTACCTAAAGGGTTACCTGCTAAATTTTTACGTAAGATTTAATTATAACACGATCTTTCTTACTACTTTTACCAATACAGATAAGCAACTCGTTCACAGTTCAGAACTATTCGTACATTTTAAGGCATCCAACTAGGTTGAGAGACCAATTTTTCAAAAGCTGATTTTCAGAATACTTTTATTGTTTTAAAGAACATAAATAGACTTTAAGACTCATAATTATTAAATAAATAACATATACTCACTCCTTGTTTTTGAAACAAATTATGAAATTTTAGCAAAAAAACGCCAAAAATAAAAATGTATTGGAAATATGCAATTTTCATTTCATTGATACTCTTCTTGATCCATCTGAAGTGTCACAAACTGCAGAGGATAAGAAATACATAAGGAAATAAATATTTTTATAAGCATTTAAATTTAATTTTAATGATTTTTCCGACAAAATTACTGCATGCTCTAAACTAAAATGGCTGTAAAATGTGATTAAATGTAATTATCTTAAAGCCTGGGGTTTGTTATACTCTAAAAGGCTCATAACATATATGTTATAAATTTCATTGAATTTGATTGGTTTAATTTGAAGATATCCAGTTGTCCACATGTACACATTATCGTGAAAAAGTATATCTTCTGAAAACACGTAAAAAATATTCATATAAGTTAGATAAAGTAACTTCTACAAATAAAACTTAGAAAACAGTCCAGTTTAAAATATTATTCCTTCTTCCTCAAGATTTTTTTTCTAATGGCCCTAACATCAAACACCTAATAATCACTATTCCAACCTAGTTTGATACCTTAACAATAAATATATATATATACATGCTAAAAGAGCTTAAGTAGTTTTCGAGAACACGGCTGCATTAAATCACCGAATTTTTTTTATCATAATTCGGAAAAAGGTACTAAATTTGAACTCTCCAATAATAAAATAGTTAAAATACATGCACAAATTAATTTTAATTATTTTTAATGGATTTTGCAATATTTCTACTAAGAAAACTTTTAATCTATTTTATTGTCCAAATAAATCCTTCCTACAGATAAAGAAATGTTTATTATGGATAAAAGAAATATGTATAAAAGATTCCCTGTTAGTCAAATCAACAACAAAATAAAACATACATAAGCAAACCTTTAGGCAAAAAGACATAAGAAAAAAGTATAAAGTTTAAGGATAATTCTTCCATGTTGGCTGGTAACCAAAGCAACGATTGTGTTTGCTGATTCAATCATTTGTTACAATGGCGTCTCATTAAGGTTGTAAAGGAAGAAATTCTGCACCCGGTGTATTTCTTTGATACAATAGAATGCCGCAAGGTTCACACTTGTGTTGAACTAGTAGAAGGCTAATTCATATTCTGAACCATTTTTTTCTGTTACATTGCGCAAAAAGGTAGAAAGAAGTAAGAGAAAATGTCAAAAATATCATCCTATGATTGATGAGATGTATCTGATACTTTCTGGGAAAAAAATATTATAAAAAAAAATATTGTTTTTCTTATGATGAAATAAGAATGTAAGTAATTTAACCTTTGATTTATATATATATATATTGATTTATATATATATATATATATATATATATATATATATATATATATATATATATATATATATATATATATATATATATATTACCTATTTTGCGCATTTTTTACTCAGAAAATAATCTGTTTTCCTTTCCGTCGTGAAGTTATTTTGCAGATGAGGTGACTTTAAAGCTTTTTTAATTCGAAAAGAATATGTACTTTAAGAATATTTAAGTATTTTTTCTTCTCATTTTTAGGCATCTGAAATTACGTGGAAATTTGAAGAAATCTAGAAATTGCAGAATTTCAGGGGTTTTTTAAAATCTTTTTTAATGTTTATTATTAATTTTATATTGCATATAGTTCATAGAAAAGAAAGATTAATTTCCCCTCACTACACACATTCACAGTACATGTTTACTTATACTGGATATTTAAAAAATAAGTTTCAAATTATCGTAGCTATGCAAATTTCGAGCTCTTTTAAAAACGCTCACGTGTGTCAGCTCCCTGCATGTCTTGCGTAAAATAAAATAAAATATGTCTTAGCAGCCACTTATGTAGTTGATAGTGTAGATTTTGCTTAAAAAATATTTAAATCACCTATATTAACTGTGAAATACATACTGTTCTTCAATTTCAGGGGTAAGAAACATTTCAGTCATGGATATTCATCATCAAGTGTGTGGCTCCAATGTAGAGAGTGACAACACGGCACATGATTGGATGTAATTATTCCAAAATGGGTGGGGAAATATATATGATGAGTATAGAACATGCAGACCCTTTAGAATCATGGACGATTTTGTAATGTAGATGATACAAAAGTTCATGATTATCTAAGTTTTACGATCAACATTTTATCACAGAAATTTTATTTGCTTCAAGTCTAATGCTGTAAAATTTGTTCCTAAGAAACTTTGAGTTAAGGAATTTCTACTCCTAATGTGTTGCTCCCAAATACTTTCTAGAAAATACACCAACAAGCAAGAATGAAAATGTCTAGTTCTGTAACGATTCATATCCGATGCTATGAGGAAGGAAATTAAATGTTACACCAAATTATGTCACAGAGGAAGATGTATGGGTGCTTTACAAAACTCCAATTAAGAAGCAATGAGCAATAACAAGTTTATAAGATTCTCAGGGATTATCAACTCCTTTGCACGGTAGTACATTTTGCATCGATAAAGAGTGCAAAAAAAAACCCGTTTATATATTAGTCGTATTCGTAGATGGTTGATTAAAAGCTACATTAATAATAAATGAAAGAAAAATGCATTTTGATGTAAAACTAATAAAATAAAATAAAATAGTATTGCAGAACCCTGATCTAAAGAAACCAGTTTAAAATATTTTCCCGGTCTTTTAATTTTTTTCTTTTGGTCCTCTAAGCTGCTTAGCTGTTGTTGTCTTGCAAAAGCAGTACTGAGAACTCATATGGCCCCAAAAGCCCCCAAAACGGCCCTTGTTATCTCAATAACTGTTGAATAACGCATTTGACGGTCCGTGGAGTTTAGTCATATATTGTGGAATTCAGCCAATGTAAAGGGTGTTTTTTTGAGAGGTGTAGAACTTTAAATTGCAATAAAACAACGATGTATTATTCGATTGACATGAATTTTTTTATTCGAAAGATAATCTTGTGGCATTACATTTTAAATATGATTTCTGGCATAGGACTGTCATGGCTGGCTCGGAGGTAGTCCAATCTGGACGTCCAATTTTCGATGTCTTTTTCCAACATTTGTAGCCGTATATCGGCAATAACACGGCGAATGTTGTTTTCCAAATGGTCAAGCGTTTGTGGCTTATCCGCATAGACCAATGACTTTACATAGCCCCACAGAAAATAGTCTAGCGGTGTTAAATCACAAGATCTTGGAGGCCCATTCACAGGCCCAAAGCGTGAAATTAGGCGGTCACCAAACGTGTCTTTCAATAAATCGATTGTGGCACGAGCTGTGTGACATGTTGCGCCGTCTTGTTGGAACCACAGCTCCTGGACATCGTGATTTTTCAATTCAGGAATGAAAAAGTTCGTAGTCGTGGCTCTATACCGATCACCATTGACTGTAACGTTGTGGCCTTTATCGTTTTTGAAGAAGGATTCCACCAGCCCATAAAGCGCACCAGTCAGTATTTCTGGATGTAACGGTGTTTCGACATACACTTGTGGATTAGCTTCACTTCAAATGCGACAGTTTTGTTTGTTGACGTAGCCATTCAATCAGAAGTGCGCTTCATCGCTAAACAAAATTCGCTTATGAAAATCGGGAACAACGGCAATCGCGTTTTGGACCCATTCGACGAATCTACGCCTTGCTTGATGATCGTTTTGATGAATTGCCAAACCAAACTGAGAATAAATCACTTGACAGCTGTTAAATCCGTCGCCATCTTGGAAAGTAAAGCCAACTTAAACTTCTATACCTGGAAAAAAACACTCTGTACAAGGACAATTAAAAATATGATTAAAAGAAAGTTAAATGTAGGGACAATGAGGAAAAGTATTGTAACTTCTTTGGCCATCAAGGAATATTTTCATCCCTTTAAAGTGTATTCTATGTATGCTGGCCAGTGTCGGTTTAAGTTCATTTCGGGCCCTAGGCTCAGAAGGTATACAGACCTTTACACTGGCGTATCCAAGAAAAATCTGGTTATGTCTAGCTTATCCGGGCTCTTTCGGGCCCCTGGACGCCCAACTTAAGCGCGGCAACAGCGTCAGTAACTTACAGCATCAGTAAGAGTAAGCGGCTATTGAAAAACTGCAAGAATTTCGGGCCTCTTTGTTTGGATTATCAGCCTGCTCATTGCCGAAGGTGTGTACGTGGGCCGGTATCCATCGCAAAGTGCAAGTTCTTTAGGTTGCAACTATTCTGTTTATAAGGGCAATGAGACATCCTGGATCAGTTGAGATTTGCACCTCAGGATTGCCTGGGGCACAGATCTAATTATATATATATATATATATATATATATATATATATATATATTGTTGCGTTTTCGGGGTTCGAAATGATTGAAGCCGAAGAGCGGAATCCAAAACAATTTTATTCTTGGCCAAAACAGTCCTCCACAAATCGTAGAACAGTTCGAGAAAGTCACGTACAATCGATGAAAATACTGATAACACAGATGTAATACACTAACAAAAGCAATATTAAACACTCAGCACAAAAATAATAACTCAATAAAAGCAATAACACACGCACTATGCAATCGTCTCTCTCTCTCAAGCAGAGAGGTATCACTTGCATGAAAGCTGAGATCTGACTAACTGACTAGCCGGCCCGGGCCTTTTTATACCTTTCGGTCAGAAACCTCTTGCACTTGCCAGAATAATCGAGAAATAGAAAGGTCTAGCAAAATCCGGAACGTACGAGAAAAGCTCAATACAGTAATACATTCAATACAATAGTGTTACAATACCGCGATAGGGTTGCCAGACAGGGTTATTAGGAGCAGGGTTGCCATGGTCGCCAAGCTTATCGCCCACATTTGGCGATATATCGCCAAATTTGGCGCAAAAAATTAAGTCGCCAAATCCGTCGCCAACTTGGCGCTAGCTGCAATATTTGGCGAGTTTACCATTTAAACCAATGTTAAAGCATGGGGCCCGTGCAATGCAGGGGAAATGATATTACAGGTAAACAGGGTTGAAATCACATTAGATACGACAATTTAAACTGTAGAAATGAACACAAATGAGTAGAAACAATTAGAATAAGACTAAATTCGTAACAATATATATATATATATATATATATATATATATATATATATATATATATAATGAAAAGCGTATAAAGAAAGGAAGGAGAAACTTTTTTAAACCAATATTGTTTCATTTTCCATAGTTTTGTTGGTATGGGGGTAAATAAGCACTATCCAGAATTTTGCGATTTAAAGCAAGATTTTTGAAATCCAACTCTCTTTAAAATTAACAAACTTCAATGGTTCAAGAGTTTGCCGAGACAAACACTCGTAAAAGGCGAATTTTATTCTTGATTTACAATAATAAATAAACGATTATTTTTATTCGAGTAATTTATTTACGTCTCGTAAGGTGAGATATATAATAAAATAATACGCAGACTGAGAAAGGTAGAATATAACAAACATACAAAAAGAATTTTAAAAAAATGGAAATGATCTGCAAGTTGAACTTGACTAAATAACCTTTCATAAATTCGAAATGTTTGAAATGCTTATTCATATATGTTATAAGATTGGTTGGTGGCATACTTCTCTATGGAAGAAAGTGCAAATCATAATATATTCTTAAATCCTTATCAGCTGTTCTTCCTGACTTCATTTAAGTTACATCCTGGTTCTATATGGCGTTTTATACGCCCCCTCTGAAAATCCTACAGTTCTTTGTACAGTCACCTATTGCATCTCTAAGGCATTGTAGTCGCAATACCATCCAACCTAGTCGACAAATTTGTTTGAATAACCCTATTTCACAAGCAATCATGCGTTTAAATTACCCATCTGCGCATCTCATATGCGCATACCGCGCTTTCTTTTGCTTCATTGGCGTCAAAATTTTAATTATTAGCATATCTCTTACCAGACTATTTTCCAGTCAAGTTTCGTAGTTGTAGCTTGATTTCTTCTGGGTGCATATGTTTCTTTTGAAACACGAGTGTATAACACATTAAGACAAGTAGAAACTCTTTATTAGCTTATTATACCATTTTATGTGCTATGTGCATTTTATATTATACATATTTACTGATGCGAATATTTCATTCCCTTTAGTATGAAACTTCTAAAAAATAACCGTTAAGATATTATCTACTTTTAAATGATCAACAACTAAGTAGTTTATAACAGTAGCTGGAATTAATGAAACATAAACAGCAGGGAAAGAAGCTTCGAGAATATACCGGTTTAATATTTTTTTCAGATTCCCCACACATTTAAACAGTGTAGTTCTTATTATAAAATCATTTTAAGAAAACTTTTTTTTATTGAAAAATAAAGAACGAAGAAAAAGATTTGGTTTTCGTCTCGAATAATAAAAAGGGAAAAACTTTCGTGTTGTAAAATCTAGGAATAAATATTAGACGAAAGAAAATCCTTAATCAACTTGACTTACAAGCTTTGCAAAACTCGGAAATGTCAAAAGGAGTAGATATTTTCCGAAAAAAACAGAAGGAAGTAGATATTTTTACACTTCTTAAAGTGAAATTAGAAAGTTATGAAAAGAAAAAATGCATTTCAGAATCGAGGAAAAGGAAAGTCGGGAACTATAACTCCAAAACCTTTTCTCTACAAGTGTCACGAAAAAAGAATAAGAAAGTTTTGGCTTTATTCGTTAAATGCATTTGTGTAAAAGTAGAACCGTCATCAAATACTGTAACCCATATAAAACGGTCTTTCTTGATATCGCCTTGAGCATTTCTACAGACATAAAAGTAAAAAAAAAAATGAGTTAAGAATTTTTGGATAGTACATTTATTGATGTTCATAATTCTTATATTTGTTTCTATTGTTTATTTATTGAAAGAAAGAGAGAGTCTCGTTTTCACAATATTATTTTTCTATCTAAAATAATCTTATAAATATATCTAACAGTTATTTTATATCAAACATTAAGACAAAATTATAATTCTTTTTTTTTAAGAAAAAACCAATGTAAATTTAAATTAAGACAGGAATATCTTTTCCCAAGAGTAATCTTTACATTTTCTAATGCTATTCTGTCAACAATGTTTTCCAAAACGTTTCGTATATTTTAAATTAAATTCATATAGGGGACATGCGGAATAAAAATATTTTCATAGAAATGGGAACCAGCCGTGAGAGAAATATTTTTCACAAAGCGAGTATGGGAATTAGTCTATACTTGTTGCGTCGCAACAGATCGCTTCAACTCATAAGGGTATGATGATTTCTACAATACTGGGTGCGCTTCTAAAAGAATATTAGAGTTTTAACGTTTTATAGAATTTATTACATATAACGTATTAGTATGACTCATACATCGAATGAAAGAGCAACTGAAACAGCTTTGTTTGCTGGCATGTGAGCGAATGTGCGCGAAACGTATGCTAATTTCCCCCTTTTCTTGCTAGTAGAGAAATGACACTAGTAAACAGTAATGTTTTGTGTTCTCCGTTTTCAAAGACAGAATCTGCTATTACCGTGCAACGAGCGTTCCATATTATGTTCGGTTGTCAACCTCCAAATAATAATAACATTCTTAGGTAGTATCATCAGTTTGAAACAACTGGCTGTCTTTGTATAGAAAAAAAATGGAACGACCTAGGCTGTAACTGGTAACCAACTGTAACTGGTTCTGCCTATCTTGATGCTCTACAACTATGGCTATTTTCTCAAAGGGAAGAAAGTAAACCAAATAACTTCATTTCGTATCAAGATGGTGCACCGCCTCACTGGCATCTCTCAGTACGCGATTGGTTAAATATCACTGTACCCAACCAATGGATTGGCCACAAAGAGCCTCCCGATAAAGCTTGTATCGCATGGCCTCGACGTTCATCCGATCTGACGCCTTTGACTTTTATCTGTGGGGGCTCATAAGGGATTGTGTGTACGTTCCTACGCAACCAGCTGACCTTTCAGACGAAAGACACAGGATGGAAGCGGATGTTGCAATGGAAAAAGGCACAATGGAAAAAGTTTAGGATGAACTCACTTATCTACTTGATTTATGCCGTGTGACGAATGGGGCTCACATTGAACATTTGTAAACTTGTAGGTAAAAATGTTTCAGTTACTCTTTCATTCAATGTATGGATTATTCTTGTAACTATACGCGTGATAAATACAATAAAACGTTAAAACTCCGATATATATTCTTTGAGAAACACCCGATATATTTTATTGCTATATAAATTATCATTCCTGACGATTCACAGCAAGGCAACTAACTCCAAAATATGCAAATCCAGACCATAATTTCATCACTCCAGATGGAACACTTTCGAGCAGAAATACAAGAATATTTTGATTCCAAGCCACGGTATCCTTGGGTTTTAAGCCACCTAAATCCACGCTGGACTCTAAAACAAAATTCATATTTAAGGAGAAATATTTAACTTTCTGCTGCGAATAAAGGCCTTATAGGTCTAATATCTGCAAGAAATGCAGTGTCTTTCTATTAAGAAAATACATAATGAATTAGATCTTTATGAGTTGTTTGGCTTAATATCTAAAATTATTTATCATACTTACGTTTATTTTATTACTATAAAAACAAGAAAAATTTGTTCTCTAATAATTTTTTGAAGAAATTACACAGTATATATAAACATAAAAAAGTACGTGGAATAAATTTTCTCAGAATAATTTATAATAATTCCATCTATGATGATTGAACAAAATAACACACAAAAAACAGTTGTAATTCTATTTTAAAAAAACCTAAGCACAGAAAATTAATTTCGATGCAACAAATCAGTGATAAAAATGTGTAATACCGTTAAAAAGAAAATACACATTCTTTTCTCTTCAATTCAGTTTTGTTTTCGTCAAATATTAAAAAAAGACCAAAATATTCTTTTTAAATATTTATTTTGCGCTATACCAGGAAGTAAAATGGTAAAAGTAAAATCCATACATTATATACGAATGCGAAATTAATCTGTTCTCTTTCAAAAGAAAATAAAATCAGTTAACCAGAATTCCCTGAATTCTTTCAATTAGCATAACGGAAGTTACTTTTAACTTCTCTTCTTTCCTAAAAACTAAGCCATTCAATGATCAAAAGAATTTTCAATTTGATGAATACTTAAAATGTATTAACAAAAAATTATTCAACGCTCTTACAATAATTTTGAAGTTAAAATATTTAGTAAATGGTCAAAGAGTATTAATTTTCAAGTTTCCAAATTTTTTTGTCCAGTTAATAATCAAATTCTTGGTTTTAAAACCCAAGGATTCTATTTTCAAACACAATTGTGAGAAAACATATTTATTTTCTAGACTTAGCATACAATGAAAAGTAAGATATATTTAAAAAAAATACATGCACCATTTTCCAGACGTCGGTAATTTTATTACACTGTCTGAAGAGCTTTCGTGATAAGACGACTTATTTCATTTTTGTTTTATAAGTCCGTATTCTCATTTTCTTTCTTTCGTGACAACATGATGGTAATATGTCCAAATGCTTTTAGTACTTTTATGAATCTAACACTCATAAAACAGAATAATATCACTCAACTCGACGAAACTGAATCTTATTATAATTGTCTGGTATGATATCGAACAATCAACTAAGCATTAAAGTCACGAAAGTATTATTTTTGTTTCTTGTTTTTTCCTTCCATTTATTGTATCTTTGAAAAATTATTTTTTCATGTGTAAAGAATTGTGAGAATAAGTGTTCTTAAATAACAATATAGTCTGAAGTATTTTTTTCTTTTTGTTTTATTTAATATTCTAGAACTTATTTTTCTTAATAAAGGAGTTTTACTAATAGTTGATAATAAATAATTTTTAATGAAGAAATAAATTATTTATAAATAAAACGAAGAGTCGGTTACCACTAAATAATACAACGGTCCCATCAAACTACTATTAATTTTCATGCAATTTTCTCTTAACACGAAACAAAAATCGCTTAACACGAAAAGGGTTTCCTTCTAGTAATGAATAAAATACGGAAAATGCAAGACACTCATAGAAAAGTTTGAGAAAGTTTCTGTGTTATTGGACTGTCCTGCTGTATCATCGGAAGTAGAAGTTGTAGTAGATGATGATAATGCGTACACACACACACAGCCCCAATTATGGCAGACAAACACATTTTGGAGTTTGTTCAAAGTACAAAAAAAATCGTTAATGCAGAGTCCAGTGACGAAAATGAAACGAACAATGCAGCTCCTGTTCGCACGTCATTCGAAATTCTGAACCTCATCAAAAGTATGCGCAGTTATTTAGTCATCTCTAAGCCATAATCTATGATAAATTGAACGCCCATGACCGAAAGGATTATCAATGACTCGCTTTTGAAAATCTTTGTGAGCATTTTTATGGGAATCATAGTCTTTGTAACGTTAGGTAGAATTTGTAATCGATTTACATGCATCAGTTCCAACACGCACTAAATTTGTTGAGGGCTCTGTAGTTAATAGCACAGAGTGGTTTACAAAGTCCATATTAATCTGTGTTGCCATCAGAAGAGTCTCAATAACATTGCCATCCCTTAAACTGGGCATTAAGAGTATTTTGCAGTGTTAATTTGTGATATGAATTAAGCAATTTTTTGACAGTTTAATGCTAAAAAATAACGATACAAAGAACAATATCTCAGATTGTTTTCCAAAAACTCAATACATGCTTTATTTCTCAAAAATTGTATTACATTTTGTTAAGTTCTCCTGATTGTTTTTGCTTCGTCGGTTTTTATTAAACACGTGCATATATACACATCTATTTGAATAAAATGTATTCTAATAAACACTAATTTTGTCGAACACGTGATTTTTCAATATCATTTAGCACGAAATTCTTTTGACAAGAGAAAATATTTCTCATATATAAACACGTATAATATATGAACGGTCTCTCTCAGTTTCGTGTTAAGCGATTTTCACTATAATTTTTAGAGTTACACGATACAAGATATTTCTTTTCATCAGAATTTTCTATTTCAAATGAAAAACGCTTATTTTAATGCAATTTATACTTATTTGAGCTAAAATATGTAAAAGGTTTTAGAAGATTAATTGACAAATTAATAAAAAAAAAGTTATTATTGAATCATAAGCCTTTTTCACAAATAACTATGCATATTTGAAAAGAAGTAATTAATAATGCAAAATTTAGACGCCTCTGCTTCTGTTTATTTTACGCTTTATCTTTTAAAATATCTGAAATTAATTTTAAAAAGAAGTTTTGACAGAAAATATAGGCATACTTAAATACACGCGCGCGCATTTTATATGCGTCTAACATTTTCAAAAAAAAATGTATTCTTTAGAAATTTACATTTTTTCAATAATATCTTTATTTAAATGACGGAATCATTCCAAACAAAATTATATTTGCTTAAATCTTGCCTTTTTGCTGAGTTAAGATGTATATTAATTTTACTGCACTCGAAAATTTATCGGAAAATTCTTTTCTTGATAGCAATGATAAAAGGAAAGATAATTATGAACACACCCGGCCAAAGAGACTTTGACTTCCACTACTCAAATATTTGCTTAGCAAGTGAAATTACATTTTATTAAATTAGTGCTGAGGAGGATTCATTAAATCTAATATAACAGAGCAGATTTCCTCACCTGAGTCAACGGATTCTCTTTTTCTGCTTTTAGTGCTAAATTAGAAAGATAAACGAGTGAAGAATGACTTTTAATTACTATTTCGAATAAATATGTTACATAAACAATGAATGCAGTATATTTGAAATTATTATTTATATTTATTTTGTAACTGTTTGGTAAAGTAATTAAAGACTCATTTTGCTTTTTCTTATGTATTTGAAGGACATGTGTTTTCTTCAACTACTTGTTAGTAGCATTGATTCTTTTTAAATGGGCTTTCTTCTATTAACATTGTGCGTTTGGGTCAAAACTTTAAAAGCTTTTTTTCTCACATTTTAAAGCACTCAATTGAGCTGAAATATTTTATACACGATTGCTTTCGACGACATTGCGATACTTTAACTATAATTAATAAAAACTGATTATAACTCATTATTCAAAGAATTAAATTTTACTCATAATTCCAATTGTTTACAACGTGAAACAGTTGAATATTGAAACCCGACAGTTAAAATATTCCCTTTTAAAATTAAATTATTAAAACTAATTGCTGGATAAATTCAATTTGACTCAATGTACCCTTTCACTCTTAAAATCTAATTTACAAAAAAATTATGTTACGCAAAATGAAAGAAAATCCATGTTTGAGGACCTCTTTTTTTATCGGTGTTATTTATCGCAGTCTAATCATGAAATTCTTTTGTAATGATCCATATCATGTTAATGTCGGAATTAATTTTTCATTAAAATAAAATTTTAAGTAAAATATCTTAATATACTGAAAACTTTTTGTAGTTATAAAAAAGTAAAGAGAATTTAGTTAGATAAATTTTGATTTATTGACTAAGTTATTGTTTAATTTATTCAAAAAGATAAATTTAAAAGCCTAACTTTATTAACTTTTAAAAATTCTGCTGAATCAAGCAATTTTGCAGCAAGTAAAAGATAACTGTGTTGACAACTGTT
This sequence comes from Trichonephila clavipes, assembly GCA_019973935.1. Classification (NCBI taxonomy): domain Eukaryota; kingdom Metazoa; phylum Arthropoda; class Arachnida; order Araneae; family Nephilidae; genus Trichonephila; species Trichonephila clavipes. Next base: position 734,949 of record BMAU01000162.1, read on the forward strand.
TATTTTAAGAATCCCTTAAGTTTTGCTATTTCTGGAATAGATCCTTAATGTATTAATCCTTGTACTTTCTATTCTCTAACATTCACTGCATCTGCGAAATTTCCCTTAGAAATCTATTGGAATTTTCAAACATGCAATGGATATTAATGAGATAAAAGGTACCACAAATTTGTGGCCAACTATATTTCAAAATGCTTTCTATTTAGTAATAGCACAGAAAATATAAATATAAAAAATAGTTTAGCAAAACAGACACATATTGCATACTATTTGTTTTTTATAATTGTCACGTTTGTACTTTAAGGACCACATAATTATACTATTTTCTAACTAACCGAATAACTATACTAACTATTCGCAAAAGGTGCTATGGATCTCCAGAGGAATTTTCGCAGGTGCAATAAGCATTTATTCATGCACTCTTTGTACGAAGAGATAATAAAAATATTCTATGGTAATTTTAATTCAGGCTGAAGACAATTTCATATAATATATACATCATACATTTGCATTTCTTGTATAGAAATTTAATTAAATGTTCATTCCATACTTTTGGTTTGCACATTGGATATCAAAGAGAAGTGTAACGTCTGCATGGAAATAACCCTCTCGTGACAGTGAAAAAAAACTAAAACATATTTCATTAAAGAGTATTTTCTAATATTACTTTATTTTAACTTGCTAAAAGGCCCCGAGATATTTTATAGCCAAAGAACACTCGTTTTAGATCTTTTTTTTAAAAAAAATCTCGAATTATTACTAAAATAAATCAATTCATGATCTAATTAGTTGCTTTAGCATGGCTCACTAGACCAAAATCAGAGCTAACTTCGTTCCTTTTATCCATTACCAGATTCTGAGGGTAACAGTAACAGTACAGAGATGCATTTCTCAGCAATTATTGATGTCTCTCTCTCTCTCGTTTTATGTTATAACTTATAAACTTAGAATAATGTAAGATACAATAACTGTCATTAATCCTCTCTAGGTGAGCATTAATCCTTTGAACTCTTAAGCCACAGTCAAAGACCGATGTTTTAAGAACTCGTTAAACTCAATGTAAGTTTGTTAATTACATGTGACAGAAATCTTGAAATAAGCTAGTGTTTATGTGGGGATAGGGGCTCTGGAACTTTATGTACAATGGAAATTATTGTATGCTCTATTGCCACAAACAATTCAATAAAATTCGAAAACTACAGAAACAACTAATGACTCTAAAGATATGAAATATTTAAATGAGAGATAATACAAAAGCATAATTTGTAGAACATTAAAACTAAAAGTCTCTTGTATGTTCTTAAAATTTAAATGGTACAAAGAAATTACAGTATTTTTAAAACGATGCTTCATTTCATTTACAGACAATGTGATGGAAAAATACTGTGCCTCAAAAAGTTTTAATTTGCTACTAGGAAAAATAAAAAATTGCCAATAAAACCTTATCACGAGAAATCATCCTGATAAGCTGAACGAATAAGTGCAATAAAAATTAATGAAGGTTTTTTTTTTAAAGAAATTTCAGTATTTTTACATAAAACTTTGCGGGCGTAAATATTTCATAAGCTATTTCAGTATATGTTTGACAAAATAATAACTGAAATAGTATCAAATTCATGTCTCAATTTAAATATCATGCTATAAAAAGCTTTTTCGAATTCAATTATCTAAGAAAATAGTTTAAAGAAACATACTTATCGAAAGAATAAAATTCATTACTTCTAAAAACTACACTTAAAGAAACTATTCAGAATACAATTACAAAGATGTTATGGGGGTTTTACTGAATTTGATTAAATTATGAAACTACTCCTGAAATTAAAAAAAGAATTTTCTAAAGAAACTTATTATTTTTCTTTTTCACGTAAAATACTTTTAAGGAAGTACAGAATGATAAGGAGACTATTTAGAATTTCCCCTCACGTACAGAGAGTAGTTTATTACATTCAAAGCAATAAAAAAATATAAATAAAATAAAAAAGTGGCCCGAATTCTAAGATTAGTTTTTGTGTCCATTTCTTCCTTTTTGACTAAAAAGGAATAGAAAAAAAATTATGCTGAGAGAGAGCCACATCAAAACACTAAAAAGCTTCCTTTGTTTACTTAACCCACGAATAAAAAATATTCCAAAAGCTAAAGAAATAAAAAAATTAATTTTACTGGTTAGCATTTTAAATGTATATTTATTACTTTTCTTTTGCTTTCAAATTTAACTGCAAATAAATGTTTTAGTTAAGGTTTTTTTTTAAATACTTTTAAATTAAAAAAGAAAGATCTCTCCTGAGAACGTTTGAAATCTCATATTCCATGCACGAATTTGAGTAATTGTATAATTTTATTTTCTTATTGATGCACAAAGGCGTAACACAGAACTAGAAATTGATAAAAATAATTAGAAAAACCAAGAAAATCGTTCAATTAAATACCGTCATTTGACAAAAATGGTCTCATGGTTTTAAATTTATTGATAAAATTCATTCTAGTCAAAACATCTAGCTGTTATAATGATTTTGTTAGACATTTAAAAAGTCGGATCCAAATTTTTATGATCTCCTTGTGTTGTTTTTCCAATCCCGTTCCATGATCTCAATGAAAGTAAGCACACCGATTCGAACCCGATCTTTTTGAGTTTCGTGATTTGTGGTTGGCAGCAACTGCAATGCAAATCGAGCGAGTATTTAAACTCGGCTCATGTTAGTTTTTCAAGAGGAAAGGAGAAACAGAAATTTAAGAAGTGTGTGAGTGATTTAACTCTTAGAGGGAGAGAACGGCTGGTTGGCAATGCAACTGTAGGTTGCATCACTATTTTCAGATTAGAAATTCATTTTACAATATTAGAAGACGGTTCGAATCGGATGTCTCTGGTAATGTTGATTTTTGAACTTATTGTTTTTTTATCGCTCCAGTAACGAGCACAGTGACTTTATGATTGATTATTAAAAGCCAATTTTAAGAAACTGTTTTTCGTCTTTATGCCTCCTCGACACATAAATTTCACTGCTAGCTTTGCAAAATTTAAATTAGTTTACCAATAAGTGTAACAGATTTAAGCGCATATATACGGTGGTCAAATTTGGGGTTTTCCACCTTATCATAAGATACTCGTATTCACTTTAGAGCAGTGCTTCGCAAACTTTCAATATTCAATTCCAATAATCAATCATAATTTTCATCGCACCCCCCTCATACAATAACAATGCATTGAATTCAATAATACTATGTTTTCATGCTAAATTTACCATATGTCTTTAATCTCTCATATGCCACCAGCGTATATAAACGTCCCGCTCAGCCAAAACGCTAATTTCCCCGGTCGTGTATATACGTCTTTCTGAAATAACATGGTTTCTTTGCCTGATATCAATAAAATCATTACGAAGGTTTTGGAATGCAATAAAAGGACATGACAATGGAAAAGGATTGACAATGCTTGTGCGAAGTATTTACTTATTTACTTATTTTACTTCTTTATTCCCCCTCCAATATATTACAAACACACACCTACGTGGAAAACATTTGGCATTAGGAAGCGAATCGCATAACTTTTAATCGGAAGTGAAGGGATTAATTATAAACCGTACAAATTATTATGATAAGTGTTAATTTTTGTACATAATTTTATTATGACCATCCCGTGGGGTCACTGGCGATTATTAAACTTGTTCTTAACTTAATATCGTTAAATTAATTATACTATGTATTTTGTAGCACTGATACAGTTATAAATGTAATATATCAGAGTAAATGTAAATTTTATATGTTTTATTTCGTCAGAATCTAAACTCCTGTTTGTGAAAATTGCAACACCACGAAGGAGCTACACGAGTGAGCTGAAATTTTCAGGAAATGTGTGTAAAGTAGGGCATGATATGCAAATGATTAGAATTTCAGACCGGTAGCGTATGCGTATGCTGAGCAGCGCCCTCTGAAGGGCGGATCTAACCGAATATAAATAGACGGCTTTAGCGAGGAGTGTATGATTATCGGTGGTTATATGCTAGTGTAAGCGTCAACTGAATCTTGACTATGCCCCGTCGACGAAAGGGAGCGAAACTTGAGCAAATTTCGGAGTTTGAACGGGGCAGAATCGTCGGCCGTCGTGAAGCTGGATTGTCTTATCGTGCAGTAGCCGCTCGTGTGCAGCGTAACAGCAGCACAATCATGCGTGTTTCGAAGCAGCGGACGGACGAGGGTCGGACAGCTCGGAAATCCGGGAGTGGACCCCGAAATGTGACGTCAGCTCGCGATGACAGACGTCTGGGGCGAATGGCTCAGACAGACCGCACAGCTTCTTCTAAACAATTGGCAGCACAGTGGTCAACAGCTACAGGTGTTTCATTGTGTGCTTCATCATTTCGGAGGCGTCTGCGGCAGCGTGGGCTGCGTGCAAGGTTTCCTTTATACAGGATTCCTCTCACGCAAAACTATCGCAGCCTGCGGCTACAATGGGCCAATGTGCATAGGAGCTGGCGTGCTGATTGGCAGCAGGTCGTCTTTTTTGACGAATCCTTCTTCAATTTGTGGCACCATGATGGCCAAATTCGTGTCAGGCGCTATGCCGGTGAACGGCACATTCCGGAGTGCATTATCGAACGCCACAGTGGACGAACACCCGTAGTTATGGTCTGGGGTGCCATAGCATATCATGGACGATCACAATTGCTACGAATTGTGGGCAATTTGAACAGTACCCGATACATAAACAAAGTTTTACAGCCCCAAGCTATTCCTTTCCTGCAAGGATTGCCAGGGGCTGTATTCTAGCAGGATAATGCCCGTCCACATGTCACCAAGACTGTCAAATCCTATCTTGATTCGCAGCAGGTACAGCTTCTTCCATGACCTGCGTATTCGCCGGATATGTCACCGATTGAACATGTGTGGAATATCGTTGGGCGGCGTCTCGCTCGTGATCTTCGTCCTGTTGCTTCGACAGACGAACTTAAAATTTGTTTAACGCCATGCCGCGTCATGTAGCAGCTCTTATTGTGGCGCGTGGTGGCCACACAAAATACTAATTTCGATCTCTTTTAATTGTTTGTTTGGTTTGAAAATGTAATCATTTATTTGTACCATTACCACTCAACTGTGTATTAAATTTCATTCAACTATGATGCTTCCTTCATGGTGTTGCAATTTTGACAAACAAGAGGTTATTTTGCTGTTTTATTTTCAGTAAATTAATAATTTTTTTTAAATAATATTTTGTTTACGACTTTTCAATATGCTCACTCCCCTCTTGTAGACTTTTCACGGCCCCCATGAAGGGTGCGATCCACAGTTTGAGAAACGCTGCTTTAGAGGAGTCCTTAAGTCTATAGCCCTTTCATGGGCTTTGGAAAGATTACTTTCCATTTAAATGATCTTGCAAAATACACCTATGAGAAGCGGAGAGACCATTATAATCTATTGACCTTTCTCTTATAATTATGGGAAGACTAATTCCCGCTTCAGTTTTGTGCTGCTATTGCTTGATCGATTGAATAGTATTAACACTTCTGTTTTTGAAAGTTTGAAAACGTTGTGTGAAACTTATTCTCCTATGATACTTATTTCGATGGGATACTTGTATTCATCAACGATTCTATTGCAAATGTGAGTAAAATACTGTATTTATTGTAATATCACTTTCTTTATTCGAAGATTTCTGTATAATTTGCGCAGTAACTATGTAATATTGTATAGTGAATAGTAGTTGAAATGTGAAAGGGCCATTTATCTCAGTTTTATATTTTAACAATTTTAAAGTAAAATTAACCCTTCAACTGGACAGCACGGATTTTTCCGCCCTACTAGAGAGGCTTCGAAAACGGACCACACTGAATTTTTCCTAAGGCCGGGGACTCACCAAAAATGAACCAAACTGATTTTCCCCCTTCAAGTAATGTGTTCAAAACCGGTAAGGTGGTATTTTTCCGAATTCTTTTTCCCCTTTAAAGGTTTACGATCTTGAAAGATAATTAGAGACGGTCGGGGAGACACAATGGGCATTGAGGGGGAACTTTTATGGGTCACGGAGAGACCGGTTCCTTAAGCAATCGTAAAATCTCGGAAGAATTTCTTTAAACCCTAAAGTGTACGGAAATAAATTGCAAGTCAACGTGTTGAGAATTCCCTTGTTTTGTATTGCTCAGATAACAAATTATATTTGAATTTTGAATGTCTGAACATTAATTTCATTCAAAGAGAACTTTAACTTCAAGTTTATATTTTTTAACTTGAATCTTCAAATAAAGAGTATTTAAAAGCATCTGAACAAATTTACAGTTAACATTTGCGCATATAAATAAATATAAAGATCCTTTTTAAATTCAAAAATTAAAAAAATATATATTTATGCATAATCCCTCATCATTCATGTTCCATTAGTGGTTGACTGAAGAAAAGGTTATTAAAATTTGTACATTTTTATAATCTTAACCATGCAAAACTAGGAATTTTTTGTATTAGCTCCACTAAAATTCTGCATTCGAATTTCGAAAAAGATATTTATGCGTGTCTCACATACTCAGTTGAAAAACATATATTTACCATAAATACTAATAATTCTTTGGATATTTAAAATTATCATTAGATTAATTTTTAATATATATATACACACACACACACACATATATATATATATATATATATATATATATATTCGATTTCTAATATTTTTTCAAGTATTCCTTAAATTTCATATAATTTAATTAAGTGAGGGGATATTAAAGTCGCACTCTCTCTCTCTTCTCTACTCAACTACTTGAGGGCTTTTGGCGACGGACTTGTGGCCGGAGTATCAGGTGGTCAAGGTATCGAATCATGGTTGGCATGTCTCGAGTTCGAGCCCAGTGCCACAAAAGACCCGCCGTGTAGGGCAGCGATGCACGTTAAATCTATCGAGAGCTGAAATGTCCTTTCGTTGGTGTGGTAGTTAGGAGAGGGGTGCCAGCTCAGGTGTTGCCCTCGTCATTTGACCATTTTTCAAAATTACGAGGTCCATCACTAAAAGCCCTCGTGTAGCTGAACAGTGCGACGTTAATATTCACTCACTTGGCGACGGACCTCGTAATTTTAAACCATGGTCAAGTGACGAGGATGACGCTTGAGCATCGCTCCCTTACACGGCGGATCTTCAGTGGTGCTGGGGTCGAACTCATGACACGTCAGCTACGAGTCCGTTACTTTGACCATTAGGCTACCGCGGCCTCACAATGTGGTTAAAAACTGCATGTTATGAATAAAAATATGCTGAAACATTTGATGAACTTATAATAGATTTTTGCATAGAAGATAGATGTGTGATATGCTAAAATGTCAATATGTAAAAGTTATGAGAATATCGATGACAATTTTTGAAAAATTCAATTTAAGTTTCAGTTTGAAACTTATTCGTTTTTTTTTCGCATTTAATATTAAATAGTCGCGATAACAAATTAATAGTTTAACGCATTCATAGATTATAAAAAATAAAGGTATAAATGACATTGTTGGAAATAATATGTTTTTATATTTTTGAATTCAGACTTCTTTGCAGGAGTGTAGACTGTTAAAAGGCTGATGTAGAAGTTAGAAAACTAATATTTAAAATATATGGAAAACAATATCTGCAATTCCATGATCTTGACGAGCAGAAGACGGCATTTTTACTTAGTAGGGCAGAGTAAGCATAAGGTAGGAGCTTGTGGAGTAAACACCAGGCCTCTGCAGTTTTGGCAGGTAATGAACTCCCATTTGTTGCTTTCAATGAGGAATAAAAAATAACAAATACAAAAATAAGTCATGTAAAATTTTATATATTTTAATAACAATGAATTGTGAACTTAGTTTCCAATTCATTGTCACGAGTTCAGTAACTACGGTACTCTATCGACATACTTCTTATATATATATATATATATATATATATATATATATATATATATATATATATATATATATATATATATATATATATATATATATATACATATACATATATATATATATACATATATATATATATACATATATATATATATACATATATATATATATATATATATGTATATATATATATATATATATATATATATATATATATATATATATATATATGTATATATGTATATATATATGTATATATATATATATATATATATATATATATATATATATATATATATATATATATATATATATATATATATATAAAGTAGGGTTGATAGAGTACAATAATTTTAACACAATTTTATATTTCGTTTTCGTAAACTTTACTCCTTTTAAAACATGTATTGACAAAATACTCTCCTTTTGTATATTTATAAAGTTTTAAAAATATAATGGTTATCTCACAAAACATTTTAAATCAGGGGCGGCAACTGTGTAGCTAAGACGTGCCAAACCAATCTGTCAGTATCATTCAGCGTGCCACATAGTAGGAAATTTTGAAATCCGATTCTTACGGTAATATTTGCAGATTTAAAGAATAGAGGTAAATAATTTAAATTTACAGTTTTATATTTTATATTAATTATGGATCAATAAAATACATTTATTAACATAAAAATAAACAATATAAAATGTTACTATTTCTTCCACAAAGAAAAAAATTAAAAATGTATGTTTCCAACATATTTACTTAAATAAGAAATAGACAAAGTGAAATATAAATGATTCCCTTCATTACAGTTAAATAAAAATTGTAATGCGAATTAACTCTTTCACGACTCTTCTTTCATATCGCAAAACCAGGGGTATAATGCATGACACGATTCTGAGCATTCAGTTTTGTTAAACAATTTCTTTGCGGAGTCGAAATATTTTTCATATTTGGAAAGATTTTTTACTTTGATATGCCGAATCATAAGTGGAAAGCAGAGTACATGCAATTTTCTTTTTTCAACAATTAAATCCCCTAGCAATAACACTCAATTATTTACAAAATAGCTGTAAATTTATCCTTAGAATTATCTTTCAGATTATTTTGTAGTTCCATAAATGTCCATAACTCAGAAGATGTTTGTCAAATAAGGTCTATTATCAACTTCCATCCACTCAAGAATTGACAAATTTGTAGAGTATTGCTGAGTGCCACTAAGAATTGTATCACGTGCCACAGGTCCATAGATTGCCGACACGTTTTAAATGTTCTTATTAACTAACCATCTCCTACTCAAACACAATTTATGTGATAAAAAGGGTTTTCATTCATTTTGTAGGGAATTGTATTAGATTCAAGCATAAGTAATTTTGTGTATCAAAAAAATTACGTTGTTTCGGGGATCCCCTTAGAGCAAAATGAAAGGAATTTGACATAATTGTAGTAAGTTTCTCTAAAAGGGGAAACGTTCACTTTCAAAATACACTGCGTAAAGTGGTTTTGGGTGTACGAAGTTATATTCACTATTATTCCTAAAATAAATTTTGATATTTTGGTTTTTCGTTAAGTTTTGAAGTTATTTCTTCAAATATACTTCTCCATTACATTTCTTTCAAACTTGCTATTTTCTTTAGCGGCTACGGTATCATGATGGTCATGGTTATGAACTCGTGTCCAGTGTTCGAGCCCTGGTACCACAAAAGTTTAGCGTTGAAGAGGAGCTGATGCACGTTAAACACGTCGAGGTCAAAAGTCCTCACGTTGGTGTGATGTGGAAGTTTGGAAAAAGAGTTACCAGCTCAGGTATCGTCCTCGTCACTTAACCGCGGTTCAAAATTACGTAGTCGCTCGTCAGTAGCCACCGTGTTGACTTAGAATGCAATATAAACCCTTGACGTGTGCACTTGAGTTAATCCGAGTACGCTAAACACTTCCAAATATGAATGTGTTTTTTACTGCAACTATGTTATATATTTATCTTTCATTCTTTTTACAATATGAGTAGAAGTGTAAACAGTTTGTCACAGTAAAATTAATTTTTGTTTTATATTCAAATTATACTATTATATTGATTCTGAAAATAATAGGTTAGTTTGACAAGCCATTATTTCACAATTTTAAAGCATTGAACAGTTTTGAAATTTTTAAAACTTTTCTAAAATGTTAAATTATTAAAAATATTTAATTATTGTAAGTGATTAATATTTCTTAGATTATTGGAAACAAAAAGTATAAAATTTAAAATATATCTCTTTGTTGAATTTTAATAATTATTTTTATGGCTAAACCTGAAAAAAACCCAACTTTTTTTAAATATTAACATTAAGATATTTTTAAAAAATAACTAGATCTCTCAGACCTAAATCCATATGAACTTTTATAGAATATATGTAAGGGAACATTTACAAGATATTTCAAGACTCTATCTTGAACAGGAAGACGCATTAGGGATTAGAAAACACTCTCATCTTCAAAATTAAAAATTTGAGAAAAACATATTTAAAATTTGTAAAGGCATAAAAAAAATTCCATTGCCTGTAAAGCTTTAATTTTTCAATCTGTTACTATCCAACTTATGCTCTACATGAAAATTCTACTTGAAATAAATATGACTGAAATATCTTTTTAATTCAAAATATTCTAAGACATAACATTGATAACAACTGTTAATTTGATCAATTATTCACTTTTATCAGAACCTTATATATTCACAAGAGTTTTAAATGCAAAATATTTATATAGAAATTAGTAGTTATACAAACGTAATCCAGAAATCACCAAGTTTGTAAACAATATCTATTTTTTTCTCAGTTCCCCATCGTGTTAGTTAAGCAAGTTTAAGTTTTTGTAGCATGACTTTCAAATACTGCAATGTAGAACTACAATAGATTTATTATAATGTAGTTTGTGGTACATCAGGGAAATATTTAGTTCATTCTGCAGCATTTGTATTCTGTAGTCTAATTGTAATATTATCTGAAAAAGCTTAATTTTAGATTTACCATTTTCAGTCATATTCCATCCCTTTCAAGTATTATTTATCACAGTAGCCTTCGTACATTTTGGTCATGGCATTTTTCAAAAGGAAAAAAATTAATAAAAACAAAGTAAAAAGCTTTTAAATTATAAAAACTATGTGTCAAAAAATATATTGGTCTTTAAATCAATCTTAATTAAGTAAATGTGAGAAAACTCAAAAACATGAGCAAACAGAAATGATTTTAGAAACTAAAATTGTAGTTAACTGCCGTTTCACACGAAATATTGGATATTGTGTTAAAAAATATTTTTAATTAATTCAATCTAGGAATGCAAAAATACTTTAAAATGAAACCGAATTTAAAATCAAAACTCAGAAAATTAAAATTTCTTAAAACCTAATTGGTTTTTAAATCAGAAGTTGAGCAAGTTTTCCAAATATATGAAATATATATTTGCAATAAATTGGGTGAACTCTGTTGGCCGTGAAGTGTAGAAAATGTCCATTTCACAATCCTCGCTCTAGGCTACAGCTGTAAATGAGAAACCTCCCGTTTCGAAGAACACAGAGACCGAAAAGTCATAAAACCTTCCCCTGCAAAACCAATTAGGACCTCCTGCGGCGTTAACAGGGGAAGGCATTAAATGCCATTCGTTTTTGAAGCAGTTCGCGAAATTTATCGGAACATTTTCGGATAAGCTAGCTTTGAAAAAGTAGATCGCTTTCGAAGTGAAATTCAATTAGTGGGTCATCCAGTCAGAGGGTTAATATATTAATACTAAAAATGTTACAGAGACGATATCAATTTATTAGCAGCCCACTAAAAGAGACAACGATATTTAAATCTTATAAAAGAATAAAAATGACACATTGTTTTAAATTTCGATATTTAAAATATATGAAAGATTTAGAAGGTAAAAATATAACAATCTATCGAAAGACAAGAAATATACTTTGTTCTAAATCTGAGAGCACATGCGATTATTTAAAATAATTTGGATTCTATCCTCTAGTTTGTAACACTGGGGCTTTATTATGGTATATGACAAGGTTCGGAGAACAATTTTTCAAAAATCAATTTTCTGAAGACTTTTATTGCTTTGAAGAACATAAATAGGCTTAAAAATCATAACTATTAAACAAATAACATGTACCGACCTTTGGTTTAAAAAAAATGAATTTTTTTTAATGAAAATTTAGCAAAATTTTCAAAGTTAAGAAAAACGCCATAAATAAAAATATATTGGACATAATGCAGATTTAAATTCATTGCTATACTTTGTGATCCATCTGAAGTGTCACAAACCACAGGATTAAAATATTTTAAGAATTAAATATTTTATAAGCATTTCAATTTGGTGTTAGTGATATTTCGTTAAAATTACTGAATGTTCTAAGCTAAAATAATTGCTGTAAAAAGTGATTAAATGTAATTATTTTAAAACTGCTGTTTGTTACACACTAAAGGGTTCATAACATACATGTTATAAATTAAATGAAATTTGATTGGAAGTTTTTGGAAATATCCCGTTTTTCATGCACAAAGTATCGAAAAAATTTAATTCTTCAAAAAACATATTAAAATATTCTTATAAGTTAGATAAAGTAAATGCTATTAAAAAATGTCTTGAAACTCTCTCTAGTTTTATATATTATTCCTTCTTTTTCAATATTTATATAGTTTTTTTTTTTCTAATGACTCTAACATCAAACACCTAAAAATCACCCTTTCTACATAGTCGGATACCATAAGATAACCATACATAGTATTTGCGAATGCAGATGTTTCCTAGACTTCGTGTGATAGCCACTGCTGGACAAAGGATTTTGAGGAAATCGAATGTCTGGTGGTAATCCCTTGGAAACTTGAGAAGCTTGTTTCCTGTCTGTCAGGCGCTCTATCTCGAAAGCCATAAGCTGTTGTCCAGACTCAGATGATCTCCGATTCCTTTTATGCTGTCAGAACCGAAAGCAGCTGAATAAAAAGAATTTCCGAAATGGAATTTTTCAACTATTTCTGTATCCAATAAGATGGCGTATTCTTAACAGCATAATAAATGCCATATGATTTTACAGTTTACATTTAAATATCTACATAAAGCAATAAACCAAAAAGTATCGGGGATATATATCTGAATATTCTTTTCTAATGGGGTTGCGGATTGGTAATTACAATAGCAGACGTCATACATTCTCCGGGAACTAGTGTCACTTTTTAGTGTGACACCATATAGGTGGATATCAATTTCCACAATGTAATTTTGGTTACCACAATAATTGTGGAAACTAAAATCAATTTCCACAATGTTATTGCACTTTTCTCCCCAGAGAGAGGCACCTGAGCTCTCACTATTCAAAACCGAACTAGGAATTTAATTTTGCCGAAAGTATCCAAGCCAAAAAGACACTCTATGGACCTTTAATACGCTGCATAACCAAACCTTATAGATTTTATCGATTTTTTGTATCATGAAGACCCATTAACGTGGCCCATTGTCGAATGCACAAGGCCAGCTTCAAACCAACTACGCAATACAGCTGGACATGAACATTATTTATTAAAAATTCAATTTATTCTCAACACAGATTTCAAATTCTTTCATTGGTAACAGTTGGGAAGCATTTTATTTTTAAATAAGGCAATTTAAGATAAAGCATATTATTTATAATATTTTAGAAAATTTCAGAACACATTTTCCTGCAAAACGAGTAAATTGAAAGAGATGCGAATTTAGAATAATTAACATTCTGGAAGTAATTCAAACATGTCCGATCAAAAACCCTATGATTGTTATAGTACATAATACTACCTTATTGATTTATTTTAAGTGGACACAAATTAATACACAAAAGTAAATTTTTAAATACTTTAATGAAAAATTACGGTTGTATTGAAAGTTCAAGAGAGTAGTATTAATCATACACACAAATCACTATTATCAATACAATTAAATAATATTCCAGAAGTAAGATGAAATAATCATTGCAAATATTATTTAAATTGCATACGCATTAATAATCATTAATCATAACAGAATATTAACTATCCCAATTAATAATGTGTATATCTAATCCGGATATCTCCAGAATTACTCAACGAAATTGAATACTCATCTAAACTTAAGCATTTCTGGATATGATGATGATTAAGTATAGAGAAATGATTTCGCTCAATTATCAGCAATCTTATTAATTCTGGGCGATCTCGTAATTTAATTTCAGCATAATTCCCCTCTATCCATTCAATATCAATAGATTGATCATCGTTATGGAATACGTTCGTTACATATACGTATATTGAATAAATACACCTTTACTAATTGCTTAAAACATCCTTGAACAGAACAATTATCACAATATCTAGTTGCTCTAACTGTTTTGGGGATCTTGTTTTTATAATTTAATGTTATATTTCTGCAGCAGCGAATTATTTTCAGATCTTTAAGCACATTAAATGCAAATTTATGCTTACATTTTAATTTTGAACTATTCTTCAAGTTTTGAGAATACGCACAAAGTACTCCTTTTGAAACGTTAAAACTTGCAATTGATATCTTTAAACTGAAATATATTCTTATCTTATATTAGTAAGTATATTTTGTTCATTTTTCTTATCGTGTTTAATTTTTATACGGTAGTTGAAGGTAGATATAATAAGAAATTTTTTGATCAAAATAGTAAACATGTATAAACAGTGGGGTTTAAAATAAATATACATTTAGTACCTGATTTTTTTTCTAAAATTTAAAATACAGAAATTTGTTTGTATAGTTTTGTCAAAGAAAATATTTTCTATGTTTTTAAAAGAATATTGTATATTGTTCTATAGGGGGAGTTATAATGGTTACTTTATTTGAAGTACACACATATTTTCTTTGGCCATTTTGTGGTAACAGATACACACACAAAACTGAACATATAAAATGATTATGTTCGGTTACATTATAAATGTTGCACATTGTATTAATTTTAATGTATTTATTGTAAATACAATGTAATTAATTACAAATAATCCTCAAATTCAGTCCGGAAAAATATGAATATTATATATTAATTGTATGGAATATGTTATATTCTGGTTTATTTCATTTCCATATATATTAATCATTTAGAATGTTAACTGTTGATCAGTAATAAAAAAATGAGGTATTTTTTATTTTATGTTCATTCTTTTATTTTTTCATATTAACAGAGAAAGAGATAAATTTTTGAATATTATATTAGTTTTAAGGGAAAAAACGAATATATATATATATATATATATATATATATATATATATATATATATATATATATCATTCAAAAGCTATTCAAGTGGAACAAAAACTGTAAATGAAAAAGTTTTTCTAGCGTTTTGTAATTACTTTTTTATTTATCTTAGACCGTATTTAAAAGGTGAGCCATATCAAAATAATAGTTCAAATTATAATTAACACTTTATTAGTATATCATACAAAATATAAATGAATTTTCTAATGTTGTATAAATGCATTGATGTATATTTATTATCATTGAGCTTTTTAAGCATACTTGTTTTAATTCTAATGGGATTCTTATATTTATCAATAAAGAAAAAACTATTTTTGTTTTCAAAATTGAATATATTTTTAGTAGTGAACTTTCCTTCAGTTAAAGTTGTAAATTCTAGAAGTTATATTAAGCATTTTATAAGAATTAAAAGCAAATTTATGAGAAAAGAATAGGAATTATTAATTTTGACAGAAAAAGCTTAATATGAAGGACAGTAAGTTCTTCCGCAATTTTCAAAATGATTTATATGGAAAGAATAACTAATTAGAAGAAATTGAAAAATAATTTCAGTTCAATACAAATTCTAATTGTTTATCTCAAAAATATATCACAGAGAAATTAGAACAAAGAAGAAATATTTCAAAGATTTCAAAGAAAGATGGCCCTGTCATAGTCGTTTTGTAACTTTCCCTATTTTTAGTTATTTTTTGGAGTTGATATTTGCATATAAATCAGAGTGGTGAATTAATTAATAGGCAACAAACATTTATTGATTTGTGAGTTTTATTTGCAATACGCAGGTTAAATGAGATTGTGTGATTTGTGATCAATTTATCTGAACTATAGTGAACTTTGTCTTTTTTCTTACATCAACAGAAGTGAACAGAAATTAATTATAAATTATCTTAAATAACGATCAGGAAGAATTAATTACTTGATTACTGAGACACTTTTAGACTCAGCAAAGCATGAAGCGTCATTTTAAGAGAAAAACAAATTTATTTTTCATCAAAGATAAAAATAAATTAAATTAACATTTCACTGTGGCGCTAACAGCAAATTAACTATGCATTCTTAATCATAATTAAAATAATTATGTGTGCTCTATTGTTCAAATATTAATAATAACATAACAAAAGATTATTTAATTAGTTTCATTTTATTATAACTGAAGTTCCGGAACATTAAATATTTCAGTAACTTCATAATAATTATTGAAAATTAAATTTTACACAAAAGTAAGTCTGAACTTTATGGTCATGGAATAAGAAAGTCAGAAAATTAAGATTTTTATAATCTTTCATAAAGGAATAAGACGATGATTTTATCAAGTAGTGACGTAGCAATGACATCATGAGAGAACTCAAGATTTAATGACACCTTTTTTCTTCTCCAATACGGTATGAAGATAACGTAATTTCTTTGGCATCGATATGATTTTTAATCTTTTTTAATACTTAATTATTTTCCTTCTACTCTAACCAAAAATATATTTGGAGGGAATATTTTGCCATTAGAGAGAGAGACTATTTGATTTAATTAATGGCCTTTTTTGGCAACTGTTTCTGCTTTTCAAATGTTTTATGTTTATTAAATAAAATCATATGCTTATAAGAGGAGTTCATATAGTGAAAATATTTAAATAATGAAATTACTCGTAATTAAAAGGCAAAATAAATAAATTAAAAATGCAAGAGAAATTTAAATGTTTTTTTTTACTTTTTACTACCGCACTTCGCTACTAAATATGTATTTTTACTGTAAATGTTCGACATGTGTTTATTTTCGAATGCAATTTGGCATGTGTTATTTTAATACGACTAAACTTAGAAAAAATTCGCAGTTTTTACGAACTACACAATTTTTTTTATACTAAAGTAACTTTTTACCATTAAAGTATTTTAAATTGATTAAATTAAATAGCTTTAAATTTTAATAAAACTGTCTAAATTTTAGTAACAATAATTTAGAATGGAACACTAAGAAACTTTTTGGAAAATAAAACTGGAAAGTGTTTGGCTGACGTGTATTATCGGAAGTGAAGTTTTCTCTATAAAAATATGACGGATTTATAAAACATTTTCCATGTGTGTTTTTTAAGCCTACTATGGTGATTAAAAAATTCAAGTTTGTATCTTAATATATACTCTGCATCTGTTTCTTACAAAATAAAACACAAATGATGTTATATACCATACTAAAATGAACAAAACTTAAACCATATTACAATAAAGTATATAAATTCATAAAACAATATATACATATAGAAAGAGAGAGAAAACAATAAATATTATGTAAAAATATTTAAAAAACTTAATTATTTGATGGGTAAGTGTTAATTTTTTTTTTAATAACGTTTCACTATAATGCAACACGAGAACTATTGACGACAGACCTCGTAATTTTGAAGCATGTTCAAGTGACGAGGACGACACCAAATGTGGCACACCCTTTTTAATCTACTACACTAAATGCAGTCTTTATACCTCAACAGATTTAAGAAGAGTAAAATAAGACAACCCCTGTACATGGTGAATCTGTCGTATAGGACTGGAATGCATGACACACCGACCACGTGCTAGTTACTATGGTAACTGGACTACCGCATTTGGGAGGAAAAAATCATCACTTAAATTGGATATCTAAGACCACTTATACATAACTGTTTTTAAAGTAATATTAGTACGTAATCAAGGCAAAACACTGTGAAAAAAACAGCAATTGTCACCATTGAGATAGATTTGAGTAGATATTATGCTATTGGGGTAAAAAAACAATTTATTCAAAGAGATCAGTTATGCAGATGCTGCTTTAATTCAATGCGGAAAAGTCATTTCCTTTCACTTTGCAATAAACCAAACAAAATAACCCTTTAAGGTATCCCACTACGTTCGGAACCTTGATTTTAAAAAAGCGCATAAATCGATAATTGTCATGATATTTAGTGTCACTTAGATAAGAATGCATGTATAAAACTGTTTTAAGGATATTTTGACTAAAAAAATTACTTAAATACAATGTTTTGGCAAAAAATTAACTTAGAATATTATTTTTTTTCCAAAATGTTCTCCTTTTGTGAAAAATGGTTCTATTATAATAATGTTTTGCCTGTATATAGCTCAGACCTCTGTACAGAGGCTCAACTATGATTTTTGAAAAATTAACATTTTCAGAGTTACAACCATTTGAAATAATTATCGGCATTTTTTTATTAAACTTTCACCCCTCTGTTGTCGTAAAAGATGGATAAACCAACTTCTAAGTTATATATTTCAAAAATTCTAGTTGGGCCTCTGTAAAGAGGCCTGAGGTATATACAGTGAAAATATTATTACAATAAAATCATATTTCACAAAAAGAGAATATTTTGAAAATGGGTCATTCTATGTTCATTTTTTGTCAAAATATTGTACTTAAATAATTTTTTTTGTAATAATATTCTTAAAACAATTTTATGTACATTTTCTAATATAAGTGGCACTAAATATCATAGATATTATCAATTTATACGCTTTTGCAAAATCCCGGTTTTGAACGTAGTCGGATACCTTAACGGGCACAAAGCTAAAATACACTTTTATGTGATAAAATACTTGATAAATGTAATGTTCTCATCCTCTATAAACATTAATTAGTTACAAAAAAAATCTGATCAGGGTTTTTTTCCTGGGTAGTGGCTAGGCGTTTTAGCCGATACGCATTTACGACATTTAGTTTACTTTTATGTACAGAAAATATGAATTATTTTTTCTGTACATAAAAGTAAGTTAAATGTCGTAAATAATGCCATTTTACAATAAACTTTTTTTATGAAAAATTAACATTTATGTTAATAACTATTTCAATAAAAATTAAATACAAAACAGAATTGCAATAAAATAATCATTGAATGATTTAACAACATAAAGTATACTTAATTACAATATACATAGAATACTTAGAATATACATTTAAATTGGTACACATCCACAGTTTATATTTTATTTAATTTTAGTATAAAAAGTTAGAGATAGAGTAATATTTTCGAGGATTAAATTAGTTATTTCACAAATTTGATGAGCTATTTACTATGAAACTTTATATTATGCAAACGTTTTCTCCGAGCAGAAAAGCTATAATGAAAGATTTTCGAACCCGAGAATTTTATACCACATATTGTAAACAAAGTTTGTTTTTATTTCCGACCCCCAACATTCTAGCGGGATTTTAAATGCTCTATCTCTCTCGAGTACAGGAAATAGATCATTTTTCTATTCGATGAGGGCAGTGGATAGAGCCTCTACCTACATATAAAAGCTTTCCGAAAACCTAAATAAAACGTTTTTTTAATTGTACAATTGCTTTATTGATTCAGTTGAGAGAAAATTATACTTAAAACATGACGAAATTTTTTTCAAAGATCAGAAATTTTATTGATAGTAATCAAATTACAATTTGTAGATTTACACCGAGAAAAACTGTTTTTAACTACCCATCAGAGGACATAAAATGCAAAATAAGGTATCGTGTTGACATCCGTATTAATTTTTAGCTTCAATTAACGCATATGGATAGACTAAATATCTAACACTCGCTTGGAGAAAATTTTTTAATATGTGGCTAGACGTATTAGCTACTGCCCGCTAAGGGGATGAAAGTGTTTTTATAAATTGTTTTACAGAAAGTTATGCTGGAATTATTGACGGATATGCAGAGGAAACAAACATAGCGTGAAAGTAATCACAGTTGATTCCCAAATGCGGGTAACAAACGTTTTACAAATGTAAGCGGTAGAAAAAAAGATTTTTTTTTAGATTATCAGAAGTATCAGTTCGTTTTTGTCACTTAAAATACATCACATATCCATTTAAAACATATACAGTTTTGGTTTCCAAAGTTTCAAAAACATTGAGTATTGTCAGTTTTCTTAAACAAATTTTACGCAGTTAGGGTTGTTAAATTTCTCTAGAGGTCTGAAAATATAAACAATTTTCAAACAGGTAGGGTAGGGAGGAATGGGGCTTCAGAAAAGTATAAAATGTTTAAAATATAATCATAATTTCAAAAATTATAAGCATATGAAAATAGGAAACTTTTCTATAAGGAATATTTATTAAGTTTTACGTCATGCATGCTATTTTCTAAAAGAGTAGGTTTAATTACTAGCTATATATATAAGTTGATTTATAAAGACAAATTTATTCTTATTACTTTGTAGCTACTTTTATATAAATAGAATAATAACTTACATATTTTAATAAATAAAAAAATACATTTTTAAAAAATATTTAAAAAATTGCAATATTTTGCAAATATTTTGAAATACAAAGAATATATAATACTAAAATTAGGTAGGGTTTAAAGAGTATGATGTATTGTGTATAGTTCTATAAAGTTTTATACATCAAAGGCTAATATCTTAGAAAATAGCGTGCGCAAAGCAAAAAAATACTTAATATTTATTATAGAATTTTCATGTGCTTATGACTTTTAAAATTATTATTATATTTTAAACATTTTATACTTTTCTGAAGCCCCATTCTATTATAAATAATGTGTAAAAGATTCGAAGCATTTAATTTAAATTTAAAAGAATTGTACTCGTTAGAAAAACGTTTATATTTTCAGACCTCTAGAAAAATTTAACACCCCTGAGACCTCTTAGAAGACAT
The DNA here is from genome assembly GCA_019973935.1 of Trichonephila clavipes. NCBI lineage: Eukaryota > Metazoa > Arthropoda > Arachnida > Araneae > Nephilidae > Trichonephila > Trichonephila clavipes. The sequence continues at coordinate 755,674 of BMAU01000162.1, forward strand.
CACGTATCCATTTAAAACATATACAGTTTTGGTTTCCAAAGTTTCAAAAACATTGAGTATTGTCAGTTTTCTTAAACAAATTTTACGCACTTTGTATTAAAAGCAGGTGAAATAGTGTGTCTGGAAAGCTCCATGAATAATTTATTCACAAGAAACGGATACTATATAGAATCTTTTTCCGGTTTCTTCACTAAATTTCTTTTATCTCTAAAGAAATATAACATTTTTAGAGAATTATATCCCCCCCTTTTTGCACATAGATATCTGCTGCAAATATTAAGCGTTCAATTTACTTTTAAGGCATCCGACTACGTTCGGAACTATGATTTAAAAAAAGGGCAAAAATGGATAACTTTCATGATATTTAGTGTCACTTAGATTAGAATACATGTATAAAATTGTTTTTAATAACATTTTGAAAAAATAAATTCTTTAAATACAATATTTTGGCAAAAAATTAACTTAGAATAATATTTTCTCAAAATGTTCTCCTTTTGTAAAAAATGCTTCCATAACTATAATATTTTGCCTGTATGTAGCTCAGACCTTTGTACAGAGGCTCAATAATTATTTTTTAAAAAAAATTCACATTATTTTCAAAGTTAAAATCAAATGAAATAACTATCGGCGTTTTTTTCTTAATATTTCTCCCCTCTGTTGTCGTAAAAGATGAATATATATATAAACCCACTTCTAAGTTATATAATTCAAAAATTCTAGTTGAGCCTCTGTAGAGAGGTCTGAGCTATGACAAGCAAAATATTATTATAATAGAAGCATTTTTCACGAAAGGAGACTATTTTGAAAATAGGTCATTCTATGTTCCTTTTTTGTCAAAATATTGTACTTAAATAATTTTTATTGTAATAATATTCTTAAAACTTTTTTATATACATTTTCTATTATAAGTTACAGTAAATATCATAAATATTATCTATTTGTAAGCTTTTGCAAAATCACGGTTCCCAACGTAGTCGGATACCTTAATTCGCTTCTTGCAAATTTGTGTTCTATATGACGCACGCATTGTATAGAATGTGGTTATTGTTATTGTCTTTTTTTATGGTCTTGTTGTCATGAAAAATGAAAATTATAAATAAAAACATATAATGGAAGAAATAAACTAATTGTTATATGTGATTTTCTTTCTAATCAAGAATAAAAATAAATCCTTCCAATAGTATTAATAATTTCAATCAGAGGAATTACGAGCATGTTTTTCAACCATTCCAAATATTATACATTTCATATATTTCTTTAAATAGTGGTGTACATTACAAATACTACACTCAGAATTGTTACTTTAAATACAGTTAAATAAATTACGATTAAATGATTTCAGTAAGGATTACATCACAAAACTATCTTTATTATTCGGTAACATATACAATAATTATTATGTTATGTCCATGTTACTCAAATTTTCATTTCTTAAATTTCTGTTTATCTCTCATATTTTAGATACTGTAATTACGAAGTAGACATTCTCACTACAAGTGAGTAAAATAAATTTTTAGTTATTTAATAAACCAGCAACTGCAAATGTATTTCCCAATACCATAATTTTTAATAGTGCACTTCTCAAAAGTGCAATTGTCACACCAATAATGCGCATAGTGTCATGCAAATTTTAGAAGCGATAGTGGTGAAGACGATATGTAAAATGCTTAAGAAACGAAATCATTATAACCCACTTTAAGCAGTGTCTAATTTGCCTAACTCGGGGCCGAACTCATGCCTCAATCCAAAGGGACATTCTATCAATTAGTCTATTGACAGTTGCCTGAGGTGAACGTGTCCAAACCGCATCTACTGCTGTACCCATATCAACAACATGGTTAACACTAAAGGTTCTCGGTTTCTGTCACGTACAATCAAATACTACAGGTGTTCGATAGAATTCTGATCTGGAGAGGTTGCTAGCCAGGGAAAGATGTCAAATCCAGTCAGGCTGTTAAGAGTTCGCCGACATGTGACCTGGCATTGTCTTGCTGGATTACCGTGTTAGGTGCACCCTGAAAAAAGGGCTGAACAATAGGCTTCACAACTTGAGTGACGTAGCAGCCCTCTGTCAAACAGCCACCTTCAAAAATCAGAGGTGCTCGGTGATCAAAAAGTATACCACTCCAAACCATGATGCTCGTGTAGGACTGGTAATACTGAGCGAAATGTATTTGCTCGTAACGTTTTCCGGGTCGCCACCCTGCGCGTCGACAGCTGTTGTTCCTCCACAGACACAAACGAGATTCATCCCTGAAGAATATCAGAAGTCATTCAATGGTCCAGGTATGATGACGATGACATCACGCCAGGCATCTGGCCCTGTGTATACTCCTTTTGCTGGTGCCCGTGCAAATAGCTGTACTTCATGCAATCTGTTACGAATGGTTTAAGTGGACATAAACCCAACTGATCCTGGAGGCAGCTGGATTCACTTGACGTGGAAAAAGGGTCTCGAATAGTCAACTGGTGAATACGCCGGTCAGTGCACTCTGACGGGCACCAGTTTGGCGTGCACGTAAGCCATCCTGACTCTATCGTGTAACGCAACGTTGGATGGTACTCACGTTGTGCCCGATACGAGTTCATATTGTGCTCAATGAAAAACCCAATTCCTGGAACTAGAAAATACGGTCATGTTTCCCGGTATTTAACTCATGGTATTGAGCTCGACGAAGTCTCAGAGGAATTTTCTATGCTTCTTCGAAATTCACAAATGCTACACAAAACCTCAGATCCCGTTTAGAATAAGGGAAATCTGATGACCTTTATAACCCGAATATTAGCACGGCATGATCAGATGCATGCGCAAATTTAATCATTTGCATATAAATCTCCCCCCTATCCCTCCTGAAATTCACATGCCGCTATATGCATTGTTTCTTGGAGTTGCAGCTTCACTTTTAAGGAATGTATTTTCAAAACTTCTGATGAGTTATGAGATACAGAATATCGATGAAACTTTCCTAATTTATAACAGCGAACGTTTATATTTGAAGATGTTTCTATTAAAACGCACCGGACAGAAATAACTTAATAGCTTAAACAATATTTGAATATTTAGAAATTTCATAACTCAAAATAGTTTCCAGAAAACAGTTTACCTATAACGCTGTCATTACGAGATAACTCTAAACACTTCTATAAATCAAATAATTTTCGCATAAGCATATGTAAGAAATAAATACGTGTTTCTCTTTTTTTCTCCTCCCAAGTTTTCTAAGTGTGTGGATTAATTTACAATTTAAATATAATTAAGGAACATTTAGGTATTATAGTACAAGTATAAAATTTGATACCTTTCTATAGAAATATTTATATAATAAGTAAATAAAACCAACATCCCCCCAACCGTGAAATTAATTTCCGACGATTGGTTCTACGTTCAGGGTTTAAAGGACAATTTTCTACTGATCGAAACAGATGGCACCATACAGTAACAAAATAATATAATACTTGTTCTATGCTTCAAATCTATTCAGTTGAGTGTGCATAATTTTCTATAGGTATGGTTCTGACTAATACTCTTTGAATTGTTGATATAACATAAAAATAAACAAATTTAACGTGTGAGAACATTTTAAATAATAATTTGGCGAGGGCCATTTAGACATAGGTATACTCCCTTTGCGAATCTATAACAATAGTGCAACATACATGAAAATAAGTACACAATTCAACTATAAAGCAAAACCAACTTTCGTTTTACGATACCAGCCGGTATAGATATGTTGATTGTTTGTTATGGATCCCTAAGGAATTCTCTATTATACAATATTCCTTACGTACACAGAAATATATCTAGTTATGTATAGATATACTATTATATCACAGACTTTTCTTGTTTCTAATAATAATCTTGGAGCAGTGGCGTAAAGAAGAATATTAGGGTCCCCGGGCAAAGTTATGGTTTGCTTTTAATATTTTATAAATTGTTTAAATACGTACCCCTTGCGTTAGTCAGCCTTTGGGCCCCCTAGAAACCTGCCCCACACCCGCAATGCGGTGGTTGCTGGAGTGTACGCCATTGTATTGGAGCTTGGTTGTTTTACAAATTTTATGTGATGTTTTATTCAGATTATGGCAGACAATGAGTTTTGTGAGTTACAAATACAAATTGTCAGGTTGACGATATTGAAATAATTTGTGTTTGATTTTGATTAAACACTTAATAAATACAGTAAAAATAGCTAGAGGAACTCATTACCAAATTATTGTATTTAATACATAAATTACCATTACGGGCTCTAAAAAAAGCTTCTTATCTTTTTTGTAAAATAAAAACTTACCTGCCAAACTGTTTTTTACTGCTTAATTTGCGACTATTTTGAGATAAGAAAATTATAGTTTACTTGTTATATAATTTTGGGGGCATTTTTTGTGTGCGCCTTTTTGCAATAGTTTTTTTAACGAAATTAATTTTTCGAAAAGAAAAACTGAGAATGAACAACCTATAGAGATTACAAATAAGGGATAAAATAATGAATAGATATACATGTGAGTAGCATGAGACATTAAAACTAAAATCAATGACAGCATGTTTCAAATGTTAATTAAGTATAAACGCGTACACTCACTTCAGACTACGTAATTAGTAGTGCCTATTAAATATTTTTTTTGCGTTTCTAAAGTTATTTTCATATAACAAAAATAAATTTTATAAATTTCATAAATTTATTTCATACAATGATCACATAGAAAAGTCTCGAGATTAAACTCTTGGATAGGCTTAAACTACCATTAAAATGCAATTAAAACATTTTGTTTTAAATCATGTTTTATTTTAACTTAGATTCCATAGATATTTTCTATGTCTTAAAAATGACATGATACTTAGCAATGTACTTTTAACAATTTTTGTCTTTAAGGTAGTTTCACAACCCGATAGTAAACAAGAAAAAGATTGCAATCTAAAAGGTATATTTCTAATATTTTAAACCAAAATTAATGCAGATACATTTATTAAGGAATTTAAAATAAAAAATAAAGAATAGAAATAGTTTGAGGATGTGCAGATTAAACGATTGTAAAAGGAATTGAAAATAAAGAATACCAGCTTAATAAACGGAAATAAAGTTATCAGATTGTGTAGCGAAAAGTATTAAAACAATACCCTTTTTTTCTACAGTTAATGTTTCTAAAATGAAGCCCAGTGGCCGAGTGGTAGTGTATCGCTTTCCTCGCCACTGGAATGGAGCTACAATTCCAGGATAGTCAAGGCCAACTCAGTCTTTTATCCCTTTAGTGGATCGATAAATGAGTTCCAAGTTTTCTTGGGAAACGAACACTTGGAGTTACGTGTCAGACTGACCACTTGACCGAAATATCTTCTCTTGAACCCCGGTGCCTAAGGTCACGTATACTGAGAAAGGCACCGTAGGCCTTTGCCCTCATGGGCTGTTGTACCGCATAGTTCACTTTATAAAATAAAACTAGCTGAAATATTCTTATGCTTTAACACATTTTTTCTTACAGAAATGGCAAGAACAAACCCTTTTGTCAATGGAAACTCGCGGTGTGCAAAGTATGATCCACGTTAAATCCATCGAATTTTGTAGTGCCGAAACTTAAAAAGTAAAATGCCAGCTAAAATGTCATCTTCATTACCTGACCGATGTTGAAATTTACGAGGTTTGTTGCCAATAACTCTAATGTAGCCTCAATGTGTGACATTAATAAACTGTCAAACCATCAAAACATAAAGAAAAGAATTTGGAATAACAAATAGCATGAGCTATATATATATATATTGTTACGTAGATCCGGATTCGAGGATTTTATGCAAAACAATCACAAATGAACTAAGCAGTTCTTTAAGAGCGATGTGAATTTATTATCTAAAATCCAATCCTTTAAATACAGGATTCAGCAGCAATTTCCCCAGGGTAAATACCCGAGGGTCTTCACACCTTCGACAGCAATCAAACACAATCACCAGTGTTTAAAAATACACGTACGTAAAGATTATTCACAAGCACAGCCGAGCTAATTGCTAGTCAAAACAATCCTTACTACTCGCTGGCTTAATCAAGACTCATCGACGTACCGGCGAGCCTCTTCTTTTATAGGCGCGACAGAAACTTCCAGAAATAAAACCGCTCGTGTCATTGAACGTGACACTAGTGGAGAGATCTAATACTTTCTAGAAGATTCCAGAGGGTTCCGAACTCGCCAATATGATCGCCAATGACACCAAAATAGTCGCCAAAGTCGCCAAGTTAGTCACCAACTGGATCTCCAAAAATGATGCCAACTTGGCTCTACCGCCAAGATTTCGCCAATTTCTCATTGAATCGCCATTATAACGTAAGGGGTGGCATTGCTTGTGAATAGTACAATTTTAACACGAAATAAATATAACATAGAGTAATATAAATGCATTAAACACTCAATACAAATTATTTACACTATTTACACAAAATTCGAAACAATACATATAAAGTGTTTATTTACGCCTCTCTACAATGCAACATGAGGGCTATTGACAAAGGACCTCACAATTTTGAGCCATCGTCAAATGACGAGGACGACATCTCAGCTGGCACCTCTTAGGACTTTAAGTATCCATAGATATAACGTACATTAACTTTCTTACTCGGTGGATCTTTAATGACATTAGGGCTTAAACTCATGACACGCTGTTCAAAAGCATTTGACCATAACGACAAGACTTTCGCGGCCTTACTAGTGAAATGAAGATCAATTAAACACTCTATTTAAGAAACAGGAACCACTAGAGGGCGCACCCAACAGTTTCGCGTATGGTTACGCCGCACATGTGAAATAGTTATATACTCAGTTTCTGTCAATGATCAGACGATTGACAGGCAATTAAATTAAACTAAATGCCTTTATGTTGTACTAAATATGCATTTTCTTGTATTTATGTAAGATTTGTCACACATGAATATATATTTAAAAATATATATTTTTAAATATATAAATTAAAAATATATATTTTTCAAGTACAAGAACACAGTTAAAAAATATGTGATATTTTTTATTGTATTAAATGAATCATTTTTAGGGAAAGGTTGTAAGCTACTTTACAAATGGTTTAGATCAAAAGTTTATATCGATCTCTTAAATTTATTTTTTTAAAAAAAAATTTCTTTTTACCCACGAGAAATAATCAGAGAAGTATTAACTAAAAAATATGTAAAGTCACATGCTTGGCATTGTTCGTAATGGCTGCAGCAATTTTTCACTCATTTTGTTGGGCAGAATTTCTAAGAATAGAAATTGTTTCTTGCTGTGGAAGCAAAAAAGTAAGCGTTTTGTGTTACATACTCCTTGAAAAATTGAGCTGCCATTACGCTTTTCTTTTTCATGGAACCATCACTTTTTTTCCATCAACACCTTTGCTTAGTCATTGGAAGAAAAATGTCACTGTGCGAAAAAAATATAATTCTTACTTCGGTGGTTATAAATTAAATAAATTCGGCGTTATAATCTTGAAGGAATATACTTTGCAAAACACGATTATTAACTATTGCATGCATTTTCTCTTTCTCTTTTAAGCTGTAAAACTTCTCTTTCCATCAACACAAAAAGAATTATCTGTTAAAATATTAAACACAGCTTTTTCAATCAGGATATGGTTTGTGCGAGGATTTTGTTTTTATGTAGAATGTGTAGAAAATTTAGAATTAAAATTGAAAGTTTATTGAAAAGCGAAACGAACTTTTTTTCAGATAGCTGTTGGTGTTCCGTCTTAAATTTAAATTTGTGCGTAGTGTATATACATTTCATTGCATCGTAGCTAAAGCTTGCTAAGAAAGAAAGAGAAATTAGCTGGCAAGAAGCAACTCGCTTGCACAGGCTTAATTTGCTCAGAAAGCTAAGCTTGATTTTCACTGGAATAACAAAATAAAAAAGAGCTGTATAGTAATTAATGGCAGAAAAAACTATAGATGAAATAAAATATATTCTTAAATAGAAAGGTATTAAAATAAAAATGTGCAATATTACATTTAATATTTTATTTTAATATATCTATTCTTTTTAATCTAAACTATCTATATTTCTTTAGTGTCTCTCGTTTCAAGAGTTTCAATATGCATATATGAAACAATAAACAATCTCAAATTTTTACAAGAAAATCTGAAAACGTTTTTATCATAATATTAATGTAATAATACAAGAAAAGCTGTATGTGTTATGGTAATGTTAATTTTTTCAAGTATATTTTTCAAATCTAGCAAATTTATAAAAGCCCAACTTGATAAAATCATTTTTATAATCATTTTTATTAACTTTGAAGATTGTATTATACATGCATTTTTTTGACAGTAATAATATCTTTCAAAGATAAATAAGATTTTAAATATTGCCGTTTTGGACACATTTGGCATTTTTTTTAAGGTTTTAAACTTTTAATGATTCACAAAATGGATAATGAAACGTCCTGAGAGCATTTGAATTTATGGTTCTTTAAAAAGAATATTTCATTAATCTCTTATATATATATATTTGAAGAAAATTGCTCAGTATTTTTTAATCATTTTATACTCAAAATAATCTGCTCTCTATTTTTTATAATCTCATTATTTTCAATATTTACAATTATGTAACAGGATATTTAGCGGAAATTAATATTGTAACTATTTAAATACGATCTATGTCCAGATTATTGAATACGGGTATTCAAAATTAATACTTCTGTATTTAATTATAAAAACCCCAGAATCTAAATCCTTCTTCAGATATTGATTATTATATCTTATCTATATAGTTTAATTTCTTTGTTGCATAGAATACATGTATGGGATTAATTGTGTATTTTATTTTAAAATTCGTATAAACTTCAAAAATATCAAACACAGTTCATACAAACTCTTTAGATAAAAAACAGAATTTTTTTGTTAAAAAAAATACATTGGTTTTATACAATTTTCTCATTTCATTTATTTAAAGACATTATGGAATTACATTTTCTTATTGTTCTTATTTTAAAAATTAATTCAAAATGAAGTTTTGATGAATTTTATTTATTATAATAACTAAAAATTAAAAGCACCACAAAACGTACCCAAAAATTCATAGTGAAAAGTTTCATGTTAAATGTGACTTAAATATATATTCTGTGTATTTTTAATAGGACATTGTACGAAATAAATTTTAAATTTCTATTATTATTGTAAAGTTTATATGCACGTTCAATGCAAACTACTTTCTGAATTCAACACCGCTTCCTTCACACAAAAATGTTTCCTTGAATTATATTATAATAATCCGAACACATCTACTTTTCCTTTATGTTTATACTTAAGTGATACAATATAAACATAATAAATCAAGCTTAGGATTTCACGAGAGCACATGTAACACGAAAATATCTATTTAAGCACAGGAGAATTTTGCAGAAACTAGACATTTATGTCTTTTAAAGGGGATAAAAAGGAATAAATATGGGCCAGAAAATGAGTGTAACACTTTAAGTACGTAAATAAAGAAATGTTGTTTACTTTATTGTTGTATATTTAGTTTATAGCACTATTCACTTATAAAATGAAAAACGTTTATATTTTATTGAGATTTTTCTGCATATACTCTTTTATGATTCAGCTCTTATTCAATATTTTTCCTAGCTCATATTATATACAGAAATGGCATATTATTCTTTAAGATTGAATGTTATTATTGGCATTTTTAAAAACGAAGGAATTCTATAAAAAATACACATCATTTTCGTAAAATATGCAATACATTCTTTAAAGCTTTTTGAAATCAGTATAACTTGCAGTAAGAGTACAGAAAATATTGAAATATTATTCACTACATAAAAGACTATTGCTTTTGTAATGTACAGATTCCTGATCGCATAAATATTCAATGTGTGTGGTTGTTGAAATACCCTTTGACACACGCACACATGTATTCTTTTATGAATAGCTTAGTATTAAAATTATATAGCTATATTAACTTAAAAAGAGTTTGTTATTCTACCTAACAGATAACGAAGCCCTTAGTGGTCCATATTAAAATTTTGTTTTGGGGTCTGTAGCTATAGTAGTTGAGTCCGCAACTTGTATCAATATATTTTTTATTATAAAATATGTAATGAAATTGATGTGTTTGCATTCGTATGCTGTGAGTTTCATTTCCAAAGTTCATTGAGTAATATGCCTCGTAGGAAATTTATCAAAAAAATTTTAATGAAATGAAATGCAATGAATTCGAAGGAAATAGGTAAAAACGAAGGAAATGCTCTATTATTACTTTTTAACTAATAATAATAACTTAAAATATATATTATATTATGTTATAGTTAAAGAATGTCCTTTCTAAAACTAAAATTATTTTGGCAATGTGTTTTGCACAGAACTATTTTTTATAAATTTTAATTTCGTACAATTTATTGGCAAAATCAGAAGTAACTGAAAAACTTAGAAATAAATGTAAATTCTATTTGTTTTTATTATTAACGAATATTGTTATTCATTATTATTTAAATTTCAACAATTTTTTTGAAACATAAATGTTTCGATTATAAAGCAAGATATTTTATATTCATATAGAGGGATTTGTTTAAATTTTTGTTTATAGGCTTGCCGCAATTTTTTGTATAGTTTTCTTCGTATAACTTTAAATAACATAACCTTTAAATTGAAAATAAAGAAAATAATAAAAACCCTTAAGGTATCCGACTACATTTTTTTGAAAAACTGGAGATATGGAGATTATTTTGTGATTTGTTTTATTTATTTGGTATATTTTAAGAAAAAAATCCTAAAATTGGAAACAGAAAAAATTTATTATTATTAAAATGGAAAACAAACTGATGAAAATGAACAAAATATTACATAAACGAGGCCCGCTCTGTACAAAAATTTTCTGAACAAATTCTCAATTTCTCAATTTTGATGTGTTACTTTGCTATTCCTGTTTGAAATTTCCTGCTGGATAAGAGATATTTTAATTTTTACAAAAATTAAAGAACTTTATGTTAATGATTATATGAAATTGCTTAAAAAACAGGGATTATATTCACATAGAGGACTGCAAATTTTGAAATAAAACAGTGATTGATAAATCTGAGGGTCAAAGCACTTCTACTGTTATACAGAACATGTACACAAAATTTCAGCAAATTATTTTCAAAACTTTTGAGCAATTGCGGTCCCCCGTTTGAGCTTTTTGAAAAAAACAGATATCGATTGAAACGCATTTTAAGTTTTGACATCTTGTGTAAAGTTATGGCATTTGCTTTTACTAAAACACTTGTAGCATTTGTTCTAGTGAATGGAAAATAAAAAAAATTGGCACTTTTATTAAGCTAATAATCAAATGGCATATAAAATAAAATCATAAAAAAATTGAAAAAAATCACGATTTTAGGGTAGTCAGATACCTTAAGTAAGGGAATTTTAGAAAAAAACTCGTGAATGTATTAAGAAAATATTGAATATAAATAGAGTTTTTAAGAACGAAATCAAACTCTAAGGATGAATCGTACTTTTGAAAGTAACGGAGTATAATTTGCGTCATAGCAAATGATCATCAAACTGCATTTAGAAACTAATTCCTGATAACACTTTTTAAGTTGTAGTTAGAGCTTAAGTGTTGTAGTTCTCTAGAAGTATATTATTTTTTCAAAAGCCAGGCATAATACCTCGAAAAACTTTTAAAAAGCATTGCAAATTTACATTTCAGGTTTCTTTGTAGAAAAAATAAGGGGGTTATACGGCGAATATACCTAAAAATTAAAAATACAGCTTGAATGTATAGGTGCACGTTATACACCGGATTTTACGGTTCTTAAAATCGAGTAAAAAGTATTGTTCACGATGTAAAAAAAATAAATTCGGATTAATTCGAAAACTATACTGCAAAAAACCCGTTCTAACTAATTCTAAGATGGTGTTGAAAAAGTAAAAACAAACTAATAAATATATTAAACATCAATGGAAAAGTAAGGTAAAATTAATGCTAAAGCTTAATTAAAAAATTCGATCAAATAAATTACAGAATTGTAAGAAATAAAAAAAATATGATAAATATAAATTTTAACTTCAACAAATGAAAAAGTAATATCAAACTAAAGAAAATGTCTGCCTATGAAAATTTTCTCAAAAGTCTTAAATCAATAAATATTTCTTGCATTGAATTTTTTACGCAAATATTACAGATAAGAGCTAGTTTTTTCACTTAACTTGATTATTTTATTCCTGAAGTCTGAAGTAGGTGTGCGTTTCTTTCTCTTTCTCTTTAAAAAAGGTTAAACGTTCATATTTCATATGTAATTAGATTTCTCCACCATTAAGTAGTAAAAAACGGTTTAGCTTCTTCCCTTCCACACATTTTTATTTTCTACTTTGTTCTAAATGAGTTATGAAACTAAGAGATCGCAAAATTGAATCAATGAACAACACTGACATACACTTGTATTATATGTAGAAAAATGTAAATCTCAAGAAATCAGATGCACCAGAAATTCTTCTTTTATTTGAAAAAAAGGAAAAACGAAGAGTTTAAAGCACACAAATAGAACACAATTAGTGTGAATAATTTTCATAATTATTAACATTGTTATATACGAATTTTGTGTAAAGTATACTTAAAATAACGTAAATGATATATATCTGGATGTAAAATACGTTAACATTGCTTTCTGTTGTATTTATTTTATGTTACAATTATAAAATTTCCAAGCAATGCCATCCCTTACATTATAATGACGATTAAATGGAAACTTTACAAAATCTTGGCCATGCAGCCAAGTTGGCATAGTGTTGGTGACCATTTTTCGCAAGCTCACCACCCTATGAGTTCTTCGGGAAATTAAGGGGGAAATCTACTGATATCACGATCTATGGCGTAAACGGATCTTTCTCGAAAAATCCGGGTGGCCTATAGATAGGGAGTAACTTCGCTGAAACTGAGTTAGTCTTGTTTTGAACGCTGCAGAGTATTATTGATTTGACTGTGAAGTGGCAACCAGTGATTAGTTATTACTTCCGCTGTGGAGTGGAGTAAACAAGTGCTTGTGAATTATTTTTAATATACTTGTATTTAAGGCACTGATAGCTGTGTCTGAACGCCGTAGAAGGTATGAAGCTCTTCTGAGATTTATTCTGCGATTATAGCTGCTATATTGTAAAGATCATTTTTCGACAATAGTTTCCTTGCTCTTTGTGACTGATTGCATAAAATCCTTGAACTCTGATCTATGTAACAATATATATGTATATCCTACGCAAAATATTTTAAACTGCGAATTTTGCATGTTTTTTTATTCAAAAGAATAAATTATGAACACAAGCTTAATTAGCCCTTTTACCTTTCTTCACCCATTCTAAACTTAGTGATAGCCTCGTTTAATTTTAACCTCCTCTGTATTTTATTGCAGAATGTTAAAAATAACTGTTAAATCAATTCGCGCTAATTATAAAGCATTCGCTTGAGTTTTTTTTATTCTTATTATATATTTCAGTTTATTGTGTCGTGTAAGAATACATTACTGTGTTTTCTTACTTGTTTTACATTGATCCAAAAATTTACACATTGTCCCAAATAAAGTTACACATTGATACAAAAAATTACACATTGTTCCAAATTAATTACACATTGACCCAAAAAAATTAAGCATTCAAGCAAAACACTGCACGTTGTTTTGAACTTTTCTTATGTTTCTATTTATATATGTTATGGTTAAATAAACTCTAAATAAACAGCTACATACTAATATTTACTCTAAACGACCTTACAATTCAGTAAGGGTTGATTAGCTAACATGTCTAACTCAAAATAACTGCAAAAATAAATAAATTTAGTCAATGAACACAGAGTATAATTAAATCCGCTTCTTAAATATATAATTAAATATAATTAAATCTTAGTTGACCCACATCCAATTATTTCTGAGAACAAAGTCAACTAAAATATCTTTTCCTGTAACTTTTTCGTGAAACGATGGCCATTAATGCTTAATAAATCTTTTTTTCTGCACTGGTGATATCTGAACAATAGAAAATGTAAGATAAAGATAAATTTAGTAACACACACCAATATCATATTTTTCTGTGTGAGTAGCTGTTTCTGTTCCTCAAACAAATGTTTCATTAACTTTTAATAAAACAAGTTAATGACACATTGATAAAGATATTGAGTGTCCTGTTTATCTGAAGACTCTTTGCCAAACAATAGTAAATATATCTTGCTACACACAGGAACCCTACAAATCTGGCAGAAGCAATTAATCTTAGCTAAATGAAAGGTTTGGACAATACTTATAGATCGGATTTTCGAAAGCTTAATATTTTCATTCCGAAGCAGAAGTTTTTACGATAAAAATAAAAGTTATCTGGGTTTTTTTTTACTTTTGAATACGACGAGATTTGGGGATTTTCAAAAATTGTCTTGTATGTGCAGACTCCTTCACCTCACTTTTATTTTTAGTGAAAATATTCACAACGCTATCAGAATCTGAAAAACAAACATCAATCACATAATTTTTTTTAATTGGAAAACCTTTAAAATTTACCGTATATTTCCGTGCATAAATCGATCATTTTTAAAGTTAAATTAAGGGGGACAGATTATAATATATTTTTCGTTACTCATGCTTAAGCAATTTTAATTTTTGAGTTTCTTGGGAGCTCTAATCCTAAAGAAAAATAAAGTCATATAAATGTATGAAATTAAGAAATAATTATCAGAAATAAAATTATCATCATTGTACGTCTGGCGTTTTAGTTTACATAAATTTAATTGGAAAATATTACATTTGCTTGCCAATATTTTCTTTTCTTGGTGACATGTTTGAAAATTACAGGATTTTATTTTTTAATTCAGCTTATATTCGGGTTTTAAGTTTTGGTTAAATGCTTGAAGAAAAAACACAAACTTGGCTTATACTATGATCGGCTTACATGCGGTAAGTTTTATAACATATTACACTACAGATGTACGCTATCAATATTTTACATACATAAATTTTTGAATGTTAACCTAGTGCTGCTTCGCTTTCATATCTCAAAAATTGTTGGTGTAATTTGTGACTTTCACTTTGACATGATTCTGAGCATTCAGTTGTTAAACAATTTCTTTGAGGACTGAAAATATTTTTCATATGAGGAAGAATATTTTATACTAAGATATGTATAGCTAAATGCAGAATACATTCAATTTTCTCTCTTCAAACAATTAAATATCTCCAACTATGGCTTTTAATAATTTACAAAAAAGCTGTATAAAATTACCTTTAAGTTTATCTTTCTAATTTTTCATAATTCCTTAATTGTCTATAATTTTGCAGATGTTTGTCAAATAAGGCAGATTGAAACTTTAGGAAATTCCATCCATTCAAAAATTTACAAACTTGTTGAGTAATGCTTACTGCCATAGGTTGCCGACCCCTGCTATAGACCATGACTCCTTCTCCAACACTACAGCTTGCTTCTCCATTTACATACAGAACAGGAAAAAAACCAATTTTTTGTTGATCAAATTTAAGTAAAATTGAGTATTTTTGACACTCCCGAACAAACACCACGGGGCTGCGGTAGCCCAGGGGTCAAGGTATCGGATCATGACTGGAAGGGATTGCAATATCGGACCAAAAGTTCAATACCGGTATTCAGTATATTTTAAATCTTAATACCGGTAGTAGAAATTTTAGAAATAGAAAGAAAACATAGGTGTTTCTTTGTTTCATTTGCCAGATTTTTAGAGAGCGTAAATATCACAAAAAATAATTTGTAACTTATAAATTATAACGGTATACAAAGAATCACAAAAAAGTAAAGGAACATCTTATTTATTTGAATCACAAAAAAGTGTAAATATCACTATTCAGTCTGTGATACCATTACAAATTTTTGATATTGATCTTAAAAAACATAATGCATCAGTTGTACTGTCATTAAGCCTTGAAAGTCATATTGTGCAAAATTACTAGCTGCCGAAAATGCTCTTTCGGCATCTTCACTAGTTGCAATGTGTGATATACTCTTAGCAATGCGTGACATTCTCATATAAATAATGAAATTAAACCGAAGTGTTTTATCAACTGATTTTTTGTGATCTTTAAAATTATTATTACTCATTAATATAGGTTGTTATTTATAAGTATATGTATAAGGAATCTGAAAAATATTTTGAACCCTAAAGTATGATATGCAAATAACATAACTCAGTGGCGTAACATCCCAAGAAGGCCAAAGCATCTGCGCCCAATTCAGTATACGCAATCTTGGGCCCTGAGGTGAATGAGCTGATGTTTCGGTCATGTGGTCAGTCTGAAGCCAAAACCGCCCAGTGTTAAGTTCTCAAGCAGTTTTGGTGCTCATTTATCACCCCACCGAAGAGATGAAAGACTGAGTCAACCATACCCAATCTGAGGTTTGAACCTCAGACCTGTAATGTGTAAGCACGATGCATTAATCACACAGCCACAAGGCTTCATGATATGCAAATACAAATGTGAATAACAAACTCACCAATTTAAAAAAACAACTACATCTTTGTTGTCACAGATACGAATATGAGACTACGGATCCTGCGCGTGTGCAGTATCGCCCTGAGCAATAATAGGAAAATTTGACCTGTGCCTCCTTGAATGGTTCACATATTTTATCACTTCTATTGATTGTACTATGCAGCTTTATATTCACAGTCTAATTAATTTCACCATGTTAGGGAGACATAAAAACAAAAACTTATACTATTTTACGATGTTGCCGATCTGTGAACATATAGTGGGAGACAGTTTTAAAAAAATTCTTGTAAATACCGAAAAACCGGTACTTAAACTTGCGAATACTGGTAATACAAAATTGCCCAAATGGTTCAAAATACCGGTATTCGGTATCCTGGTATCGCAATCCCTAATGGCAGGCACGTCATGAGTTCGAGCCCAGTACCACTAAAGACCCGCCGTTTAGGGTAGCGATGCACGTTAAATCTGTCGAGATCTGAAACGTCCTCTCGCTTGTGTGGTAGTTAGGAGGGTTAGGGGGTGCCAGCTTAGTTGTCGTCCACGTCACTTGACCATAGTTCAAAATTACGTGGTCCGCCGCCAAACGCTGTCGTGTAGCTGAACAGTGCAACGTTAATATTCACCCACTCACTCACTCGAACAAACCACAATGTGAAACTGACAAATTCTGAGCCTGAGGCACGCGTTTTAAGTCTCGTGCCTTGCCTCACAATATTCGAAGCAATTTGGAGATGTATTTCATACTTTGCCGGTTTCTCATTAGGCATTTTATAGAATGCCTAGGCAATGTGAGAAATAAGAAGCATTTCATACATTGCCGGTAGTTTCAGGCATTCTATGGAATGCCGGATTTCATTCTTTGCAGGTAACATATATATAAACAATAAACTTCCCTTAGAATGGATAATGTTTTAATAATCAGTCCTTATAAACTTAATAATTAATACATTCACGAGGAATTGACAGGCACTATTAACATTCCACGTCAGTGATTTTCAATCAAAATGACGCGGCACTTTTCTGTGCCACCATTTCTTCTTTAAATTATTAATTATGCTCTGAGAAAAATTAAAATCCAGAACCAAATCATTTGACTGTTTTATGGAAATAAATTAAGGGTATTCTTGGTATATTTAACTTATCCTTTCGTGGATAGATGGATATAAAAAAAAATACTAGGTTCTCGTAATACATTTGGGATAACGATTGATTTGAATTAACTTTGAATAAAGAGGAATGACTACTTTCGCTCTGTAATAATTGCGATTTAATTTCAAAACATTCGTTAGAATCAATTAATCATTTTGGATTAAAATTAAAAGCGATTATCTCATAATAGACAAAAATGCTTTAAAATGTGGTTACAATATTCTACAATTTATTTGCGTGAATTTGAATTTTCAGCATTAACAAATGATGGAGAATAAATGAATAAAAATGGATTAAAATTGAATAAAAAATGGATACTTAAATGTGAATGACGAAATGAGAGTGGCATTTTCATTTTTATGGACCAATATAAATGAATTATCTTAAGCTCAAATTTCACGTTAAATGTATTCTAATTAATTAGTAATTAATTACTCAATAAACATTTTGTTATATTTGTCTTACATTTTATTTTATTTAACATTGAAAATTAGTATAATGAACTACTTTATACAGTATATTATATATAAGTAAAATTCTTTTAAACTTATTTTATTTGCCGCCAAATTGTGAAATTGTTAAAAGTGTACAGTAACGAAAAAAGAAAAGTTGAGAATAACTGATCTACGTCGACATTTGCATACTGAAACATAATTGAATGAATTTTGGAAAAACGATGTAAAATATTTTTTTAATGGAAATTTGAACGAATTTTATTTTAGGACATATTCATTAATTATTTTATAGCCCTTTTTTACATGTTATAAGTAACAGAAATTAAAATTCATGTATATATGTGTAGGATATTCATATATTTATTTAACCTTGGAATTCAAAATGTGTATATATAACGTTAATATTTCTTCATCCGAATCATTTTTAAATCATATTTGTACTTAAGCTTTTCAAAATTAATTAATAGAGATTCTTAAATGACTAATGTACTGTGTTCCATTTATTTATAAATATGACATAACTTTTGATAGTAATAGATATTACTTTCATTTGCTTCATTTCATACACATTTGAAACTTAAATTTCTAATCACTGTAAGCATTTCTTTAAATTTACTATATTTTAATCAATATGCTTATCCAATCAATTAAATTTATCTCACCCACTTTTCAAAGACAAAATTATTCTTTTAATAATTTAAAAAAATATACATGTAAGGTTTTCGACAGTTTATGATATGCATGATGTCAAGTCATGCTAATGTTTCTAGTAATGTTTTTTCCCAGCATGCATCTGATTAATAGGATTAACGGAATTTTTTTCCCTTCTAATTTATATGCTATTCATACGCTACAAATAGGATGATCTCATTTGAGGAGTTAATTGAATCACGCTTACGAAAATACCTTTTTCTTGTTTACTTTGGAAGCTTAAAAGAGAAAAGTAATCACTTATGAGCCCCGTAAAAATTACCCCCGTCCTCTTATTTTTCCAATTTGCCTAGGGATAAATATCAAGATTTCGTAAGTGCTACAGGTTTTCATTCTTAGAGTTCCGCTCTTAATTTTACTGCCTCATTTTGCTTTATTTTATTTTTTTTTACTATCTGTTCCATTTCTCCCAACAATTTCAGTGTACTTGACATTTAATTTATGTAAAAACAAAAATTGTGAAAAAGCGTTTCTTCTCTCTCTATATATATCCAACTCTTTTTTACACGGTAGATACGTTCCTCAGAGAACCGTACAAAGATCGTATTTATAACATGTGGTAAATTTGTGGGGTTATGTTCCACAATTTTAAAAAATCGTGCAAGATGAAAATATTTTAAATATTTTCCCCAAAAAACCATGCAAAAAATAATAATAATAAAATCCAAGTTATATATTTATAAAATAAAAACATTTTTGTTACAAATAAAATTAAAATCAGTGTACATTGAAAATTCAGTCTATAAGCGCACACAACATATAAAAATTCAACTAGAAATTAGGAATAAATCTATACCAAAAATAAAAATTATTCATCGCTACTTGATAACAAACATGCACGTTTATTACAATCTGGATCAAAAATGCTTTCAACACTAGATTTGTCAGATATGTCCAGCACAATTGTCGGTTTTGATTCAGATGAAGAATTCCATGCGTTGTTAACGGACTCTGTTGGTTTTTCGATTTTAGTTCTTCAAAATCTTTTTGGTTTCTCAAGCTGATTATACAATTCTTGTGATATCCTACTACACAGAATTACGTAGAAACTTTAATGCATGCTTTACGTTAGAATAATGAGTAATAAAATGTTGCTCCACACTTGTAGCAAATTTCAGGCCCTCGCAAATTAAATCAGCTGTTAACAGCTGAACGTCACCTTCGACTTCATCGTATCGACTTATTTATTATCAAAAACTGTCATAAACTCATTCAAATCATCCTAGTTCAAAGGGTACGAGACATCAAATTGTATTCGGAATTCGTGCTAGAACAAAAATAATGCGTATAAGAAAATTTGTTAAATTCGTGTACCATGTTATTTCAAAATCGTGTGAGAAAAGACCGTGTAAAAAAGATTTCGGTGTATACAAGATTCCGCTTAAGCGCAATTGAATACAAAGATTAAAGGAGAAACACTGTGTTAATTGTATGATATAAATAGGGTATAATAATGCAATTAGTATCATGACGTGTTATACAAATTAGTCCAAGATCAGTCAAATCTAGATCAAGATTTTCGCCAATTAGATTGCTTGAAATTGCCTTCCAGGTCAATTATATTATTCGATTATGACCTTCATTTATATTATTATCGTAAAACCAGGTGTATAAGACGCACATATACATTCAGGGATGAAATTTTTGACTTTTAGGTATATTCGCCGTATAATGCGCCCTGCCCCTCCTTTTTTACAAAGAAATCTGAAATAAAAGTGGGCAATGCTCTTATGTTTTGAAGTCATTTACTCGAGCTATTATTACAAACTTTAGAAAAAAATAGTAGAAGTACAATCCTTTAAGTTCATATGGAATGTCATTTCTATTAAGGTATCCGACTACGTTCGGAACCGTCATTTTGTAAAAGCGCATAAATGGATAATTTTCATGATATTTAGTGTCACTTAGATTAGAATATATGCAAAAAATTGTTTTAAGAACATTTTGACAAAAAATTATTTAAATACAATATTTTGGCAAAAAATTAACTTAGAATAATCTTTTTTCAAAATGTTCTCCTTTTGAGAAAAATGCTTCTATTATAATATTTTGCCAGTATACAGCTCAGACCTCTCTACAGAGGCTCATCTTGAATTTTTGAAATATGTAACTTTTTGAAGTGCATTTATTCATATTTTACGACAACAGATGAGAGCAATTTTAAGAAAAAAAACGCCGTTAATTATTTCAACTTTTGGTAACTTTGAAAATAATGAGAATTTTTCAAAAATTCTAGTTGAGCCTCTGTAGAGATGTCTGAGCTATATATAGGCAAAAATATTATTATAATAGAAGCATTTTTCACGAAAGAAAAACATTTTGAAAAAAGATTATTCTAAGTTAATTTTTTGCCAAAATATTGTATTTAAATAATTTTTTAACCAAATGGCCTTAAAACAATTTTATGCATGTGTTCTAACCTGAGTGACATTAAATATCATGAAAAGTATCCATTTATGCGCTTTTTTAAAATCACGGTTCCGAACGCAGTCGGATACCTTAAACAATCACTATTTCAATATATAGAGAAATCAAATTTTTTTCTGTGCTTATTTTTTAAAAATATTTAAAGCAAACAGTTTTATACTCGGTGAATAATGCGCATCCATAAATTTCAATCTTATTTTTTTGTGTAAAAAGGGCGTGATATACGTAAGATTTTACGCTAAATTTAAAATATTTCATATTTCAAACCTTTAAACAGGATCCTTTTAGTCAGTATCTTATTATGAATAGCTTACTATTTTCTAAAATATATATAAAATGTTTTGTCACTAATAACAAATTTCCTAATGATGTGTTTGATTCCGATTTTTTTCTGTTATATATAAATTACTAGATACTTCTAATAAGTATAAAAAAGTATATTTTCTTATAAATTGCACGAGATCTTACAAACCTTTTAAGTTATTTCTGCCATATAACCACGTATTTTTCTTACAAATATTCAGCAATGTTTTTATATCCCAGAAATATTTAAAATTTATCAGTACTTCACAGAAATATAACAAAATAGGATAAAAATTATATTTATTTTATAATCCGGTTAGACACCAAATAACACTAATTGGATTGATTAGGTTTGTTTAACGGTATTCAATGTCAATAGCAAAATAAGTAGAATTCAGAAAAGCCAGTACCAAAGGCAATTGCCGTTACGGGTATTATTATTTAAAAAAGTTTTAACATTCTCTCGCCATTAAATATTTTTGTCCAGCTCTAAATCATAGTTTTCCAAAGTGATTATTATGGAACCCTGAGGGACCTTCCAACTACTGGTGGGGAGGGGTTATGGTCAATTAGAGTTTACTTGGAGTTGTGTGGACAATGTTATGGATGTCGAAAAAGGTTTAATATAAAGTACAATATTAGAAACTATTTTCCATTATTGAGAAAGTTAAAACAAACAAACATTGATTTTTAAGAGTTAAGAGATTTCAGAGAAAAAATAAAAAGTGACAAATAAAAAGTTTCAATAGGTACATGAAACATAAGTAATGGCAATTGTCGCAGAGTGGAACTTAGGACAAACACGGGTGCTACCTTCTATACGGGTTTAAATAGGAATTGAATTTCGCCGCTGTATGTAATAACATGACTATAAGATGACAGTATGAAATAATTGTACGTTTAATCAATTCAGTTTTGTTTTGAGCATGATTTTGACATGTGAAGTGAAACAATTCTCTTTCTGTATTTTAATATATAATACTACTTTAGATATCTCACAACATTTTCTTTTCTTTTTACTTAAACACATTTACAACACAAGATTATCAAAATTAAAGTTATAATTTTTCTTTTATACATTGAAGTATAGTTACTTCCCTTGGTGCCTCATGGCCAAATGTTTGGTATAAAAGTGTAAGTTTGGAAAAACTTGCGTTAAATCATTTAAAAAGAAAGCTTTGTTTTATTGAAATCTGTGTTTGATGTATTTCGAGTCGATTTATGTTAATTTTTAAATTCTTGAATGGAATGTCAAGTTAAAAAAATGAGCATTTTCTACACCTCCTTCCTTTTACTTTTAATCAAGATTATATGGCTTCAAAAACTGCTTACGACGTTTGTGCTGTGTATGGCAAAAGTGCCATAGCTGAAAGAGCCGCTCGATGCAATGCGCGGAGTTTCGTTCAATACTAATGCAGAAATGAGAGCCTGACGGATGAATATTTTGAAGCGTAAACGGTTAAAATCTACCAAGATGTTGAAATTCTTGTTGAGTAGAAATCGTAAACAATAATGATGAATGCTTTTTTGATTAATTGTTATTTTTTTAAAAAAAATATACTCTTAAACATTTAAAAAAACGCCACGAACTTAAGTTTCTAACCCAAAATAAATTATTCTCTTAAATTGTTGGTACCAGTGTATTTGTTCCCCTTTTGTGCAAGGGACTACGCAAGCAGTCGGTACAATATATAAGACAGTATGCTGCACAAAGTATATATTTTCAATCATACTGTATGAAACACATAAAATTATTTATATTTTGCATATTAAATTCACAATATGAAGAGATGTCTACACTGAGGCTCAAAATTAAGAGAAATCGCATTTGTTCCGATTATTTAAAAACACTGAATAAAAGGGGAAATTAATGCCTCCAAACTAAGGTACTAAATACTGGAGTCAATTATGTCAGCACAGTACATATGTGCTAAGAATGTAAAATAAATGCTCTGTAACAGCAAATGCCAATTTCTATACTTCGTTTGTTTGCGAACAACAACTCCCATTGTGGTTTGTAACATTCAGAAAGATTCATAATATTTGAGAGACAGCAATAGCCCGATAAATTAAGGAGATAGAAAATCGTTAGGAGAGATACAAAGAAATTTCAAGAGCAGATTCCTGGGAATGTCCAGCGTTGTATAAAATTTATCGGAGTTAGTTAAGTGAAACTACTCCAGATTCAGGTTAAGGCTGTTTTCGCCATTTGTACGAGCACATTTTGAGACAGAAAAAATGGCTCAAATTTTATAAAAATGTGTGACATTCTAACTCACATGCATTTCTTTATAATATAGTGTTTTTAAAATTTCAAAATATTTCATAAATAATTAGTTTTTCCTTTTAACATGTAAAGGGATAGTCCATTTAGCATTAGGGTATAGGGAAAAAATGCCAAACGCATTTTATAAAAGAAAAAATGTGCCAACTCGGTAAAAATGAGTAGTAGGATAAAAAATAAGTGGTTCTCTACAGGATAGTGTAGCCAGAAAATATTAATTTTTGAGTACTTTTATATATGAAAAAATATTCCGAACCCAATCTCTATTCTTAAACATTAACCGAAGATAGCCCTAATTCCTACCTTCAGTGAATGTAACTTCATCTATACAAAAACCGGGAACCAGCAACATATTCTTAAACATCTGAGAAACAGGTGCAGAAATGTGATGGTCCAGACTAGTGGCGTAACGGAGACTTTTGGGATCCCCTGGAAAGTCAGGTTTGGGGCCCCCAGCCGGATTTTACAATTGGTACGTACTTGGCATCAGTTAGGCTTTGAGCCCCCAAGAATCCAGGGCCTCCAGCAATGCTGTGATTGCAGGGGTGTACGTTTCGTCACCGGTTTAGACAGGTACCATACTAGATGTGCGTAAAGAATTTCATGTCTTTGAGAAACTCTCTGACAACTGTATGGTAAAAAAAGAATCTTGGAACTCTTTGTGTCTTTATTCCTAGAACTGTAGTTGATTCTGATTTCCATTTACAACGCCCCTACATAAAGGACACATCCAGCCGACAAATTTTACCAAATGATAGAACATTAACTGGATGGATTGGTCAGCCAGTTTTTCAGACGTTACCCCTCCAGAACATGTTTCAGATACAAAGCTAATAAGCGAATTTTTTTATATTTCCCTCCCCAAACCTATCGTAAATTTAAAACTGTGCTGCTAAAAGAGCGGACCGATTGCCACAGAGACTAATAAAATGTCTCATTCTAATTACCCTTGTCTAATAATTGTCCTATAAGACCATATTTTCCTTTTTTTTGTCTTACTTTGTTGCATTGTTTTTAAATATTCCTGCACTCTTGAATTGTACATGAGATTATGTGTAAATGCTATATCTGTTGCATGCTTTCTAAATGTTACATCAGCTTATGCGCTTGTCTAATTTTATTAAAATCTGTCAAACACTTCAGGATATAATTAATCGAATGTGAAAATTATCGTATTTTCAAGCGTCACTGAAGTGATAAAAAAATATCTTAAGGGCACAGGTGTCAGAATAAATAATTAACTACATTTTAATGATGGTACGAATTTAAAATGCTATCCATTGCTAATTTCCAAAACATCATTATTTCCTGGCAAAATCAATTTTCTGACAGTAATTGTAGAATAACTGTAGTTTATATCGCGCTCTCTGAAGGTAACAGTTTAACAAATATGTTGCACAGAACATCATATGCATATTCACTAAACAAAAATTTCTTACATTTTCTGTTGACAATTTTTATTTTCAACTAGTTAATTACATTGTAACCTATTAATCATTATTACATCTTGGCTAACTTTATACATTATTTTCATTCATCTTAGTAAAAATGACAGAATACCAAAACAATACAACGATAGTAACCAAAACATTTCAGATTTATTCATAAAGCGAAAAATATTTGTTTTTAATTCATAAAAAGCAATTTGAAGAAAAGAGTTCATATGTTTTTTGCTGAAATTTACCAACACTTAAAATTGCTGCTTTTGATCGTAAAGTTATTATTGAATAATAGTTTGTACTGGATGAATACATGTCAGTTGTATCCATCGTATTTAGAAACTTAGATTTTTTAAAAGTCACAGATAAATTAATTGAATATATATATATATATATATATATATATATATATATATATATATATATATATATATATATACATATATATACATATATATATATATATATATAATATATATATATATATATATATATATATATATACATATATATACATATATATATATATATATGTATATGTATATACACACTGCTGGGCAATTGCTAAGGACGGATCACAAATTGCTATGTAGCATAACATTAAGCGAGACATGATGCCTAGTAGGATAAAATATAGTTGCCACACTGTTCAGACATTAGAATAAAGAATATTTATTGTTCTGGAAAGTACAAAAGATGTAAAACATCTGAAAGAAAAAAAATGTTCATTTGATCTGCGTACGGAGAAATGGAACAATGCA
This sequence comes from Trichonephila clavipes, assembly GCA_019973935.1. NCBI lineage: Eukaryota > Metazoa > Arthropoda > Arachnida > Araneae > Nephilidae > Trichonephila > Trichonephila clavipes. The sequence continues at coordinate 781,644 of BMAU01000162.1, forward strand.
TCTAAAAGTCAGCAGTCACCTTAAAGAAAGGTATCAGTACGGGATATGTCCACCGTGGAGTGTGATGCAACATTCCACACGTCGTACTATACTTTGCACAACATTATCCAGCAGCTGTTGAGGCAATTTATCCCATTCCTCTGTGAGTGCACGGATGAGGGTGTTCTTGTTTGTCGGAGGATAGTTTCGACCAGCAACTTGCCTCTCCAAAGCATCCCACACATTTTCAATGGGGTTTAGATCTGGAGAACGCGCTGGCCATACGAGACGTTGAATACCCTCGCTGTCTAGACAATCCTGGACAGCGAGTGTTCGATGACATGTTGCGTTGTCGTCCATAAAAACAAATTTATCACCGACAGCACCACGGAAAAAACGAAAATGAGGAAGTAGAACTTCATCAATGTATCGTTGGCCCGTCATAGTCCCATTCGCAACCACATGTAGGCGCGTGCGGCCATTGATCATGATGCCGGCCCACACCATGATACTGCATGTCGGATATCGGTCCTTTTCCTGGATATTTTCTGGACGATAAGCAGTACCACTCTCGCGCCAGATCAGTTGGCGTCTACAATCCGATGACAGACTGAACCTACTCTCATCTGAGAATAGTATGCTGGCCCAGTCCTGTTCAGTCCAATTGTGATACTCACGACACCATTGCAAACGGGCAGTACGGTGCTGTCTGGTCAATGGGACACACACAACAGGTCTGCGTGCGTATAGTCCTCTTCCCCTCAAACGTCTGGCAACAGTTTTTCGGGAGATCTGCTTTTCCTGAGGCAGCAAGAAGCTGATTTGCAACCTGCTGAGCTGTGGTGTGCCTGTTCCTTTTTGCTGATAGGACGATATATCTGTCTTCTGCAGGCGTCGTACTTCTAACACGACCTCTCCCGTGCCGTCTACTACACATTCCAGTAGTTTTAAATGACTTCCACAGCCGTGAAACAACGCTGTGAGCGATGTCGAACTCCTTTGCAACATCTGTTATTTTTCGCCCTTCTTCGATCTTTCCAATAATTCGGCCACGCATAAAATCATCTATGTGATGTCGGGAAGACATGCGAAAAATTTTAAGTTTGTCTATTAAATCTTTCCTGTAAAACTTCGACTTGAAACAACAACTGTCCACACGCGTCAAAACCTTTAAAGCTCTTATGAACGCTATCACGTGATGAACAAATGTGGAAAAAAATTTGCATACTCATACTTCTTCTAACTAATATCCCGCACTTATTCTAATTTTCCACATTTTGCTTCCTTTCATTTTGTGGTTGCTATGGATGATAGTGTTATCCGTCCTTAGCAATTGTCCAGCAGTGTATATATTTATACACACACACACACACACACACATATATATATATATATATATCATGGTTCCGACTACGTTCGGAACCATGATTTTGCAAAAGCGCAAAAGTAGTGAAACTCAGAAATAAGGAAAACCCTATCTCTTTCTTATCTTTAACTTCATTTTTCGACAAAAAAAATTTAGCTTGCGCGCAGGATTTCTCAGAAACTATTTATAATATTAATTTGAAATTTCCTACACATATTCCAAATAAGGCTCTTCATAACTTATACATGAATTTTCAAGAAAAAAAAATTAATAGGATTTTTGTGTGTATTTCACAATTTTAATTTAAATTTCTTAAAGTTTTGTATAACTTCAAAAGTAAACATTTTTATACCAAGTAAAATTAATTTTGTAAATTTTGATCAATTGTGTACTTCAGAATCCTACGTGGTGTAAAATACTAATTTTCATATTTTTGAAAAATTGCCTAATTTTTTTTCATTATAACTTGTTTAATTTTTTAAGTTCTCTGAAAATTTGAGAAATAATGTAAATATATATGATTATTATGTGGTAAAAATTTCGAACTATTTTTTTTTTTTTATTGCTGAGTAACATTGGTTTGAAGAAGGATGTTCTTTTCAATTGCACGGATATCTGTTAAGGATCCTGAGAGACCTTATAGCTACGTTACCTTTAACTAACCCAGTCAAGATATTTTCTCTCTATGTGACTGGGATTAATAACACGGCTATGAAAGATCAAGTTAGTGAACAAAATACAGTGAAATTGTGGAATTAACGGTCACTAAAACCTAATGATGTGATAGAAGGTATCAACAGATGTTTTTTTAAGTGAAGATGTTCTGCAAATGGAAAAATTCTCTTTGATTGTTTGCGTTAAAAACAACAAGTGTTGTAACCTTTTGGAATTTTATCTGAACGAGCCAACTTTTTAGAAATTTACCTGTGTTTAAACGAAATATTTCTCTTTTTATGAAGAGCCAATGTAAGGTGGCATATTTTTCTCAAACCCCGACTTACACAAATAACGTTGATTTTAACTAAATCAGCAAAGTGTTTTATCTAATTCGTGATTGTGATTAATAGGACGTCTATGAAGGGTGATGTTAGTGAAGAAAAAACACCATCGCGTAAAATTGGGTCTCAGTAGCTAATGATGTGATGGAGGGTGTCCATTTTTCATATTTTTGAAAATGTGCTGGTTGTCACTTAACACCAAGTGCACAGTAATTATTTTTTATATTCTTCCAAGAACAAATATGACCCCACCTTTCACTTCGAGTTCGATTACTGTTAAATTTCAGGACACGTTGCATATCGTGTTTATAAAAAAAACAAAGAAAGAAAAACGCGTGTCTCTTTTTCTGTCTAGAGATCTTGTTTCATTAATTAACTCTTTATCTACCAACGGTACTTATAAGTACCACTCACTTTAAGATTACATAGAATCCCCATTTATACGAATACTCAGACGATACTTAGCAGAAATATTCTTTGAAATCCACTCTTTTAGCGGGAATCATTTTAGCGTGGAAGGCGAATAATTTTACGGCAGAATTGCGTTTTCAGCTGACGACGTTTTTGGTGGATTGCAAAGATTATCATTTTTGTTCCGAAAAAATAGTTCATGTCAAAATTTAAGTGTCTTATTTTTTGTAAGGTAATGAAGACCTTAGAAAACAATTTGACTATTTATTTTAAGTGAACAGTGTGTATATTTAATTTTGCGGTTGAATATCTTTAATTAATTAATTAGTTCTAACTAATTAAATTTCCCAAAGTTGAGTATTTTGTTTATGTATATCCCTTAATTTTCAACGTAGTGATTTAAAAAAAAATGTTGCATGAAAAAAAACTACAGTAAGTTATAATGCGGTAGATAAAGGGTTAATTAATATAATTTGTAAAATATAGTACATTTAGGTATTATAATACATAATATATATATATATATATATATATATATATATATATATATATATATATATATATATATTACGTACATCATTCAGTAAATACATGTAGATTATCACTAAATATTCCTGAAGTTTTTTTTTTACATAATAAAATATAATTTGACTTCACAGGCTCTGAAACAGGAACATCAATGTCAAGATCAAAACATGCAATAATTTCTGCCTGATAAGCAACACTGATCTTTATACACATATACATTCTCGAAGTTTTTTTTCTTTCTTTTTCTGTAAATTAAATGACTTGTTATTTATTAAGGATGATAAAATTTGGAGAATTTTGAAAATATCTAAAAATATTCTCTCTCTCTCATTTTGGAATACATTCTATCTTTAATTTTTCATATTATAATGTGTTTAATTCATGACATCCCTTCTGTTCCTCTTTGAATCCTATTCACGATCAATGAACTTTTGAATAAAAAACAGTTTTTGGATATACGATAAAATAAATGACTTAAATGCATATACAAACATAAAAACAATATTAATTCAATTTTTTAAAAAATGATAAAGTTTTTGGTACGTTTTTTGACGAAATGATTGTTCTACATAAATGAAGTATATACAAAACATATTAACAAAACATATCATTCCATGAAGAAACATGTATAATTACTCTTAGAAAAAAATAAATTAATTACAAACAGAAAATATGTTGTGGAAAGTATATCGACTTAAATCTTAAGACTTGGAATTCATTATTTTATCCATACACAATTGTCCAAATCAATGTTACTTTGTTGCAGAAATTTAAACGCCTTGAGCTAAGCAATCTCATTAAAATGTTCATTTGTTCAGTAAATTATTCAAAATGATTTTTTATTTAATATTTACTTCATTACTAGCTACACTTCACTAAACCCATCATGAAAGTATTCTAGAAACCGAGAGGAACTAACCGCGTACAAATATCGACTTAAAACTGGAAATTATTTTAAAGGAAATAAAATTATATTCTTAATATAATGATGTCCCTTTCCAATAATTTAATATACAAGGGAATACTGTTATTTAATTTTAATAATCAACAGTGAACTTTTCAAACAACAGTACAACATTATAAAATGATTTAAAGGAAAATTTCGTTAATGTATTTATAAATAGTTCTCGATAAAATATTTTGAGAAGATTTTTAAAGAGATTTCAATATCTAAAAAATCAGATCAAATTTATGCAGCAAATACATAGCTTTGTTGTAGCAGACATGCAAATTATTTTCCCACAAGGCATCGCTTAAGCAATTTATAGCGAGAAGTCTTTTTATCCTGCTGAGATAGGAAAATTACGATAAATTGCCGTGGCTCTTGCAATAACTTAGGAAACTGTTTCGAAAAAGAAGTATAGATGAATAAAGATATTTCGAACACATAAATCACGGAAGTAATTGAAAAATTGGAGCCGATATTTTCTGGTTTTTATTAAATAAGAAAGAAAGTGTTTGTACACAGCAGCTAAACTCCCGGCTTAGTGATAGAAAAAAATACCGTGAATTTTATATGCGACGCGCGCGTAAATTTCATATACTGTTTATACTTTCACTCTCTCTTTGGTGTTTTCCTTACATTTAAGGCTCAGAATAAAACTGTTCCTTTTATATAAGAAGTAATTTTTCATAATTAAGGAAAACATATTTTTATTTAAGACAGTAATTAACATCTGTCATTGAGCTATTATAGTTCGGAAAACTAATAATTAAGCTTTATGTAACTATGAAAAGTTATTATAGTTACTCTAAAATACATTAAGTGCTACCGAAATTTTTCGAATTTTAATAATGACTAATTCAAAATTTAAATCTGTCAGTATTACGCCCATTTGTAACCAATGTTGTGGAAATGGCACAAAAATAAACTAAATGAACTAATTCAGTCATTATACGAGACTATGAAAAAAATAAAGTCTACTTTGATATACGAAATAAAAACATACAATATTTATTGAAAGAAAACGAATTATTTTATGCACCTGAAGCCTCCTTTGCATCTCTGCATAATTACCTTCTACATTTAAGCATTTGCAGTATTTTACGGGCCCTTCTTTTCTTCTGTCCCCAATGCACTAAAGCAGGGGTACTCAACCTTTATTTCTGCAGGGCCGCATACATATATTAGTCATTTCACACGGGCCGCAACACAAGGATAAATGGGAGAGGGGGAATAAATGATTAAAAACCAAGATAACATTGGAAATTTAAAATGTGGAAAACTGATCAAAATATTATAACTCCTGTTCTATCTGTTATTAATTATTATTTTTCATATTTTTTATTTTCGTAACTGACACTAAATTAGAAGCATTTAAGAAACACTCCTTCACAATTTCTGCATCAGTAAACGGTTTCATAGGATTACCAATAATACACTGCTGGACAATTGCTAAGGACGGATAACACTATCATCCATAGCAACCACAAAATGAAAGGAAGCAAAATGTGGAAAATTAGAATAAGTGCGGGATATTAGTAAGAAGAAGTATGAGTATGCAATTTTTTTTCCACGTCTGTTTATCACGTGATAGCGTTCATAAGAGCTTTAAAGGTTTTGACGCGTGTGGACAGTTGTTGTTTCAAGCCAAAGTTTTACAGGAAAGATTTAATAGACGAACTTAAAATTTTTGGCATGTCTTCCCGACATCACATAGGTGATTTTATGCGTGGCCGAATTATTGGAAAGATCGAAGAATGGCGAAAAATAACAGATGTTGCCAGGGAGTTCGACATCGCTCACAGCGTTCTTTCACGGCTGTGGAATTTATTTAAAACTACTGGAATGTGTAGTAGACGGCACGGGGGAGGTCGTGTGAGTACGACGCCTGCAGAAGACAGATATATCGTCCTATCAGCAAAATGAAACAGGCGCACCACAGCTCAGCAGGTGACAAATCAGCTTCTTGCTGCCTCAGGAAAGCAGATCTCCCGAAAAACTGTTGAAAGACGTTTGAGGGAAGGAGGACTATACGCACGCAGAAGTGTTGTGTGTGTCCCATTGACCAGACAGCACCGTACTTCCCGTTTGCAATGGTGTCGTGAGCATCACAATTGGACTGAACAGGACTGGGCATGTGTACTATTCTCAGATGAGAGTAGGTTCAGTCTGTTATCGGATTGTAGACGCCAACTGATCTGGCGCGAGAGTGGTACTGCTTATCGTCCAGAAAATATCCAGGAAAAGGACCGATATCCGACATGCAGTATCATGGTGTGGGCCGGCATCATGATCAATGGCCGCACGCGCCTACATGTGGTTGCGAATGGGACTATGACGGGCCAACGATACATTGATGAAGTTCTACTTCCTCATGTTCGTCTTTTCCGTGGTGCTGTCGGTGTTAAATTTGTTTTTATGGACGACAACGCAACATGTCATCGAACACTCGCTGTTCAGGATTGTCTAAACAGCGAGGGTATTCAACGTCTCGTATGGCCAGCGCGTTCTCCAGATCTAAACCCCATTGAAAATGTGTGGGATGCTTTGGAGAGGCAAGTTGCTGGTCGAAACTATCCTCCGACAAACAAGAACACCCTCATCCGTGCACTCACAGAGGAATGGGATAAATTGCCTCAACAGCTGCTGGATAATGTTGTGCAAAGTATAGTACGACGTGTGGAATGTTGCATCACACTCCACGGTGGACATATCCCGTACTGATACCTTTCTTTAAGGTGACTGCTGACTTTTAGATGCATTGCTCCATTTCTCCGTACGCAGATCAAATGAACATTTTTATTTCTTTCAGATGTTTCACAGCTTTTGAACTTTCCAGAACAATAAATATTCTTTATTCTAATGTCTGAACAGTGTGGCAACTATATATTATCCTACTAGGTCTCATGCCTCGCTTAATGTTACGCTACATAGCAATTTGTGATTCGTCCTTAGCAATTGTCCAGCAGTGTATAACAAACTTCATAGGATGTCTTCGTTACCGCCGTGATATTACCACTGACAAAATACTTCGTTGCTGTTGCAAAGATTATTCAAGAAAGCCTATTTATCTCCTCTTGAAAGAAATATTCGAGACTCATTGAATGATTCCTGTTTATTGGTATTTTTTAAATACAACTCTTTCGTGACAAATGAAACAATTACTGATCCATGTTTTTTTTTTCACTACAAAATAGTCAACCTCCCAATCGTCTTGAAACAATATATTTTCTTCGAATATTTTTCGCTTGCAAGATACGATAGTTAAAAATCGCACCCATAAAAATGTCACTACTCCACTGTTGTCTGTTTTCCCTAACCGTAACCGTTCAAAATGAAAAAGAATATGAATTCGAACCCGTACGACATTGACAGCAAAAATCAAAGTGATGTATTTGATTTCTTGACAAAGAATTTCCCATCAAACTTTTAATACAATGTTCTTAAATAAGTAAATTTCTCCGAGCAATGGACCCTAGCCGGACCACTTAAAAAGGTTCGGTGGCCCTCAGGTTGAGTATAGTTGCACTAAGGCAAGTAGTCACTGCGTTCTCTAACTCTTTATCACTTCCAAAATGTTAACCACCTCCCAGGAATTCTTATAGATTAAGGAAAGAAAAAGGATGGTCATTGCTAAAAGTAAGTTCCAGTATGTAAGGAAGGTAATAAAAAACTTCCTATCAGAACTAATTTAGTAATTCTTGTGTTATAGCAATTCAATCGGGGTCAGCACTTTCATAAAGAAGTATATTTCTTTCAGAAAGTATTCTTCGCCTACTGCTTTAAACGGCTCGCAGTAGTTTGATTTACCATTGATCGGGATTCCTTTTGACAGGAAGTCCACAAAGGATCATCTTCATGATCCCAAAAGACCCTTTCTATGACCTTACGTTTTGAGAAATCTTATTCTCTTCTCAATTTTTTTCATTTTTTTTGTAAAGGGGTGAGATGAGGGACAATGCAATTCAAGTGATTGGCGCTTGTTCTCAGGGGGTGATATGAGATTCTGTCCGGTTTCATCTCCGGTCATAATCCGATCATCGTGTCGTCTTCTAAATGATATTGTGTCAAAAATGCCAATGTTGGCTTAATGCACTGATTGCAGAAGATAATTCTAAGACTTGTGAACAGATACGACAAATGTAGAGAGTGATTATGTAGAGGAATGTGGGCAGCTTTAGATATATAACATAATTTGCACGAAATAGTGTGTTTTAAATTTTATATGACTAAAAGTTTTTTATTCTCTAGCTCCCCATTAGTATTATAATCTTCTAAACCAGTGGTCTGCACATTTTTTTAAACTCATAGACTCCTTGCCATGTTTTTAGGTTTCAGTTAGACCCCTGATTTCCTAATATTTTTGATTTACCAACTTAAATATCTTTTTGACATTTGGTGTATTACTACTTACTTTAAAAAATTTAATTTCTAACTGTAGTGAAGTATAGAGTTTAAAACTTAAGAAGCAAATGTTAATGAATCAAATTAATACTTAAAATAACTTTTATATAAAATAAATGAACAACAAACAAAGGCTTTTAATGAGATGTATGAATGAGGTTTTACAATAACAAATTTTCACAAAATTTAATATCAATCTAGTCAGGTTTTAACCCTAAATCTCTTCTGTGTTAGTAAGTGTCCAGTTGTTTTATTCTTTCTCTTTCTTTTTTTTTTGTTTTTTAGATTGGAAAACTCACCAAAACTCCCTCTAATAAACAATTAGATTTTCTCACGATATTCCATAATTCGTGACAATAATAGATATTTCTTTTTAAACCCGAAATTTTTGACATTCGTTTCTAAACTTTCTTTTAAGATCTTCGTTTGGGCCCATTCTGATCAGTTCCTATTGTAAAATGACATTTCGTTTTGAATGTGACAGTATGAATTCACTGTCTACTGTGTAAAAACCCACCTCAAACCTAGTTTTAAAATCTGAGTAAAAAGGGTATTTAAATGTTGAATGTAGGTTAAAATGTCCTGACAGATTATCTGTGACAAATTGTGAAAATTCGTGACGTCCGATATTATACTTCTTAAGCTTAATTCTGGAAAGAAAGGCTGAAATTATCCTTGTCTTAGTAAAATGCATGCTGTCACCTAATAACCACAAATTAACGTTACTAAATTTATTAGATAAATCAAGTTGAACTGGTAAAATCTAGTTTCCACTAGATCATTTTTTTAAAGATTAAAGTCGTGATCGGGTTTAACGGTAGCAACTATCACATAGACTCTCGTTTACACATCATGGACCCCCAAATTATTTTTTCGCTAGAGTGGACTCCTTGCATGTCGTCATAGACCACTGGGGTCTATATAGACCACTTTGGGAATAACTGTTCTAAATGCATTTCGAAATATCATTTTTAAAAATTTAAGAGTTAATTAGCCTTAGCGGTTTCTTCCTAAGCCCGTAAACACCTCCAGATAGGGGTGATCACTTTTTTTCTAGTGGTTATGTTACACTGCTACGAATCCTAGCTTCACGAGTTCTGCCCTCCAAATCTCCCCTATAGATTGTTCTAAATTGTTTGAGAAAATCACAATAAAAGTATTTAATAATAAAAAAAAAAGTTTAATTATTCTATCTACAGAATATTCCTTAAGTTATTCGAAGCAATTCACTCTCGAAATTTTTTCAACATTTTTCTTTTAAACACAATATATTTATTTTCTTGTTATTAAAGTTAGCACTGAGGAAATTTTCTCAAAAGAAGTTGTACAAAAAGAAATTTGAGGAAAAATTATTCATGATGCTAATGTCAAAACTTTGCGTTCTATGTAAACAATAATATCAAATGCAAGCCTGAGAAAATCCTAATATTTATGCAAAATCTGACTCAGTTGATTTATATCATTTTACAAACTTTACTGCAAAATTTTCACAAACAAATGCTTCTTATAATTTATTAGAAAAAAATCAACGCATACAATTCTTCTTTTCTCCAACGCATTTCCTTTTCTTACGTAATAAAAAAAAGTTTTAATACGTTTCTCTTTTCCAAATATTTTTTTCTACTTACATAAATTATATAAGAATGAATAGAATATTATTATTATTATAATAATACTATGAATTAATAGAATATTTAACGCAGTTACCACTATTTATTAGTTGAAATTTTCTCTCTCGTGAAAGTGTTTTAAAATAAGAAAAATTGCTAATATTTGTCAGTATTTAAATGTATTTATTTCAGATATTTGATTTTTATATTTTTTATACTTAAAAGGGAATTCAAACTGGTGTGTAAAAATGACACTGCGTTTCTTCTATTACAATATATATAACGCTGCATGTAAAAATTATTTCTGCATGTTGTAATGAATGAAAGAATAAGACGACACATATTCTCTGTTGTAAGAAACTTCGATTACACTTGTTAAAAATTTGAACACGTTTAAAAATATGTATCTCTCATCGAACAACAGCTATAATGAAACACAGACTTTGTTTTATCATTGTGAAACATTTTTTGAAGAAATACTTAGTTTTTTTCAACGTGACATTTTCTAACACAAATGACTACAAACATTTAAAATTTAAAGTGATTTTCTCATGTATTCAATACTTTTCATTTTAAATTTCAAATAAAACAAAGTTTAATTAAAATGGAACTGGTTTTTTTTCAATTGATTTCATGATTAGGTAAAATTTAAATGCATAACTTGTAAATTTAAAATGATTTATTAATGTTTGGAATCCACACGAAGCTGAAGATGTTTTGATATGTAAGTAATGCACAAAGAACACACACATAGTTGTGCGTAATTAATTTAAATCTTTTCTCTGGTTTTTATAGTTTCAAAAGGTAATAAATTTAAAGTGAATTAAAGAACATAGAAAATATGAAGTGTGGCAGGTAAGGTGAATCGCCACCTTTTTTTTGGAAACGCAAACAGACAGTTCGACACGCTGACGCATACCCTTCACGTTCCTCCCATTGTGTTTCGTAATACCTTTGCTTGTTTTTCTTTTTTGAAAGGTGTTTGTTCATGCAGTAGCTCTAATGGATAAGTTACAAGAGCACTGAGTAACGGAGCAGATAATTAACATGAAATTCAATAACCGCTTGTTTGTATAACTGGAGATTCACCAAGTGTTGGAAATGTGTACATAGATGAAGATTATCACTCACCAAAGCTCACATGCTTTCATGAGGATCACAAACGAATCGAAGAAGAGCATTGTTCTGAAAAATCGGTGACAATTGTTGAGAGAGCCAGTCAGTAACGGTTGCGAAGGTTCAATAATAAGTGTTGCGAGATCATTGCTGTTCATTCGAATTATTGATGGAAAAATCATTTCTTTTGCAAGAAATTGTCCAAGCCATTGTGAATTAGCAAGGGTAAATTTTGTGCGAGGTTGGTCCTTACTCACTTTTGCGAAGAACAAAACTAAATGCATACGAAAGTTAAGTAGACTTTATTGAAACGAAAGATAACGAAGCCATTTTTTTTGTATCGTCAATCGTTATTAGAGATGAAACAGGTGCTTTTAAGAAGCAAGAGCGGAAAGTCAAATCATGGAGTATCACTAAAACTCAACGCCAAAATCGAAAATTGTATTTAAAAAAAATCAAAGGATAAAACAAGTTGATTTTTTTTTCTCAATACAATGCGAATAAATCTCAAATAATTCGATCCGTAAGGTCTAGCAGTTAATAGAGACTCAAATTCGAAGATTTGTTACAACGGGATCGTGCTAAGAATTTCTTTCAGAAAATAATGCATAACTTTACATTACTGCTTGTATTAAGCGGTTCTCCTCCGAGTTACTGATTATTTCTATTTTGATTACTCTGCTCTCGCGCCAACAAATATTTTTCTACTTCTAAGGTAGAAAAGGATACTAAAAGCACAGATGTTTTGTTAATATTACAGATATCATTGGTGCTAATTTCAGAAACTTTAAATGAGAACGAAAAATGGATTTTTCCGGAAGTGTTCGACATTTATACGCCCGTTGGTATGGTGTGGTAGTTAGGAGAGGGGTGCCCACTCAGGTGTCGTCCACGTCACTTGACTATGGTTCAAAATTACGTGGTCCGTCGCCAAAAGCCCTTGTGTAGCTGAACAGTGTGACGTTAATATTCACTCACTCACTCGAGACTTATACGTATGTTGTCGAAAGAGCTTGTATCAAGATGAGAGTATTTTGAACAATAGATATTTTTTGCAATTATTTAATATTGCAATATTTATAAGTTGGGGGATCGTCATACCCGCCATAACTTGTAATGCAAAGGTCGTAATTTTTGTAAAAATTTTCATAAAAACATTTCTTTATCTTATTCCAATTTTAGAATTTCATTTTACTTATTATTGTAACTAAATTACTATTCTTCTCTAAATTACCTATGTCTTCCAATGTCTCGTGAAATATGTAGCGAATATCCAAGATTAGTTTAAAATAATAATCAGTTTAACAGTAAGTTTAACTCAAGTTATATTAAACGATTGAATTTTAAAGAACGAATTTTTTATATTTCTAATGGGCTGCGAATAGGTCATTAACCATTGCAGACCTAGTACATCCCACAGTAGCTGGTATCGCGATTTAATGCGGCGCCTTATAGGCGGATACCAATCACTGTAGGTAATTTTGATGCCCAATTTCCTCACTAGAGGGAAGCACCTGAGCTCTGACGATGTGAACATATGCAAGGATTTAATTTTACCGAGAGCATGCAAGCCAAACAGATACTCTAGGGATCTTTTACATGCCATAAAATCATACGACATACGTCGATTTCCTGCATCATGAAAATCCACCGACTTGGGCAGGAGTTGAACCCACAACCTTGATTTTAAAGAACAAATAATACTGCGTTTAATGCAAAAAATATACTTAGGAAACGCTGATAGAAGGCAATTTTCTGCATTTTGTGATGACAACCACCCTGATCAAAAAACATTAGAATGGTTAAATCATAAAGGGTGCTTTTTTTAGAGGTATAGAACTTTAAATTGCAATAAAACAATGATGTATTATTCGATTGACAGGAATTTTTTTTATTCGAAAGATAATCTTGTGGATTATCTTTCATATATTTACATTTTAAATATGATTTCTGGCATAGAACTGCCACGGCTGGCTCGGATGTAATCCAATCTGGATGTCCAATTCTCGATGACTTTTCCCAACATTTGTGGCCGTATATCGGCAATAACACGGCGAATGTTGTCTTCCAAATGGTCAAGCGTTTGTGGCTTATCCGCATAGACCAATGACTTTACATAGCCCCACAGAAAATAGTCTAGCGATGTTAAATCACAAGTTCTTGGAGGCTAATTCACAGGTCCAAAACGTGAAATTAGGCGGTCACCAAACGTGTCTTTCAATAAATCGATTGTGGCACAAGCTGTGTGACATGTTGCGCCGTCTTGTTGGAACCACAGCTCCTGGACATCATGATTGTTCAATTCAGGAATGAAAAAGGTAGTAATCATGGCTCTATACTGATCACCATTGACTGTAATGTTGTGGCCTTCATCGTTTTTGAAGGATTCCACCAGCCCATAAAGCGCACCAAACAGTCAGTTTTTCTGGATGTAACGGTGTTTCGACATACACTTGTGGATTAGCTTCACTCCAAATGCGGCAGTTTTGTTTGTTGACTAGCCATTCAACCAGAAGTGCGCTTCATCGCTAAACGAAATTCGCTTTTGAAAATCGGGAACAACGACAATCTCGTTTTGGGCCCATTCGACGAATCTACGCCTTGCTTGATGATCGTTTTGATGAATTGCCAAACCAAACTGAGAATAAATCACTTGACAGCTCTTAAAGCATCTTGGAAAGTAATGCCAACTTAAACTTCTATACCTGGAAAAAAGCACTCTTTATATATGAAAAGTAGAAGTAAAAATAAAGTGCTTTTGAAAGTGCCAACTTTTTGCATCTAGATTGAAATAAAATGTTAAATCCCAGCATGTGAAAGTGCCACCAAAATTACGAAGCCTCGTTCCAAAAAGAACAAATGAAAATAAGAACTCTTTAAATATATCTCACGGAACAAATGGGCGGTGAAATTGGACTTGGTGTCTCACTGTGAAAAAAGTGCGAGGCAGAAATTGATGGAGAAAGAGTTTAGGTGGTAATTTATCGCACTTTGATCCTTCTTCGGATTGGAAAATAACGGAAGCATTTGCATTTTTTTTGTCCTTTTTGAAAAATCATACAGATGAAAATCTCATTTTCTTTTAGATTTCAGGAAAGAATAATGGAAAATATATTTTATTATTATCCAACAAAGAATCTCCAATTCAATCTTTTAAAAAAATTTTGAGTTGTTCGTTTCTTTGATATATTTGTCTCAACTGAGATGGATGAAAGAATTATTTACATTTTTAGAATTTTGATATGATATTAAAAAAGTCGAGTGATCTTTATATACATCATATAAAAGTAATCAAGTTTCAGAACATGCTGAAAATTAAACAAAATTAAAGAGAAAAAATTTGAAGTTACGTTGCACACAAAATATATAGTGGCTACAAAATTCTATAAAAATTCTATAAACACTTAGATCATTTTCATTTTTGGTACCATGACTTTAATTTAAAGAAGGTAATATGGCAATCAAGAAATGAAAAAAAAAATGTTTTTATTTGTGAGTTTTACTTCATCTATTGAAAACTTTAAAGAAATTTCGTTCTTATAATGTACTTCAGAAGTATTGCTGATGACTACAAGAATGCTTTCAAGAATTAATACTCCTCATGTATACATAAGTCATTTTTTTTCTTTAAAGAATAGAATTAATCTAAGTTCATTGTTGAAACTTATTATTCCGGTATTACGTGATTAAAATAAAAAAAAAGATCCATATATTATGCGTATTCGAATCCTAATAGATTTACGATCATTATTTTTTTTTTGTGAAATGCATACATTTTTCATGCATGATACATTTTTTTAGAAACAAGTAGATGAAAATAGAATTTCTGTACATCAATTAATATTTTTCTTAGTGAAAAGTAATTTAATGGTTTTCGGTAGTTCAAATAAAAAAAAAGATATTAATTTGATGCAATTGATGATATATAATACCAGAGCAGAATAAAGTTTGAAAGTATGAAATAACTTTAAAAAATCGCTGGTGTGCTTATAAAAAAATTTAGGAATCAGGTTTTTTGATAATTATTATTTTTTTGCTTTTTTGAAATAGTAATGCAAAATGTGTAAGAAAAACAGAGCTGAGAATAAATGCTTTGTAACCTCTTCATATTTCTTCTATTATATTCGAGTTAACTTTTTTCAATGTAAGAAGTTTTTCTTGTTTTTATGTCTCCTTTTTCAAATTATTATGTTAATGTGAAACTGTGGAATTAAAATCTAAAAATGAAATGGGAGGACCTATACTCGATTTTTGTTAATATATATATATAGAGAGAGAGAGAGGTATATATATATATATATATATATATACATCTATATAAAACTCGTTTTACTGTATGCTTGTTTGAATTTATGAGCGCTTCCATGATTTTTTTTAAATCAATTTCTCACCCAACTTGATGAGATAAGTATAAAAAACTTTTATTGTCCTCTCATATTGGAAACAAACATCATCAAAGTCTGATTGAAAATAAGAAATTTTTGCATTAATTAAGGATATTTACTAATTTTAAATCTTATATGCTGTGTATATTAATATATTTTTACGTAGATCCGGATTTTATGCAAAACAATCGCAAAGAAAATAAATAGTTCTTTAAGAGCGATGTGAATTTATTATCGAAAATCCAATCCTTTAAATACATGATTCCGCAGCAATATTCACAAGGTAAATAGCCGAAGGTCTTCACACCTTCAACAGCAATCAAACACAATCACCAGTGGTTAAAAATACACGTACGTAAAGATTATTCACAAGCACACAGTCGAGCTAATCTCGGTAATCAAAACAATCCTCACTACTCGCTGATCACCGTACCGGCGATCAGTCTTGGCGTTTTATAGGCACGACAGAAACTTCCAGAAATATAACCGAACGTGACACTAGTGGAGAGATCTACTACTTTCTAGAAGATTCCAGAGGGTTCCGAACTCGCCAATGACGCCAAAACGGTCGACAACTTGGCTCTACCGCCAAGATTTCGCCAAGTTCTCATTGAATCGCCATTATAACGTAAGGGGCGGCATTGCTTGTGAATAGAGTACAATTTTAACATGAAATAAATATAACATAGAGTAATATAAATGCATTAAACACTCAAATACAAATTATTTACACTATTTACACAAAATTCATAACAATATTTACCTTCAGTGTTATATTTCCCCCTTGTTATATGTAAATTCTCCAATTTGTATTTGGTATGTGATATATTAGCTTTTTTTTCCTGTTCCAATCTAAGAAAGGTGTCACTTTAAACATGGAACCTTACTTAGAATTCCGAATAAATTTACCATTTTTAAGGATGTACTGAATGAAAAGAAATCGAAACAAGGAAAAGAACTAGTATAAAGAATAGAAAATAGCAACAATATTGAACATTGATATTCACAAAGAAAATGATCACTTGAAGGCATGTGAAGTACATTATTGGAAATACATAAAAAATGGAATATATTCAAAATGATTGATCATCAAGATACTTCAGCTTATTCTTAAAGAAAAGAAGAAAAAAAGTATCATGGTTTTTCTAATAAAAATAAAATATTTCATTTTTAGTTCCTAAAATGTGTTGATTATTCTGATGCCGGCAGATAGACTGACAGACGAACAGAGATAGGAATAGAAGTTTAGATCAAAAGATCCTGATATTAACTGTTTTATTTATTTATGTACTCGGGAGGATCGATCTCATTCGGAAGGTTTAGAAATACACACTGATCCTTCGACATAGACAGTGCATAATGCAAAAAAGAAAAAAAAACACGAGCAAGAAAGTACAGTACAATATTATTTATATGTTTCCTTCCTTTTTTTTAAATATCTCTATAAAAAGCAGAGATGAGGAGATAAAAATGCATTAATCAATTGCTGACATACTGCTGAATACGGAAACAAGAAACTCTTTAACGTATTATGAATCATATTGTTGTTGAAAATAGAATATAATCAGGAAGGAATTACTTTTTAAGTAGATTTGTAAGATGAAATTTTGCAGGGGGGGATGAAAAACAAAGCGATCGGTTTTCTCGGGAGAGCCAGATAAAAATTTAAGAGTGGTAATCAACTTACACATAAAAAAAGAAACATGAATAAAAAATCGTTTGAAATCGGGGAAAAGATAATATCGATTTCTAACAAACATTTTGATCCTTTCCCATGTTTGACAATCATTCCAGCAGGAAGTCAAGAAATCGAGGAAGTAATTGTTCAGGAAAGAGTGGAACAACAAAGACCGCTTCCTCAAAAACAGCTTTTTTTGCACAAAAATCTACAAAATTCTTTAAGGGGTTCATATTTACATTAGGCATATTTCTAATAATATATTTAAAAGTTATATTTATTATTGTTGTAAGAGAATTTTGAATAAAATATATACAAAGCTTTCAAACGCGCTTAAAAAATTGATAATAAACAAAGGTTAAAAAATAAAAATCTATTTTTATAATTAAAGCAGGTGTCGATAAAGTATAGAACACATATCGCATGTGGCACAGGGAACAATTCTAGGATATAGGAAGCAAACTTTATTGAATTACTAGCTGCATGGCCCGGCGTTGCACTGGCTTTCTCTACTTTTTTTTATAAATTTTCCTTTCTCTTCACAAACTAAGAACATCTAATATTCTATTTTCAAAATTTCTTTGTTTTTCTTCCCCTCCGCTTAGCCCGGCGTTGCTCGGGCTTTTAATGAGTGTATAACTTAAAATTCCCTTTTTCGAAATTTTATTTCTTTTCTTTGTTAGACAGGTTTCTTTCCCCCCGGCATTGCACGGACACTTTTGAATTCATATCATATTGTCAATGAAATTCCCCTTCCCTTCTCGCTGTCAGTCCGTTCTGGTGTGTGTGTGATTTATATATAAACGTCATTACAAAATTCTCGAGGTAATTTACCACAATTAATTATTACTATCCTTTTAAAATTTTGTCTACCGCTTAAGATCCGCTGTTTAGAGAAGCGATGCAAGTTGGATCTGTCGAGAGCTTAAGCGTCCTAGCGTTAGTGTGGTGTGGTAGATAGGAGAAATGAGTACCAGCTCAGGTCTCATCAACGTCACTTGACCAGGGTTTCAAATTTCGAAATCCGTCGCCGAAAGCTATCGAGTAGGTGAACAATGCGACTTTAATATTCACTCACTCACGTTGCAATTTTTTAAGCCCCGGAAACGAAAATGTGCTATGCTACCCGCTTTTGGGGTTCTACATATATATTTGAACATTTTTTTTTACTTTGTCCTTACTTATTTTAATAAATATTTTAAATAAATACGTAATATATGTACTATTTTGATTTTTTATGTATGTTGAAAGAATAGTTATAATTTATGTTGCTTATTTTTATGTTAATAAATACCTATAAATGATACACACACACACATAATTAATATATAAAAAGTTCTAAATCTATTTTTGACATCTATTTCCTAACTCTGCATGCATTATCACGGGAATCGAATTGTTTCAAATATTTCCAACTGTGTAGCTCAGTCCTATTGGTGTATTGGTTTGGCACTCCATAACTATAAGTTTGTCGACCCCTGACACAAAGGGTCACATAGAAAATTAATGCCAGTAATTTATAGTTGTCAGGAAGTATATTTATTTTCAAAGGAAAAAAATGCTGCGGACAAATTATTATTCATAACATTTCCTATTTAATAAAATGAAAAAAGCATTTCTTAAGAAAGCACATCATAATTCAAAAACTTCTCAACAAATATCATTATAATTTCCTTTTAAAGCATTATTCGCTGAAAAATGACGAAGAGTACTGTATAATACCAGATGATTTATTATTCATTGGACCTAAGAAGAAAAGAGCTTTACAGAGTTGTAAATAGTCTATTAACTTTTATTTTATGAGGAGAAAACTTTCGAACGAACCAGATGTTCAACACTGGAATCTTCTCACGATAAATTCTTAAGAAGTAATTATTATTATTCGTCTCGTAAAAATAAGCTTTGTTTTTTTTCTTATGCACAGTCAAAAACTAAATCTTCTTAGAGCCAAATAAGCTTAAGTTTAGCAAAGAGAAAAATAAGAAGTAATCAAATAGATATAGTTATAGGGAAATTTATGGTTTTAAAAATTAAGAAATGTTTTTTTAAACTTTTATTCAAATTTTTTAGTACCATCAACTTTAAATATAAAGACTATAATAAATGAAATATGCATATTTTGCAACTCTATGCGTTTTGTGATAGTTATAACGCCTAATTACATACCCATTAAACGTATTTTATTTTTAGAAGAAAAAAAAAACCTTTTTAATAATGCGTACAAGCTAGCAATTTGATTCACTTCATACAATAGTGAGGTTAAATCTTATAGATGCTAAACAAATTATCACGATTTTTGTGTAATTAATGCTTAAAATAGAGTAATTTGTATCTGGATGCTTAATACATTAATATTACTTTCTGTTGCTTTTATTTATTGATAAACATTGTAATATTCGCAAACAACGCTACCCCTTATATAATGGCGATTCAATGGAAAGTTGACGAAATAATAGCAATACAGCCAAGTTGGCGTAATTTCTGGCAAAAAAAATCTAGTGAATTGGTGACCTCTTTGGTAGGTTGATGACCATATAGATGCGTCTATAAATTACTGGAGAAAGCTGTAGCATCGCGATCTATGACGTAAACGAATTTTTCAAGGAAGAGCTCAAAGGTAGACGCGCAGATTACAAAAAGCAGTCGTCCGTTGAAATTGAGGGATTATTGCTTTGGCTGTTGAAGAGAATGTGTGAAAAACTATTGGGACTTATTGTGTAAATTTTACGGTTGCATCCTTCATTTTTAAAGATTATTTTTTCAACAATAAATTTCCAATGCTTTCTAAGAAGTGTTTTACTCATTAAACTGATTGCATAAAATCCACGAACGCCGAACTACGTTATATCATTTTTCGAATATGATAAAAACATGTAATTATTATGTTTAATTAAATGCAATTATTTGTTTAGTGAGAAGGTTATTTTCTATAAAATTACTACACAATCCACACCTTTTATTTGATAAAAAATCGTTTTTGAATTCAAAGGAATGTTTTTTTTTTCTTTTCAAATAAATGCATTTATTCCCATATTTTTTTATAAAAGAATACTTATTCCATTTGCGAATAATTCTAACGCGATTCCCAGAGCATGTAAGAACTTCACTGTGCGTACAAACTTGAAAACAATTCTGAGCAACTTCATTTCTAATAAATACAAGTGGTGTTTCAATGAAAAAGTACAAAACATTGTAACAACGTAACCGTTAATATATTTGCCATGCCGCTGTAGGAGAACGTAACAAGACATTTAGGAATGCGAATGGATCGGAGCATACACAGAAAAGATCAGAGGCTAGGTATGGTGATAAGATATCGATTAATCGTAGAATCGATTTCTCGGGCCATAAAAAGAAATCAATTTCTTAAATCGATATGTAACACTGTATCGATTCAGTGAATCGATATTTCATTCTAGAAAATCAACATTCGATTTTTTCTCTCTTTTGATAAAAACCGTAAATTAATTGATGGAATCATCTTTACAGCACGTAATATTTCGGTCTGGGCGGTTAAAGGGTTAATTACTCAAAAACTCGCGAGATTCCTGTGTGCTTAGTTTCCGTCGCATCTCTTTAATAAATTTTTAAAAAAATGGCAGTTATAGAGACTGCCGATAGAAGTGAAAACTTGGAATTTTTAGTATTAAAATATGAAATTTCATAAGGTTTCAACTAAAATTATCAGCATCAATCTGGTTTCCCCATCTATTGACACTCCGAGCAACAATTATATTCAAGTTTGTATGGTTTTTTTTATTCAAATATATTACGGGCTGTACACGCAACATCATGACAAAATACAAATACAATTCACTTGAAAGAACAATTAATATATAATCATATTACTTATGGATAGTATTTGTATTTGTTGTCAATGTGTACTCAGTTTTTAACATTATTTCAATTGTTCGCATCGTTGTCATCATTAATTTCAATAATACTTAGACTTTTTGCACTTTCAATTATTTCATTTTTTTCTAAAGTAGATATAATAGACGTATGGTAACTAAAATAATAAAGGAAAATGTTTGGTTCAAATTTATCTAAGTATCGCGTAAAACCCGCATTGATCGTCGTTTTATATTGTGTAGTACTGAGTTTTCGATCATTGGATATATTTAAATTAAGTGTTTCATTTAGAAATTCAATAATTTTGCATTAATAACCTTTTTTAAAGTTCAATGCATTAATCTTGAATTATTATTAGATTTTATAAAATTTTTAATTTCAAAATTCACAATAAAAATATGATCGAACAACTAGAAGTCTGCTTTACCACGGTAGTAATAAAACGTCTAAGCCTCTGTTAAATACTAATCTGGATTCCGTGATGCATTGGTGAGGTTAAAAATATTAGAAAATAAATAATACAAAATTTTCAAACACCATATTAAATACGAAGATTTAAAATAATTTTAAATAATATAAAATTTTCAAACGCCAAAATAAATAAATACGAGTATTTAAAATAATTTTCTGTTATTTATTTTTAATCTTGAAAATATTAGTATATTTATTTAAAACTCACTACTGTACTGCACAATGATTGTTCAATTAAACGATTCAAATAATAATCAAACAAAAACACTATTTCAACAATGCACAGTTTATACACATTGAACCTTTCACTAAATCCATTCAATTTCACTTATAAGTTATACACATCACTATACGTCAGCCGTATAGCTACAGATATACTGCAATCAGCATGTCGGTGACGCGAACGCACGAGATTTCACCCATCCAAAAAGTTGCTAAGGCGTACAGCACACTGCGCGTGCGCCAGTCATGAGCATGTTGGTGACGCGAGCCCATAAAGTGCCCATCTCTACCAAAACGTGCCCAATGCGGCTAAAGAAGTTTTCACTTTAAAAAGCTATGTTTGTAATCTTTGACTATTTGTATTTGTTGATATTGCGTCATTTGTTTATGCCTTGACTGACTGTCGTAATGTAATGTGATTAGCGATATAAATATATTTTTTGTAGTGTTTGTTACGGAATAATAAGTAATCGAGGGTAAGTAAATCGTTGTAAGTATCTTGGGATCATCTGTTCCTTGTGAGCGCCTTTTTCGATTGCCGGCAAAATCGCAAGCGATGAGCGGAACCACTTGGATCTTAGTAGACTTGACAGACGGTTGTTTTTAAAAATCTTAGTTACTAAGCACTATATACGTTATATTATCTATTTTCTAAACTTTTTAACGTAACAAATACATTTAGAAAACAACTGTCTTCTTTTATACCTGATACTTTGGTATGGTAAGAAAAATAATTGTAATTGTCGAATTCCCTGAACTAAAAAATTCCCTGTTTTTAATGATAAGAGATCGTTTATTATGGTATCTTTCTTTTTTTTCATAAAATGGATTTATATTTACATTGTCAGTGCAGACTTGAAAAAAAATCGATTTTTTTTGTGAATCGATTCATCAGGTTACGATTCGAATCGATTTAAAAATCGATAATTTTTGGAAAGAATGCTATCCCTATCAGAGGCTCTTATAAAGAGCATTGCGTGTGAGGACATGATGGAGTCAACATTGCAAAATCGGTCGATTGAGAGCAGCAAGGTCTAATCCGATTTCCGACATCGTAAGATGTTAAGTCGACCGCTATTCATAGCCACGGAGGGTGTTGTTCTGCTCCATGATAACGTGCTTCCACACATCCTCGGGTTCACACACCCGGAATGGTCAAGCTGCTCATGAGCGAGCAGCTTGACCATCCACCCTACAGCTCAGACATATTACCCTGCACTTTCTATATATTTGTTCCCTTACTAAAATATCTGAAAAAAAGCCGCTTCAACTCCTACGGCGAACTCAAAGACGTTGAGAAGGACTGTGTTTCGTCATGGCTACAGGAATTTTGGGAACAATAAATCCTTCTGCTCGTTAATCAACGGGATCGTTCTGCTCAGTCCCATGGTATACCCACCCTTATACTCACAGTGTCATTCCTTACCTTTTCATTTGAACAACCCTTGTACATTTTAAAGGAGCATATGCAATATTAGTTAACTTATTATAGAAAAAAATAAATTTCTCCACTTTACTGGCGTTAAATTGATAAATTCCATGCTCAAATTAAATTTATATAAAACATAATGTCATTGAAACATAACTGTATATGAAAAATTCGAACTTTGTAAAAGTACTATAAGATTTTGCTTACACACACAGATTGTATTTCTTTAATTAAAAGATATTTATACTTATGTTAGTGATACTTTAGTGATTTTACTTTTAATGATTTTACTAACAAAAACATTTATTATTATTGGAAAGTAAAATGGATATAAAAAGTCTTGTTTTAGTCAATAAAATAATTATTTGATAAACCGAGGGTGTCTCATATACAGTCTCGACACCACATGACCCTTCATAAGTCCCGACACAACGGATTAAATTTTTAAATGATTAGTTTGGACAGTAAGAAATGTTAAAAACAAAATCCTATAAAAAGATAAGGTAATATTAAAATCATATTTGATTTTAAAAGATTATTAAAACATTCGCAATTTCATTATTTCTGTTTGAAGAATTATTAAATGTCTCTTATTTTTTTAAAAAATATCACTGTAGTTAAATATAATGGATAAATCATGATTTACTATTAAGATGCAAAGATATTTGCAAAATATATATTGATTTTTTTTTTATAAAAATAAAATTTAGCATCCAGACTATATCTTTAAATTTCGATGAATGCTGAAGCTCATATATATGCAGAACTGTTACAAGTTCAATAAAATCCTCCAGACACAGACTTAAAAAATACAAATATTCAGTAAACAAGCTTTTTAGATTACAATTTTTGTAAATACAAATTTATTTTCAACACGTATGGAAATTTAAAATAAATTTAAAAAGCCTTATTTTCAGAAAATTCATTTGAAACGCAAATGTACTTTCATTATAAGGAAAACCAGACTCTGTAAAAATCCGAAGCAGTTTATATTTATTTTACTATTTCTATATTATTGTTACTATTTCGTCAAATGTATTTATAAAATAATTTTATTTCCCTGTTTAAATAAACCATAAATTTTAATGAATAGATATTAACAGAGAACAACGGGATACATAATGTTATACACTTTTTGTACTACGATTCTTGATAAGCATATTTTGTATTAAAATGTATTGAAAGGAGATTTTAGTTATACTATTCTTAGGTATGACTTAAAGGCGAATGAATTACTTAATTAGATTCTTTTATTTATTAAATTAAGGGTATCCTCGCAATTTTAAAGAACATGACTTCAAAACAGACTATTTTTAAACAGAAGATTCTTTCACTATCTTGATCACATCGGATGTCTCCGAAGCAGTCACCGTAACCACACCCCCTGGCTCCTCCCAGTCCACTAATCAGGAAACTTCCTCTCAATCCAGGATTCTCCACTTCAAGGCCCAAATACATTTCGATATGGGTTGGAGAACGTTTCGCGTTCCATTTCCCAAAGATGTCAAGCTTTTTTCTTTTCACTATCCTGTAGAGATGTAGTTTCCAAACCCTTTTTGGTTAAGTACTCCTGAAAACAATAATTATGAGATATACCTCATTCAATACATATATTACCGACAAAGTGTGACATCTGGCATTCTATAAAATATCTAAAACTAGCCAGCAATGTCTGTAATGATTCACATTTCACACATTGCCTAGATATTCTATAGAATACCTAATGAGAAACCAGCAAAGTATGATATACATCTCCGATTCGTTTCGAATATTGCTAGGCAAGACAGGAGACTTTTAACGCGTGACTCAGGCTCAGAATTTATCAGTTGTACATTGCGGTATGTTGGGGAGTGTCAAAACACTCAATTTTACTAAAACTATTTCAACAAAAAAATTGTTTTATCCTGTGCTGCATAAAAATGGAGCAGCAAACCGTTATGTTGGAGAAGGAGTCATAATCTATAGTACGGATCAGCAACCTATGGTACACGTATCACATGTGGCACGCGGTACAATTCTTAGTGGCACTTTGCACAAATTTGTCAATTTTTGAATTGTTTCAAATATGAACTACTGTGTGGTCATGACGCTGAATCATATTGGCAGATTGGCTTGACACGTCACAGCTAAAAAGTTGCCCGGTCTACAGACATGAAGTAACTATTCGACGGCGAGCTGGACAAAATTTGAGTTAATGCTGTAAAAAAAAGTTTTTTTCTTTATTGAAATTACTTACTAGAAGTTAATACCTGATGCACAAAATTCCCAAATGCCCACTAAAAAGTAACCTGGGGACTAATTGGTTGCTGAGTAGCTATGATTTGATGTTTGTGTAAAATGAAAGTAAATCCATTTGACCTGTTAAAGATGGCGTCACTACCGTACAATAGTGATCCACAACCCCCGGTCAGTGGATAAAATGGAATCATCCCACTCAAGGAGCATTAAATTAATTCTATTTTATTTTTACTGGGGTGTATTTCTCTCTTGTTTGCGTGACTTCCCATAGAAATCACTTTATGTAAAATCACTTTATATTCACTTTTTGGTGCAAATGAATTTTATTTTAATGGCAGGTTTAAATACAATTAGATTATTAAATCAAAATTTAAAATATAAATAATCAAGGTTTTCTATAGAATGCCGGCATTTCCTACTTTGCCGGCAACACATGCATATATATAAGATATTCGCCATATAACAGCATATTTTAATACACATCTTATTCTTATAGCTGAGTTGATCTATATTTTTATTTAAGACGTGTTTCTTAATTCATCTCTTACATTTGTTTTATGCTAAATGAGTTTTCACTTTATATGTTAAAGTAAAAAACAGCTTATTTATTGCATATTTTGATATTTTAAGTACGAAGTACTCTATAAAAATGCATGAATTGCAATTGTGCGAATTTTAATGAACACTAAGGGATCGTTCTATCTCATAATATGTTCCGGATTTAATTAACATTTGTCAATTGCAGCCTTAACGTAACACCAAATATAAGTTCTACATATTGTAATCGTTTTAATTTTCAACCCTAATCAGTTGGTGGAGACGAATCACTATGAACTGGGGTACCTAATTTTTAAAACTTTCAAATTTTCATATTGTTGTTAGCTTGTACATGGAACTACTTATTTCTGACACTCAAGAGTAAGAAAAAAAATAAAACTTTTTTTACGTTAAAAGTGGAATCTTAGATTCAATTGTCCACTCTGATGTTTATTAACGTTCTTAAAAAAACATTTTGAAATGATTTGTAAGTACTGTGAATCACTGAATTATTTTTAATTGAGTAATTGCTAATTGGATGAAGCAATAACTTAATTCATCTCAAAGATTTTAATAAAGCACGAATCAAAATAATTTCCCTATAATTCACTGATATTAATAAAATTATTTGCTATTTTGAAATATGTTCCTATGAGTTTTGTCACAAATAAAATTCCAAATAAAAACACTTTTTATTTCGTGGACTTCAACTCGTCTATCCACTGTATATTACATAACTACTTAATCAGAAAAATCATGCGTTAAGTGTTTACAATACAATTTTTTTCTGAAATATTTTAAGTTTTTAAAATAATATTAATTTTTTCATGCTGTGGAAGAAAATAAAACTTAAAAGCAAATTATCTTTTTATCCAGCCAATAAAAAGTTAAACTATCATTAAATGAGACATTACAATTGTTAAAAATCGTACAAATTGCTCATTGCGTTAATGATGGAGGCAATTAAAAGATAAAAGAAAAAACAGTTAGACGTTAAAATTATGTTGGATGATGGGATATATTCGATTGTAAGATAACGAGTTTCAAAGCATCAGACTGTAATATTGATTACGCCGACTCCCGTAATGTTAATAGGAGCTGGCCAAATGTTATATCCAATTAGATTTAAAACACACCACATGTTATGACGATTAAGAAATAAAGGTACTAGCTTAGAAGTCAAAATATAAAATTGAAAATTCATTTTTTAAGCACCACGAAAACTGCTGGTGTTGGACCTTCTATTAATGGGACTAACCTTAATTAAACTGATGAATTAAGTTGCTGAAAAAATTTCTAACCAACTTCCAACCACTTACAAATTAACAAATGTGTAGAGTCGTGCAGATTGCCAATGAGAATTATACCGCGTGCCACATAGGGCAGATGTGTGGTAGGTTACTGACCCCTACGTAAAGACTTCTAAGCTAAGTTTTCCTGCAGGTTCTTAAGTCAGTTTCCCTACAAAATAGCACCCTTTTTTTTTTGGCACGACCCTGCACAGAGGATTGAAAACTCAAATATGCAGTTTAGCTTGGACATCATCAGCTATCAAGTTATCCACTAAGACCAAGCGACTACATTGACCATCTGATATCCCGTATTTGGTAAAGGTCCAAGATATATTGCTAACAAAATGTATTGCTTTTTAGCGATATTGATAGTAAAAACATCTAAAAATTCGTTATTTATTAAAGTTATCGCTTTCCTTTATGATCTTGGGAATCTGATGGAAACGCAATTATTCAGTGGTTAAAAATTAGACCTAATAACAAACAGAGGATTTTAAGTAACACACATTCGATACAATTCCAGAACCGATTCTATTTCAAATAATTGTGCTAAATAACAACAATAATAAGTAAAATACTAATTTGGACTTCAATGTCCATACGGATAGGGAAATATATGAAAACATAAGCTTATATACCATCATTGTCAACTGATCATCATACAACGTTATGAAATCAGTTGTCAGTGATTGGTTCATGCGATATAGACGCTAATAAATTAATTCAGATAAAAAATCCTCCCATTTATGACGATATTTTCAAAAAGTACACATAAATGTATTCGTAGAAAATATTTCTGTATTCAAGACCCTGTTTACAAATCCTTGTATACAGTCGAACAAAAGTAAGGTGATTGAAATGGCAAAAGGTACATTTATCATGAATGAAAAATGACGGCAGATGGTGACATTTTAACACGGATAAAGAAATATCCGAAGTATGAATGAAATGCTATGTTCTTACTGTCAAGTATCGTAAAAGAAAAGGCCACAGATGCCTCATTTTTTGTCAAGAACTAAGACAACTTTTTTCCCTTCTTGTATACTGCCAAAGTCCATTTTCTTATTTCATCAGATATTGCTATAGGCATTGTTTGAGGATATATCATTAGACTCTTTGAACAGCTTTGAAAAATATAACATTTAACAGAAATCTGTAGAGAGTGTGAAATTCCATTCGAATTTCTAAAACCACTTTGATATGTTTGGTTTGAATTCACTACATTCTAGAGCTGCACAAAGGCCTTGTAGTGAACCTAGAAATTTGAACCATGTTTAAATTACAAATATACTAGAAGATCTGACACTTATATCTTCTAATTTCCAAATCATATCAAGTGAGAGTTTGAATGCTTCACTCTATCAAATATGGAGCCACAAACGTTATTAGGTATCTTAGGTGGAATCATTCGGGAATCAGCTTAACACCTTAACCCGTTTGCGATGGGTCTCTCTGCCACAAATGCACCAGTCTCAAATCTCCTTATCGGGTTGTAGGCCATACAATGCACCAATCCGTGAGGATGATCAGTCCTGTATTTCAAGCACGAGCCGCGATTCACCGGTGCCTCGTCAGGCTACCGGTGACATTTGCGGTGGATGCATATGTAATACACCAGTCTCTTAAATGTTTCCCGTTGATCAGTTCATCGTCTCGAAAAGGTTAATTGCCGATTATAAGTTAAGCGATTTGCTCCCCAATGCCACCGTTTCCCACATAAACATATGAACTGTATTGAGAGGGGGGAGGAAGGCACAGATGAGACATTTTTTTCTGATATAAGTAACTTCTTTGCAAACACTGTCAATGTCATTTTATTGTATTCCGAAGCTGTCGGACTAGTTTTGAAAGAAATAGCACAGTGCAAAAAGCTTTGCTTTGGAAGGACAAATATATACGCACAGGTTCTACGAGACGGATATATACGTCAGCGTCAGTTAAGGGGTCAATACCGCCATAATATCGAGGTTAGCGACCTCGTCCACAAAACTAACGTGACTCTAAATTCACGTTGAAATTTTAGGATATTTTATTATGTTAGCTAACTATAACTCTCAGAAAGTGTAAAAAAACAATAACTTGTTTTGATTTTTGCTTTGATTTCCAGAGGTGTCATTTTTAAGAATTATTTTTCTTCTCTGTATACATTACACAAATTTTAAGCAAGTAAAAAATATCTTCTTGCTCTTTCGCTTAGAGAAAGCTTTTTGGTCTAAATGTAGTGGGGTACCATTTTAAAATTTAAGTCGTTTCAGCGGAAGAGAGAAATAAATGATTAGTTCAATCTATACATAAAATTTATTTCTATTAAAATTTAGCATTCGGTATCGACAAGCATTTTTAAACTGAGGGAGGAGCGCTTTAACACGGTGACTGGATAAGGGCATGGTCTTGGAAGAGAAGTTGTAGAGGGCGCAGTAGAACAAAGAAGCAAGGAGTAGTTAACATAAACATGTCGTTGATTTAAAACTGAAGCTGTATTGTTTACATGCATATTTTAAAAAATGGAGATATTTTGAGTATATGAGGTTTAGTGACAAAAAAAAAATTAAAGAGGTAAACGAGCCTGAATATTACATTTTATTTATGTATTCCCAAGAAAATGAGCAAGAGATTTACTAAAAACACAGTTAAAATATTCTGATGACTCAGATCATTGCACAGTTTGGAAAAACTTTATCTCAATCACAATTTTTATTTGTAAACAAAACACCTGCAATATCAATGGAAATACAAATAAAAACACTTTTACAAAGTAAGAAAACAAAACCATTTTTGTATACGTGTAGTATGTTAAAGATTTTTGAAATAACCATTAGTATCAAACCTTATTGACTGATAAAATACTCTTTCAAACTCCGTTTTTAAGTTACCCAATGTACCATTGCTTTGAAAACGTCCAGTTGATAATAGCTTTTTAGAAGCAGATTACCAAACCAAAGTTCCCTTGCAATTACAAACAAAATATCCAAAAAAAACTACTTAAGATAACTGAACACATTACAAAAATAATAACCAAACGTTTTGCAAACAAAATGAGGCATACGAATGAAAAGAAAAAATAATGAGCTGCATAAAACCTTTCTCATTGTATGGAGTACTCTACCGAATTCAGTGGAGCTGATTATACAAACCACATTTGCATAATTTCTCTGAGGAATTTCTGACACAAAAACTTGCAAATCCCTGCATGACCTCCATCTATTTGCATTTTCGATTAAACGATGAAATTCTTTGTAATGCAAATGATGATAAGAAAGTAAAGGGATTTTTTCACGCGGTGAAGAAAGAACTTTTCCGCGCTATGTTTCGAAACGGTAGGGAAAAAAACCATTAAAGGAAATAGGTACCTACCAACTGATACAATCACGCTCCCTTATCAAGATATCGCACAGTTATGCTGGGTATTCCGAGGGTTAATTGCGTAACGTACGGATTTCTTTTATGAGTTGTAGTTTTGAAGTAGATTTTATGTAGTAAGATTAGAATACCAAAATGATTCAGTTGATTTCTTTTAAATCCTTATATGCAAATTAAGTTAACATAATTCCAACAAGCAAAACCGGGGCGAATAAAAGTTTGAGAAAGAAATGATTGCTTGAATTTGAATGCTTTTGGTGATTCGCTGTAGAGGAGGGGGGAGTACATGCCAGTACATGGCAAATAACAAGTATCACGATAGAATAGTACCATGATTGCTAACTATCGATTGTTTCTTTCGAGTCGTGAGTTCAAGTCATGATGCTATTAAAACAAGTGGCGTAACGTACACCCCCGCATTGTGGATGGGCCTAGGACTCTTAGGGGCCCAAAGTCAGACTGACGTTAAGTACGTACCCTTTGTAAGATCCGGCTTGGGCCACGAAATCTGACTTTGCAGGAGGGATAATAGTCTCCGTTACGCCACTGACTAAAACCCGTCAAATGTATGAGTGACAAATCGGTTTGGGCGCAAATTCCTTACGGTGGAGCGGTGATAAAAACCATATAGAGAAGAATATAAACTCAAGTGCTGTTTCTATCATACTACCGAGGCTCTAAAATATGAAGTCCGTCGACAATGTTATTTGTAAATAACAAATCACTATCGTTCAAATCAGTATATGGTGTTTGTATATGAAGGTATTGTTTTTATGAACTATTTTATGTGTAGCACTTGAAAGGAACAAATTGAAACTAAACTGTAATCATACAGTTTTACAATAATTCAGATGTAGCAATACAATATTACCAATAAAGTGATGTGAATACGCATTCTACAATATCTTGTTCGTCTAAGCAATTAGCTGTTGTGAATTTCAACTATCACAAAAAAGTTCTGATTATGGTTCAAATAAAACATTTTAACTTGTTTTTACATGGAAACATCTTCGGAATGTAAGAAAATTGGGAGATCACAGACGGAAATGTTTACTGACATAAATGTTGCTCAGCACAGATTTGTTATGTAAACGATAACAAACAATTGCAAAAGTTCATAAAAAATTATAACAATCGGGCTGGAGTACAAAAAGCAGAGCAATAAGGACTTATTTTCCATAATTGTGGAATGTAACTGGAGAATATGTGCAAGGCACTGCAATCTTCAGGGATATTTACAACCAAGGACACTACATATCTCATACAAACATTCTACGAAAGACTCATGGAGAATTGTCTGCTTTTCAGACCTCTAATTGCATTGAATGGTTAACAAAAAAGGATACGTTTATGATGCAGTTCAAACTGTTGTAAGTGTAGAAAAATAGTCAGTGAGAAGATATGTCATGGTGCTCGATGAAGTATGATTCTGTTTAAAGAATAATTCTTTTAGGAACGTGGATCACACAACCAACTCATAACTTTACGGTGGTGTGGTGTTTGGATTTAGGCAGCCTGTGCATTCATAATGTTTGATGATTGTACGGATTTTCACGCTTACGGAGAAGGTTTAGTTGATGAAAAAAGGTACATAAATGATATTCTGAAATCTCATTTTCGCCCTTTCCGAAGCGCTACAGGTTGAAAGTTCTCATTCATAAGTAACAATGCGATGCTTTACTATTCTCAGTTCTTACAGCAAGGGTGGGCACACTTTAACATGGCAAGGTCTACTTCTAATTTTTTCGAGCAGTGGCGGTTCACCCAATTAACATTATTGATAAAACAGAAAAGTTTAAAATACATAGAATTTCTGGTTTCATGTCACATAATTAATCACGATGTGCTTCAATTAGGTTTTACATAAATAATAAAAATTGTTAACACATATATTTAATTTTTAAATAATTCCTTTTTAAAAAAATTACAAATTTATATTTAAACATTCTAATTGCCCTAACAAAATAAAAAACTTGATTATATCATATCAAATAGAGAGGGAGAGAGATCTTAAGATTAATAAATATTAACATGAATAAAAAGTAATTTCAGAAAAATGTGATTAATTTAATTTAAAATTGCACTTTGCTATGACGCAACTGTGTGTGTGTTTGTTATTTACTTTTCTTGAACTGTTGTATGTGAAAAATCCCATCAACTTATCCATTTTACCCAAAAAATAACAACTTTCAGAATCAAATATCAAAGTAGACAAATAGCATTTTATTAATCCTCATTTGCCTAAAAATTGTGAGTCCATTTAAAAAGTAAAATGATTAAAGTAAAAGGGGATTCGATAAGAGTAAAATTATAATGATAATCATGTGGTAATCATAATGATAAGGGTATCAGATCTCATTATCATATGAATGATAGTGAGATCTGATACACTTTAGAAACCCTAATTTTGATTTTATGTGTGCAGGGTGTCTAAATCTATTTACTGAATATATACGCAGTTCTAACTAAAAATATAATTATTTTGTAAGCTTGCATGAAAAGTTTTTTTTTTATCAAAATAATTCTGTAAAATGAAAGCACTGTTCATAAATTCTTCAGTTTTTCTAAAATATTCCGAATTCGAATCATATTTATATCAATTTTATGAGAAAATTTATATAGTTCGAAATATAGATATGTAATAATTCATTTTAATATTATTTTTAATAGATTTTTTATTATTTTGTCCATCCCTTCAAGACCCGCGTTTAATTATTTATTTGGCTTACCCGCATAATCGGGATTTAATTGTAATCGAAAAGTAAGATTGCGTCAGAAACTGTTGGGTGGTAGTTTCTGACCAATTATAGCTTCCGTCGGAAAAATATCACGTGACATGCACCGCCTCGTATAAATAGCGAGAGTGAGTGAACATAAACGCGCACTGTGTTCCTGGTGATGGATCTCCAGAAGGATCCATCCGACGAGGATGTCACTTGAGCTGGCATCCCTCTACTAACTACCACACCACACTAATGGGAGAACATATGAGCTTCCGACCGATTTAATGTGCATCGTTCTCCTTCACGGCGGTTTTTAAGTGGTATTGGGCTCGAACTAGGGACAATTCAGCTACGATCCGATACCTTACCACTAGGCTACCATAGCCACATAAATAGCGATAGAGCTTTATTCCTGTCTCTTTGTCTGTTTGTCTTCACCATGTAATCATCACATCTGTTTTCGTGTTCGTACTTGCTTATTGTGGAATACTAATGTAGTGTCTGTCCATTTACGTTTATATTTTTTGTGAATAAAGACTGGATATTATTTCAGAAGATGTAACTATATATATACAGTTGGACCTTTATATAGCGAAGTCACTAAATCACGGAAAAAAGTTCGTTATATGGAAAATTCGTTATGTAGAGTTTCATCTTTTAATGCACTTTATAAACCACATAAAACAAATATTTTAAGCTCATAAACACTATATATTAAAAAAAAAGTATAATTATTCACATCTTTTTTTAAAATTAATATATATTTATTTTATGTATCATACCCTTCACAAAAGAAAGGAGGAAAGAAAAACTGCAAGGAAAACAAGAAAAAATAATGCCGAAGAATTTACTGTATGTTCAATATTAAGAAAATTAATTTATACTAAAATTAATGAATTTTATAGGAACATTTTATAATTTAAGGTATCAAGTAATATTAAACATGCATTATTTTATAATTAGAGCACAGGACAACTCCACTGAGGGAGAAAGAGGATATCGAAGATGTTTCCAGTGATCTGACAATGGGGGTTAAAGGTTGTACTTCTTGGATGAAACGTCCAGAAATCTATTGCTCTCGGCGAGTTAGGATCTAATAAAACGAGTTCAAGATTTATGACCACCATAAAATGTGTTAAAGAGAGAATAACTTGAATTTTTTTTTCAGAAATACTTTAAGAAAAGGGAGAACAAAAATTGAATCACAAAAGAAAAAGTTCTTTGTATAGAAAATGCACTTCGTTATACAGAGGCTATTTTACGAAGGCAATCGTGAAATGTTCAAGGTTCCAGGAAAAGGTTCGCTACATAGAAAAATTCGCAATATAGAGGTTCGTTGTATATATATAAGTAGGCTGTTCAATAAGTAATAAGACTAATTTTACTGACGCGAAACCTCTCATAGGAATGTTAATTTCTGTGGCATAAGAATAGTTTGTTGTCTGTGTTAACACAAGCTACTGATAGATGGCGTGTACAGAACCGATAGATGGCGTGTACAGACTCGTATTCTTGAGTATCACGTGATCGAACTGAAGCGTGTTTGTGGGTGCCTACGAGGCGTGCCCAGTTGTCAAAATGGAAGCAAGAATCAGCATCGGAGAGAACCTTGATATGATATGATATGGTTAAAGACTGAAACAAGAAGGCGACAATATCTTAAAACGCTTCATCACAGCAGACAAAGCTTGGTTGTATCACTGATCCAACCATAAAACAACAGAGTAGTGAACGAAAAAAGATCCATCTTCAACTACTCCCAAAAAAGCAAAAAATGTGAAATTGGCTGGTAAAGTTATGACCGTAATTTTTTATTATTATTATTATGAAGGAATTGTGAAACGAGACGCTATCGAACATGGTACAACCGTAAGCGTCTTGTACTACGCGAATGTCCTGCGAACAATGATACAGCATGGTAAAAGGAAACGTCTTTTGCTCAAAAATGGCTTCCTATTGCACTATGACAATGCCCGACCATATTTTGCTCGTTGTGTACTGGTGTTTTGCAGCAGAACACAACGTAGAGATTTTACTACACCCTCCATACAGTCCTGATAAAATTCCATGCAATTTATGGCTGTTTTTTCAACTTAAGAAATCATTACGAGGCAAACGTTTTGCAAGAAATAAAGCATCTGTAAAGACTACAGAGGGGATTTTGATAAAGCTCTCACAAAACGGACTTTATCATATTTTTAAGAAGTGGACAGAACGTTGGGATAAATGCATTACGTGCCAGGGAATTTATTTTGAAAACGAACATGTAAATGATGACGGTTATCGGTATTCTTTTTTAATATATAATTTTAGTATTATTACTTATTGAACATCCTTTATATATGTATATCTTTAATGATTAGAAATGTTCTTTTCAAAATTTTGCAGCTAACTTTAAATTTTATTATCAAGCAAATCATTGGTCAATCCATACTTTTAAAATCTTGGCGTGATATCTTATTTTAATGTTCTTTAAAAGATTTCTTATTAAAAAACCTTTTTTTTACCACATTTAGGTTTTTCTTAATTTTTGATTTTTCCTTTCGTTTATTTATCGTTAAAATTAAAAATACTTTTCTAAAATTATTTAAAAAAATTATTTTTCTATATAAAGTTCACTATTTTATGAAGAAAAAGAGAAACTATCTGAATAGCAAAAACACTAGCAAAAATATTTTGCTTTTATAAATTATACTGATTTAAAATCAAAATAACATAATAAAAATGCATTAAAAATAATTTCAGATGATATTCCACAAACAAAAATTTGCGCAGATCATAGTATAATTTTAGTTACTAATTTTATTTTCATTTAGTTTCATATATGATTGTTATTTTTATAACTCCCTACCAATACACAAGAAATGAATATACCTTTAAAAAATTGTGTACATTTCCCTCTATAGGTAGAAATAATCTGTATATATATAATTCATTTAAATAAATTCATTTAAACTTTGAAAAAACATTTTTTTAAATAATTCGAATTTTGATAAATATCCTATTCTTTCACCAAATTAGACACTAGAAAATGCAAAAATGCTTACATACATACAGATTTTGTAAATGTATATATGTAATATATGCGCATATATAGAATAATGCATATACTTATTCAAATATACATGCATATATTGTAAAAAAATATAAACCACTTCTACGCTTTAAGTATAAAATATTCGCAACAAAAATATTCTTCGAAATATTTAAACTTTTCCTTTTTGAATAGTTTTCTGAAGAACAGTTTAGTACTGAAAACTTTTAAGCCTTTCTCAATTTCAATCTCCAATGCATTCTTCATGTTTTAAAATATTTCAGTATATTTCTATAGGTATTTTAAATATTCATATTTTAAGAAGATTTATTGATATGATATAAATTCAAAATTTGCAGGCCCCTATATTCAATGAATAAACAATTCATAAAACTTATATATGCATCGAATTTTGAATTAGTTTGTGTTTTTTTCCATTTCAAATATAGTGAAAGATATTATGATTGATGCTTAGTAAGTCTTTTAACTATTAAACATCAATATATATCGTTTCTACCACGTATTCAAGAAATGTCAGTCTCACAAAAATGCTGTAGGAAGCAATCATTACTATATACTTTGGTTGAAAATTTCGAAAGGTAATATCCTATTCACATGTAGGTTTAATATTTTAGTTTATTTAGGTTGGTTTTCTTTTATAAGAACTAATTTTGAGGAGAATAGAATATCTATTAGATTTTATTTCAATTGACCAAAAAAATCAATTGTGCTCATCTAAGCACTTCACCTTTGTATATATAAAGAAAGAAGAATGTTATCTCTAAACACTAGACGAAACACCGATTAAAAAAAAAGTTTAATCAGTGAATCTCTGCTAATTAATTGAACAAATTTTTGAGGCTGTAAGGCTTTTGTCAAAATTAATCTCAAAACAATATTTCATTTTTATATTTTTCTAAAATTTAAAAAAAAAGTTTTTAATATTGTTGTTGACATTGGTTCTCTCAAACATTTTGCTTTTACTTGAAACACAAATTCGCCCGAGACTGCTAAAATCAATGGAGTGAACTCGAGAAATCATGTTTTTATTATTCTTATAATGTTTCCTGGCATATTTTTACAAAGATTTAGAATAAAAAGTTAAAATTCAAGAAAAAAACAAAAGCTTACATAGAAGAGTTGTGTAAGATCAATAAATTATATAAGTTGTCAATTTTCACACATTAATTCAAATAAATATAGTACTTTCTTCGCCGTAGAGTATGCTATAGAAAATGCGTCGCTGATTTTTTGGTAACATAATATTTTGAAAAATGTCTCTAAATATGGGCAAAGCCAAATACAAAAAACATTTCTATGAGACTTTTTTCTAGCAGTAGATTCTTTTAACAGATTAAACACACGCTGAAAAAAACAGTTCACTAACGAGGAATAGATTCAAGTATATTTTTCACACGTATATATATATATATATATATATATATATATATATATATATATATATATATATATATATATATATATATATATATATATATATATTATGTTCGGGAGTGGTCTAGTATGTATCACTGCGCATACTTTGAGCAGCTTATATCCTGTTCAGGACGGGGCGATTTTCTGCGAGCCGCTCGCTAGGGACGGGGTGAATACGTAAGGACTACTCACTTCAGGACGGGGCGTTTTTGTCGCTAAGCCAGCGTTTCTCAAACTGTGGGGTGCGCCCCCTAGGGGGGCGTGATAACTCTGCTAGGGGACGCTAGCATATTGAAAAGTAGTAAGCAAAAAATTATTTTTAAACAGTTATTAATTTACTGAAAGTAAACAAACAAAATACATTCTGGCATAATAAAAAATAAAATACGCATGTGCACTGATATAATAAACTTACAAATGTATCCAATGCATTGCAAAATGTATTTTATAATTAATTTAGCAATACTATAAAAACAAGTTTAATAATTACCAGTAGCCCCACGGGCTTGTTTTATATATAAAGAATTATATACGAAAATCAACATTTATCCTGATACTTTATATGGTTTACAAAAAAATCTTAGATGCCGATAAAAAGTTACTCGACACGCTCTCCAATGCCACCGTTTTCCACGTAGGCACGCGTATGTTATGTATTGAGAAGGGAAGGAGATAAAAGAATAAAATAAGCAAAAATCCTCTGAAATAAGTAAATCTTACACAAATATTGTCAAGGTCCTTTTATTGCAAGGCAAAGCCTTCGGAATAATTTTATAGATAGTAATACATAGAAAGTACTTCGCAAAGACGTATATATACGTCCTGGGCAATCAACGTTTTGGTTGAGTGAGACATTTATATACGCTGATGGTTTTAATAGGTTAAAGTCGTATTGTATCTTTAGTGTCAAAGTCCAGTACTATTGATTTCAATACATTGTTATTGTATGGAAGGAGGGCGCGATGAAAGTTATGACTGAAAATTGGGTCGCAGATATTGAAAGTTTGAGAAGCACTGCAATAAGCCTAACTTAAGAAAAAAACGCATAAATAATAAAATTTCAGTCCTAACGTCGTAATTTTTGGTACCCCTTTAGATTATTACACAAGATGTCAGTTACATTAAAATTAGAATGCAATAACGTTTTCCCTTTAACTTACATGAAATTATATAAAAAATATGACTTACCTTGGGGAATAAACTTCGTAAGAAAAATTCATTTTTATCCAAAATTTTCACTGACAAAACACATTAATACACTTTCACATTAATAAAAAAATTACGACAAAGATTATTTACAAAAAGAAATAGCAAAATTAAAATGAAGATTGAGTGTGGAAAGCAGAAACTCAGCAAGCTCCATCTCTGACAAAATGTCCGTGTCAGAATCGCTTGAAAAATCACTTTTCAATTCAGAAGAAAAGGAATCATCACTTTTATCTACATCATTAATTGGTTCATTTACGATACGGATATATTCCTCGACTGATAAGCACGTTTTCTCGCCATAATAATTTGGAGACAAGATTTTACGAAATAAGAAAAGAAGTAATCGAAATATATTCGAAAACAACAAAATCGTAAGCAGAACTGACGCTAAAATACTAAAACACCGCACATTGTAGAAAAAAAGTAAGAAAAAGTATTCGATGAGTTATACGAAACACGAATGTTTCATCACGAGAGGAAAGTTTATGAGCCGAGCTCTGTTTGTTGACCTTTCAATTACCCCCTACTCAGCTGATGTGCAAAATATCAAATCCAGACAGACTATAAACTAACTGAAGATTAGGTTACTCTAGCTACGTTCGATTTCCATATAATGGACATAGGGTGCCATCTAGGAGTCATTAAAATACGTTCCTACTGAAAAGTCACATTTGCACCGCCCGGCCCACCACAGCACATTTGTAAAATGCACATTTGCACCACCCGGCCATGAGATGCGTCCGTGAAGAATGCATATTTGCATCGCCCGTCACGAAGGGGATATACTTGTTTTTGTGTGTCCAGTTCATCAGATGGATTACTGCAATGTTCGAAATCGGGAAGAATTGTGTGTTTTTTAAGGAAGTTCGTTACTGAGAGCAACACTTTATGTTACTGAAAAATGCATCTGGGTGACCTAAATAACATCTTAAGTACATTTAAGTAGTATTTACTCTGGCATTGTTTGGACAAAGAAAAAAAATTTTCCTTTTTTTTTTTTTTCGTTTCTTCAAGCAACCTTTACAGCTTGACTAGTTACGTTTCACACACTCGCGTTATCAATTCCAGTATTTGAGCTGTAATTTTCTAAATTCCTTGTTACATTTAAATGCACTTATTTACAAGGCAATTTTTTTATTGTTTACCATACATGTATGTATAATTTCTATTATTATTAAGTAGATCTAACAGTGTGTAAATACTCGTTCTTATGTATTAGTTCACTACAATTCTAGACGACTAATTATTAATAAAAATATTTAATACTTTATCCACCACCAGTATTCACTGCAATTGTTTTGAAATTTATTAAA
Source organism: Trichonephila clavipes (assembly GCA_019973935.1). NCBI lineage: Eukaryota > Metazoa > Arthropoda > Arachnida > Araneae > Nephilidae > Trichonephila > Trichonephila clavipes. The sequence goes on from BMAU01000162.1 coordinate 822,179, forward strand.
TGCAATATAGCTGTTCTAAGAAGAAAAGTAAATGTTATTTTCTAGTTCATAAAAAAAACATTGATTGATCACATGTCATCTCTTATAACTAAAACAAAATTTCTTTCTAAAAACAGAAATTGTGTGGCGAAACTCAATTCTAGCACGCACAAGGGAATTTCTTTTCATCTACATCAAGTTTTTAGTATTCCCATTTATTTTTTACCTTTTCTAAACAATCAATACTTTCGTCCCTACGTACTTGGTTTAAATATTAAAATAAAGAATATCAAATATACTTCTTGAGTCGCAATTCCCCTTTTTTCCACAGAGATAGAAATAATTCTTTTGAAAATTGTTTATTACATAAATATAACTAAATATAATATGCTATTTGTTACATATCGAGAATATTTCATTTTGATTAAATGTGATGACTTAGTAGTCGTGGAAGTTCAGAAGTCTGGTTCCCTAAATCTAACGATTGTTTATTCAATTTTAGTAATAGGAGAGTTTCTGAGCTCAAGCTTTGTAAGATTTCCAGAAGATGCAAGAGAGGGAATTTATTCAAATTCCCCATTTAAATATTCTAAAAAAACGAGAAAAACATAATAAAAAATATAATCTCGTGTTCAAGTGAAGGGAAATATACCGTAAAATCCGACGTATAACGCGCACCTATACTTTCAAGCTGAAATTTTTTAATGTATAGATATATTCTCCGAAAATGCGCACATCCTTTTTTACGAAGAAACCATAAATATACATGGGCAATGAATGCTCTTATGTTTTGAAGTCATTTATTCGAAGTATTATCCCATTGTTTTTAAAAATAGTGCATTTCTAGAACTATTCTAGTTCTATTACACGCAATCACCAATTAATCTGTATAGTCTTTCTAATGAGAAATCTCTGATAAATTTGTTACGCAAAACTAGGGGGAGGAAGTCCTCTATCTGCTTAACGGTAGACCAACTCCATGGGACAAATTATACAATTATTTACACGCATAGCTAAAATTCGTATGTATTTTGCAGCTCTATTTTTTTCAGAATATTGTAAATTTCACTTCTGATCTGCCGCATTTCTAAATAGGGTATTTGGTTTCATGAATTAGACTTTATAAAAAAATATTCGAATATTGAGTAAATATATATATATAGGCATAATAATTATCCTACACAACTGAATGTCAAGCCCAATCCAATATAAATCGAAATCTAGAAAACTATTATATTTTTACCTTCTTTATTGACTTAGATCTGTGAAAAAGGGTTAAACTTGTTTTCTGAGATCTCAACCTTTCTCTTCAACAGAAAACTTATACATAATAGTGCATGAAAAATTGTAGAAAATAAGCCAAGATTTAAAAAAATACTTAAGCCTATCTGCAGTCATACATTAATCTGTTAAATATTCGAACTAAAAAGGATGACTACTGAGTAAATGGTCAAAGATGCAATAAGATACACTCAATAAGAAAACCAAAATTCAACACCGTACTAAAATAGTTTACATATACACACACTTATGTTCGATAGGAGAAAAGGCACAACTTTATTCAACTTTATACTCATTTCCCTTTAATTTTTCATTAAATTAAAAAATTGCGTTTGTGATTTATCATGTGATTAATTTAAATTATTGAATTATATGGATAATACACATATGTAGACGGTGATGAATTACTAAATATTGTTTATTTTATATGGGTGACCTTGTCTTTCAAATTGTTCTGGTTTTAATTTTTTGGGGCTATAAATTTCAGTTTCATGGTACACAATGTAAAAGGGTACAAATAAGATTTTACGAAATGTACGCGCATTTTATTTTAACTAGTGCGTTTTTGATTTTACCTTGAAAATGTAAATAATTATTAAAAAAAGTATAAAATATAGAATAATTATTTTGCTAAAATAGAATATGCTATAGATATCCGTATAAATTTCCCTCTCACAGATGAAGGTGGTAAAAGAAATGCAATACAATAAGACCATTTCATAGTTACTGATTTGTTACTAAATGACATCCCGAACATTACTAAATCAATGTCCGGTTCTTATAATACACTGTTTGAATAAACGATGATACTTAAAGAGTATGGTCAACATAGAGGAAAAGCGAATGAAATCTAGAGTAATCCTAGCAAAACAAAGTATTTTTGGCACACTTCCATCGTGGCGTCTGTAGCTTCGACTAGTAAAGAGCCAAAATCAACAAGAGAAACATCTACAAGCAAAACAAATTGTCTCTGAATCTGTTATATTATCAATAACATGAAAAAGTGCTATTGTAAGGTTAAGATAATTTTATAAAACAAACATTTTTATATTTTGAAAACAAATCAAGATGTATAGAAAAACATTATTATCATTAGTATAAAGAGAATAAGAAAATGACATAAAATAGTTAATTGATTGAGTGTTTATTAATGTAGCCCTCAGAAGCCACATGAAGGCTATTATTGACAACGACCCTCATCATTTTTAATAACAGTCAAGTGAACAAGACAATACCTGAGCTTATATTCCCAACCTTCCTCGCCACCGTAACATGAGGACTTGGGACATTGTCAGATTTAATTTACACTAGCCCTTCTACATGGTAAATGCCTACCAGAACAAGAGCCTTTGATCCTTTAGAAATATCTCTGACCATGAGTCCGAGTCTATAAACACTTGGTTACCGCGGTCATAAAGAATTGGAAAATACACACCATATTAAAAATATTTGAATTGTTACAAAGTATTGTTGATTTAAATATTCATGTTTTGAAGAGCGAAAAACACTTTGAATGAGCTAAATATACTTACCAATTATCACATCAAATTTTGTATGATATGCTATGTTTTAAATCCCTGAATATTTCCATTACTGTATACGTCTTACGAATTGTTCTTAGGGTGAAATGATTGATTTAAAATTTATTTCTCTTTGGGCACATTTTTTGTACACAAACAAAACATTTTACTTACAAATATAAAAGGAAATCAGTTTACCAATCAGTTACCGAAAGCCTTTAAGTAATGTCATATATTTAAACCATACTTGTGTACTAATATTTGTCATAACATACTTAACATAGCTGTTTATATTAGTTTCTTTAATATAACTTTAAAAAAATAATAAGACAAATATATTTTAACATTAACAATATTCATTTAAAACTCCCCAATTACAAACATACATTGCATTGTTTTATGAGAATTATTTTCCTAATGCGTACATTTCTCATAAGAAATGAAAAAGCTGTATGTAAAATTTAAAAATGATTCAGTGAAATTGATGTTTTCAAAATAAAGATAAACTAAGGCATTCTTCAGAAAGAGATTACCCCAAAATTAATACAATCGTACGCGTCAACAGTAAGTAGATAAGGCTATAGAATTTTAAAAATTCTGCTTTCTTGTAATAACTTAGCTACATTCTCTTCTAGAAGTTTTCCCAAGTCGATTTCCCACAACATTTTCAAGTTGTCTCGCATGCGGAAACATGAAGAAAAATCAGACTCCTTGTAGACGCTTCTGCTCGGAGTGATTTATATTTATGTTAAGAACGCTCACGAATCTTAAATATTTCATCTGAAAAAGTAAGACTGTTTACTTTTATTTTATGTAAGAAAAGTGTCTCTTACAAAGCCAGGTTTTCGTCAATATTGCTTAAAAGGTAAATAAATAACTTTATATTTTGTATCCAACCATTCAATGTTTATTATTATAAAAGATGCCTAGCAACGTACAAAAAGTAATGAGTATTTTTGATTGAGTAATATTCCTTGCACATTTTCTGAACCTGACGTCATGTATTTTGACAAAAACTTTTAAGCATTCTGAATAATTTCCCTTTTTCATTTGTAGAATCAATGTTTAAAAATAATATTAGCAATTATGTATCAATAAAATTGCACAGTAGTAAAATAAATACATTTGCAATCAACCCTCAATATACAATTAACATATGATAGCATTTGTATTGAGATGAAGCATGTTATTTAAGAAAAGATAAATGATACAAAAAATAATTCTTTTTTGATGAATGAAAGTTAACATTTTTATAATGCATATTGTTCTTCCCAAATTTACTTTATCACATTAGTTTTTTGTTTTAATTCACGGACACACACACGTTACTTCTTATATATAAATTATTTTTAAATATACGGTTTTTATCTCTATTCCTTTATGTAATATCGAACATTTTTTAAAAAAACAACTGGTATTCAAAAGAATATTATTACTGAATTTTGCATTATTTATCCGATTATTTCCACGTTATTTAGATATTTTTCATGTACCAATATTTTATACTACTATACAAAAAATAGTTCTTGTCTTTAAAGTACAAATCTAAACTATATTTTATGTCTTAAATGTTATTGTTAATGATATTGTTTTTATTACAGAAACAACAGATGTACTTCTTTCATGAACTACATCTCAAATTTTCAATAACTGTTTACTAAGTTTTAGAATTATGTTACTTTTATTAGATACCTAGTTTTCACATGACATGCATTTTTTCCATATATATAAGTATCTTATAAGCTGTCAGTTATTCATTTACACATTTTATTGCAGATCTTTTTGTTTGATCAACATAATTAGTTTTTAACCACTAGGGAAGAGTTTATCTTCAACACTTTTATGATGTTACTTGTACAAAATTATATGTATTCTCTTTTGAAAATATTAATTATTTTTGAGCAATTCAACGCAATGTTATTTTCCACAAATAAAATTTTTCACAGCTGATGTTTTCATTTGTGAAACTAATTGACTAACAAAATTCACATGTAGTTATATACAACAAGATTAATTTAATATCAGTTTTTTTAAAATCTGCATGCCTGTTTGCTAAAACTCAATGTTATTTATTTGAATCCATGAATTCAAATCAATCAGGATATGTTTTGTTTTGTGATTTACAAAGAATTCATTACAAATATTCAACTGATTGAGCTTCCATCAAAATATTGGACAGTTTAGTTACTATGACAGTCCCTTTATATCCTGTTTATCTTTGAATAATTCATTTTAAGCTAAACTTGATGGAATTTAGAACATTTTAAGAAGACTTACCTTCCCATATATCCCCGCCGCTGAGAATTCTGTCTCTGCGACCATCACAGCAATCCCGAAGATGGCCATGATGAGAGCATAGTCACTGACCCTCCTCCTCTTCTCGAAGAGTGCTTTCCGCCTCCCCAAACGATATCCCACGCTGGGCCTACCCCCATGACCGGTGGACGAATTCCTCCTTCGCCGATTGATGACCGTAGTCCCGGCGGCAGCACACTCACCATCTTCCGCCGGGGCCAGATTCACGCTGCTCGATCCCATCTCTTTGAAGCGTCGGATGGCCCCGTGCATGCGCAGGGGCAGGCTAGGAGGGGGGCCCGTGCCCGAGGGGACCCCCGAACCTCCAAGGGCGGCCCCCACGAACCCCGCTGTGACCCCTACGCTGGCCGTGGTACTTTCAGGTGAGCGACTTCATGAAGGAGACAGTGATGAAGCCAAGATTCGGAAGGAGAGAAAGACGCGCAGAGTCACATTCTTGATCTGATGTTGGATGGTGATGCCTAGGCTCTGTGTTGGCTGAGGAAACGGGCGACGGTTTCGAGTGGAGAGCGCATGCGCGGTAGACGATAGGGATTTTATGTGGGGAAATTGAGGATTTGTCTTTTTCCCTAGATCTGGGGTTTGAAGGTATACCGCAGATGTCCTTGGATGAACTGCGCTTTGGAAAATGTTTATTTTCTTTATTTACTTATTTTTGTTTTGCGTGACTCATCATAAAGCATTTTTTTTAAAAAATGGAAAACGTAATTTTTAGAAATTATTTTGATGGGGAATGAAGCCATTTAATTTATCTCGAGAAAGCTGCTTATTTTGAAGTAATTGACAAGAAACGTATGTTTATTTATTTGTGCTTACTGACATTTATATTTTTCTTAGGAATTTTGTAAGACAACTTATGCGTCTTGGAATTATTTAATATATTCTTTACTATCTTTAATTTTATGAGCTATTTATTGAATAGTTACAGCGTCGAAAATAATAAATACGGCTGAATCATTTAAGTTATTTCATTCGTGTGAAACGTAAGAGTTCACTAAATATTAAATACATAATAACTACAAATATGTTTGATTAAAATGTTTACGAAAATGCAAAACTTTGGTATGCACTTACAATAACAAATAATGTTCTTATGAGCATTAATGTTTATGAATGAATTTCATTAAAAGTATTTGATAAAGTTAAGCTTATAAACAAGAGAATACTTATATAATTTCTAAATACCAAGTTTCTCATATATGGTCAAGTTATATCAGCAAAAATAAAATTAAAAACTATCAAAATTTTAATATTATTAATAATTACTAGAAAATGTAATTTTCGTTATAAATAATATATTACTTCAATATGTGTTACATAAAGTTAATGAATCTCATAAGAGTTCGATTCTATTTATCTTGATTAGTTCGATTATTACACAATTTCAATTATTTGAAGAATTAGTCTCTACTGCAAGCTTCTGGTGGAAACAGTTAATATGAGTATTTGCTTGAATATCGAAAGAAAAAAAATGATAAAATACTAATTATGCTATTTTACTTTATATTGGTAATATGATACATGAGGAGCTTCACCTTTACTTTGTTGCCCGCAAAATATATTAGTTGTTCATCAAAATTAAGTATGTTAAGTGAATTAGTGAGAGAGAGAGAGAGCATTCTACGTATAAAAAATTTCTGATGTTTGGAACTATGTTTTCGTAAATTCATTAATGAAATATATGTGTTCTTTTCATCTGTTGCATCTAATCTGTGACACAATATAATTATTCTCTCAGAACATAAACTTACTTTGTATTTATGTTTAACAAATTAAGTTGTTTTCAGATTTACCAGTAAGAGTTAAGTAATGAAAAAACTGAATAATTACTTTATTTTATGTCAAATACAAAACTGAAATGTGTTTTTATACGTAATTAAAAACATATACATACTGGGTAATTCTAAAATCATGATACGAACTTTGAGGAATGGTAGTGCTCAATAAAACAAATGAAATGTTTGGGTGGAAGTGCCACGTTGTGAGACACGAACAGAAACAAGTAATATAAAAAATGTGTAAGTCAATTCTTACTTAAAGCAGCAAAGAAAAATTTTACTTTAGCTACTTTTATTAAATAGTTACAATTAATATAAATATGGGATATAATACATGGGATAGAATCACAACATTAAGTGGTAATTAATATGTATTAATTATCATTAAAGTATCTTATTGCCATCCAAAACAATCCTGTATATAAAATTTAAGTTCAACTGAATGCTTTAAAACGTGAGAGGAAAAACCTTTTCAAGTTTTGACACAAGTCGCCAAAATGGTCGCTCAGTAGCCAAAATGATGCCAAAGTGGCTGTATTTGTGATTATTTAAATAATTAGTTTTAATCAATTAATTTTTATTAATTATAATTAAATTATTGTATTGTCATCCAAAATTATCATGTATATAAAATTTTCAGATCAATTGAGCACTTTAAAAAAATTTTACTAACGATTGAAAATTCCACCAAGATAAATGAATTTATATATATATAGAGAGAGAGAGTGTGAATTAATATTAGGAATTGAAAAAATAATACATTAAAGGAAACATAAAATATTCATTAATAGCATGATTAACGAGTGATTTTTTAAAGAAAATGTTAAAACAGTTTCAGAAATTGCATACACCAAACGTCATGCATGCTTGGTGATAGTTTTAGCGTGATTGACCAAAAATATTGGCGATAGCTGAAAGCAGCAAAGCGGTATGCTAAAAAAAAGCTTTCAAATAGGCATCTAATGTACGGTGCTGCTAATAGCAACGGCTGAGCAGAGCATAGGCTGTATCAGGAAGACTTTCCAATGCACGCATGGCGAATCACAAAATGTTTCAGCAATTACATCGACAGCTGAGAGGAAAAGGTTAATTTATTACTAGTACTGACGAAAGTGATAGATAGAAAACTGTACGACAAATACACTTCGAAGAAGTCACCTTAAACTGTATGAACGAAACACTGAGCGGAAGTACAAAAGCTGTAGCATATCGTCTACATGTCAATCAGCCAGTAGCGCACAAAACAATTTTTCAAGGGGTGGGGGTTCAGGGTCGAAAGTCCACCATTTTGGTATCATGCTCCAATACGCCAATCAACATATTCTTTTAATTATTGTCGATTTTCGGGAACAAAAACAATACAAAATTAATTATTGAATAAATAATTAGCATTAATTAATAAAGTTAATTATTAATAACAAATACAGAATTAAATTTTAAGTAATATATACATAGGATTATAACCTATCGAAAAAAAATCAAGGGCTATGGGGGGTGTCCGGATCCGTAGGACATTCTCCTTGTGTGCGCCATTGCAATCAACCAAACGTTGATAGAGTTTTACTGTCAGATTGTTGATGGATTCAATTTTTAAAACTGTTTATACAAACAGTTCAAAATCACTCGTTAAGTATATGGCTAATGAACATTTTATGTTTCAATTAATAAGTTATATTTGTCTGGTTGTAGCGCACAAACACGGCACTTCCACCCATATATTTCTTTACAAAAATTATTTTTAGTGAGCTATACCACCTCCACAAGTTGTTACCAGGATTTTAGAATATCTTTGTATTGTTTTCCTTTTATATAATTTAAATCCATTTTTAAACAACGTATATTTCTTTAAGAAAACTTTGTCGTCCGTGAGAAAAATTTTAATGCAAAAGATTGGAAAGATTATAAAGTTTTTTTCCAAGGTCAATAAATCTTTTATATAAAATCGTGAGATTAACTTCGAAAAAATAGAACACTGTAAATATGAAGTATAAAAATACGAAAGCTGAATTTAGGATGTGCATGACAAAAATAATTTTTTCAACCTTGAATGAAAAATATATTTTTCAGTTATTCATTTCTTTTTAAAAATGTATCTCAAAAAGTAATGTGGAAATACTTTTGTCGAAGAAATATTAAACCATCAAACTCAACGATTCTGAAATTCTACTCCAAAAAGATAGGCTTTTATTCATTCTTTACTCTTTATAATATTTTAGTTAAAAAATTTTTCTATTCCATTTCAATTGAATTTCACTTATTTTCTTACTGCTTCACCGGAATTAAGCGTTTCATATTGGGCAATGTTATTTCCGATTCATTGTTTAAACTTGTAAGAAAAATTATTTATAGGAAGCAAATTAATCTATTGTAAGTAAAATTGTTTTAAAAAATTAAATTATACTTTGAAATGAGTTTATTTAAAGATTTTTGATATACATTTAATATTTATTGAAGAAAATAAATAAGTAATTGACTTTATTTTCCCTTAAGGCATGTAACTACCTTCGGAGCACTTTTTTAAAAAAAATATTTTGATTTTCAACGAAATGAACACTTTTTTTTATTTGATATAGGGCGTAAAACTAGGAATCAAAATACAATTTCCACAAAATTACAAATAATTTTGGATATATTGGAAATTGTGAGTGAAATTTTCGTGGAAAATTGCAGTTATGGTAAAGCTTGTATTGAAAATTCTAATTAATATATTCGAATAACATTTATGCAGTACATAAATAACATGACTGTCTATGCTTAGAGCTACAAGATTTGTAATACTTTTGAAAGTATTTAAAATATGTCAATTTTTATACAAGAACTCTTTTTTTGTAATCAATTAGTGATTTTATTTATAAAAAAGCAATGAAGTACATAAATATATACGAAGATATAAGATTTTGAATCATAATACAGATAGAACTAAATAAAACATGTTCTGACAATTTCAATTCAATATCTTGAAAATATTTTATGTAGGGATCTGCTTCCAGTATTGTAAACTCCATTTCCAGTTTACTAATTTGGCTATAACTTTGCTTCTAAACATCAAAAAACAAAAATAGAGTGTTTTTAGTAACTTAAATGTACGGGATGTAAAATGAAAAACAAAAAATTTTCACCCAAACCACGAATTTTGGGTAACCACACACCTTAAATAAAACACAAGTATATACACTATCTTCAATAATATGTGAAAAAACACACTTACCAATTTATGTCCTTTATTATAATATAATTAATTAATTGATGGCCATTGGCATTTTTGCCCTTTTTTTATATTTTTTTTCTTTCTAAAATAAGTATAAGAATATATAAGAATATAAATTATTTAACATATTTGAAACTACAGATTTAATAAATTGTTAATGTATTAAACATTAATTAATAAACAACTTTTAAGTATTTTCCAATGTTATTCAAACAAAATATAATTAATTTTTCAGCAAAAAAACATATCAAGGGATTTTTTTATATATTATTCAAAATGCATTAATTTAAATACAGACAAATATATACAATACAATATTTATTTTTATGAATTAATTCAAACTACAAATCTATTCTAGAAATCAGTAGTATTCAAGCAATCAAAGGATTTTTAAAATATTAAAATCTTCTTTATAATTCTGATATTAAGAGTATTAAGGAGCAATTTAAATGTGTTTTATATAAAGGGTGTTTTTTTGAGAGGTATAGAACTTTAAATTGCAATAAAACAACGATGTATTATTCGATTGACATGATTTTTTTTATTCGAAAGATAATCTTGTGGCATTACATTTTAAATAGGATTTCTGAAATAGGACTGCCACGGCTGGCTCGGATGTAGTCCAATCTGGACGTCCAATTTTCGATGACTTTTTCCAACATTTGTGGCCGTATATCGACAATAACACGGCGAATGTTGTCTTCCAAATGGTCAAGCGTTTGTGGTTTATCCGCATAGACCAATGACTTTACATAGCCCCACAAAAAATAGTCTAGCGGTGTTAAATCACAAGATATTGGAGGCCAATTCACAGGTCCAAAACGTGAAATTAGGCGGTCACCAAACGTGTCTTTCAATAAATCGATTGTGGCACGAGCCATGTGACATGTTGCGCCGTCTTGTTGGAACCACAGCTCCTGGACATCATGATTGTTCAATTCAGTAATGAAAAAGTTACTAATCATGGCTCTATACCGATCACCATTGACTGTAACGTTGTGGCCTTCATCGTTTTTGAAGCAGTACGGACCAATGATTTCACCAGCCCATAAAGTGCACCAAACAGTCAGTTTTTCTGAATGTAACAGTGTTTCGACATACACTTGTGGATTAGCTTCACTCCAAATGCGGCAGTTTTTTTTTGTTGACGTAGCCATTCAACCAGAAGTGCGCTTCATTGCTAAACAAAATTCGCTTATGAAAATCGGGAACAACGGCAATCTCGTTTTGGGCCCATTCGACGAATCTACGCCTTGCTTGATGATCGTTTTGATGAATGCCAAACCAAACTGAGAATAAATCACTTGACAGCTGTTAAATCGGTCGCCATCTTGGAAAGTAATGCGAACTTAAACTTCTATACCTGGAAAAAAACACTCTGTACCAACAAAAAGCTGTATAGTTATTCTCTTTGTTTATTATTAATAAAACATTCTTCAATAGGTATTATCTATTTTTATTGTTAAATATTATGTATTCAAAATTCCGTGTTATTTTTTGAAACATTCAATATCAGTATTATAAATAGAATTGTTTGTTTAAAAAAAAGTTTTTTATTCAAATTGTTAATCACAAAAATCTTGAATATAGAAATAAATAAAAGTAATTTTACATATTTTTAATCATATTAATAAACATTTGTACATATATTTTGTGAGAAAATCTCGAAATTTGAATCTAAATATGTTATTATATTTTTAAAACATTACTCCAAGTACTAAATAATTTAAAGAAAATAATTTTGAAATTCTATAAGATATTTAGAAAGAATTTAAAATTGGAAAGAAAATCCAGTTAAATAAAGTACCTATGAATTTGGACTATACATTTACTATATATTTGAAGTTATAATCGAAAGAATATTAAATAAAATGCAAATAAAAATTGAAAATAAATCTGCCACGGTATTTTTATTACAAAATACTTCAATGAATAATTCTGATTAATATATAATTTTATATAAAATGAGTTTTTTTAAATTGATTTATTTTTAATTTTCTTTTTAACTTGATAATAGGGATAAGAAACTTCGATCAGAAACTTATCACTTCGATTTTACTTGGTAAAAATTGTTTGCAAGCAATACGTTATTTTATATATGGTATATGTTATATAATATAATGTTTTTATAATAACATTAACTAATATACGTTGATTTAAAATGTTTTCATCCAGAACATAGATCTCAATATAATTATTGAGGTTCTAGTAAACAGGAAAGGGTTTCTTCTAAATAATTATAAGAAGGAATTTGCTCTGTTTTCCTTCTTCAAAATGAGATCTGAGTAATTTACGTAACTCAATTATTCAGTGAATTTTCCCAGAACGATCAGTGTAGCTAACTGGTTTAAAATTTAACTGCACTTAAAGATAACACGTAAGCGTGTAAGAATGAACCATGAAATATTCCAACTATGTTATAGCCATCGACATACATTCGTATTTCTGAATTTCAAGGAAATTCCTTTTTTATCCACGATGTTGGAATGGTACAGATTCATTAATATGGAGATATCAATGACACAGATATCAATAGAGAAACACAGATATCTATGATAACGAATGGGGGAATGAGAGATTTGTTAACGTCACAATTTACAACAACACGAGGGCTACCTCGTAATTTTTAGCATTTATCTAAATACGAGGTTTCAATTGATATTGCTTTTCTCAAACTGTGGTGCCAGCCTCCCTAGGGGGGGGTGAAACTTTACGAGGGGTCGCGAGCATATTGAAATGTATAAAACAAAACATTATAATAAAATTATTAATTTACTGAAGGTATACAAACAAAAGGCATAGTAAAAAATAAAATACACATTTACACTGATATAATACACTTATAAATGTGTCAGTACTCTGCAAATGCATTTTATAATTAATTTAACGATATTAAGTTAAGAAGTTTAATAATTACCAATGACCACACAGGCTTATCATATATAAAATTATGTACAAAAATTAACACTTACCTTGATAATTAATTCCTTAACTACCTATTCAAAGTTACGAGATTCATTTTCCAATGCCTCCGAAAATAAGAAAAACATATGAAATAAGTACCGTAAATTCCGGTGTATAACGCGCATTTTAACTTTCAAGCTGGATTTTTTAATTTTAAGGAACATTCGCCGTATAACGCGCATCTCCTTTTACTAAGAAATTTGATATGTAAAGAGTGTTTTTTTCCAGGTATAGAAGTTTAAGTTGGCATTACTTTCCAAGATGGCGACCGATTTAACAGCTGTCAAGTGATTTATTCTCAGTTTGGTTTGGCAATTCATCAAAACGATCATCAAGCAAGGCGTAGATTCGTCGAATGGGCCCAAAACGGGATTGCCGTTGTTCCCGATTTTCATAAGCGAATTTTGTTTAGCGATGAAGCGCACTTCTGGTTGAATGGCTACGTCAACAAAAAAAAACTGCCGCATTTGGAGTGAAGCTAATCCACAAGTGTATGTCGAAACACCGTTACATTCAGAAAAACTGACTATTTGGTGCACTTTATTTGCTGGTGAAATCATTGGTCCGTACTTCTTCAAAAACGATGAAGGCCACAACGTTACAGTCAATGGTGATCTCGGTATACAGCCATGATTACTAACTTTTTCATTCCTGAATTGAACAATCATGATGTCTAGGAGCTGTGGTTCCAACAAGACGGCGCAACATGTCACACAGCTCGTGCCACAATCGATTTATTGAAAGACACGTTTGGTGACCGCCTAATTTCACGTTTTGGACCTGTGAATTGGTCTCCAAGATCTTGTGATTTAACACCGCTAAACTATTTTCTGTGGGGCTATGTAAAGTCATTGGTCTAATAAGCCACAGACGCTTGACCATTTGGAAGACAACATTCGCCGTGTTTTTGCCGATATACGGCCACAAATGTTGGAAAAAGTCATTGACGTCCGGATTGGACTACATCCGAGCCAGCCGTGGCAGTCCTATGCCAGAAATAATATTTAAGATGTAATGCCACAAGATTATCTTTCGAATAAAAAAATTCATGTCAATCGAATAATACATCGTTGTTTTATCGCAATTTAAAGTTCTATACCTCTAAAAAAACACCCTTTATTTGTACATTTATCTTGTGTTTTGAAGTCATTTATTCGAGATATTATCATGAGCTTTTGAAAAATTAGTACATTTCTAGAACTGCAACTCTTAAAATTTACAAGAAATGTCATTCCTTTTAAAAAACAACAGTATTTTGACACATACTAAAGTATTTTTTATGCACATCTCTCTTTTTTTTCCCTTTCTTTAAAGAGTTCATTTTTATACTCGGCGTATAACACGCACCCGTAAACTTTCGATGCGTTTTTTTGGCTTAAATGTGAGCATTATACGCCGGATTTTACGGTAAATCCATCGCTAACACTTTCGAGGTTCTTTTATTGCATTCAAAAGCCTTCGGAGTAATTTTATTGATAACAGTGACTAGAAAAATTCGTACTTTGGAAAGATGTATATATACGTCCTGGGCAATTAACACTTTGGCTGAGCGAGACATTTATATACGCAGGTGGTCGTATTTTAGCATTAGTCTACATACAAAGTTCTTGTATGGAGGGCGATGAAAATTGTGATTGAATATTGGGTCTCAAACATTGAAACATTTGATGCACTGATTTGAGAGGTTCCCCTCTTCACACTACCACACCACGGTAACGCTACAGATTTAGCGTGTATCAACTACCTCTACACGGTGGGTTTTCAGTGGCACTGAGGCTTGAACATGTGACGAATTCGTGAACCTAAACTCTAGGCTACCAAGACCATCAGTGATAATGGGAAATTTGAGGGACCACAAGCACGACAACATAACTATTTTTCAATTAAATGCAATTTATTTTTCAAACGTTGTTGTTGTTGCTAATGCCACCTGTCTGACGTAGTCAGCTCGAGGCCCATGAAATTCATCATGGCAAGGGGCTAGAGGTACGCCTGTCGTAGGCCGTAGCCTTGAGCCCCATACAGGTGACAGTACGATTTAGCTCAGTCCCCCCCCAATTTTAAGGGAAAACACCCTGGGGGAGGAGTAGGAGCCTTCTATTTCTCATCTCCTGCCACCAACCTCACAAGAGGACTTGCGGCTCGACGGCTGTTTAGAGTACCCCCATGCCGTGAGGGCACTATACATTTACAAGCATCCATGTCTTCTCCGGGATTCGAATCCAGGTCCTATGGCACAGCACTCAGCGTTTAGTTTAAATGTAGAGTACGTTATGCGTAATACTATGATTAACGCGCTATGTAAAAGGGTTGATGCATATCAAATCTGTCGAGGTTCGAAGTCGTCACGGTGGCATGCCTGGGAAGTTTGGAGAGGGTTACCAGCTGAGGTACCTTCCTCAGCAGAAGACCATGGTTCGAAATTCCCCTAACACCAAATGTTAGTCCCGAAAACATCTAGTGCTGCTTCAGAGTGCAAAGTACATTGAAATTAAATAAAATCAAAACAAATAATGTTTTTAGTATAAACCAGCATGTACTTTTTGACCTTTTCAAATAAAAGAAAACTATTTACAAAGTTACAAGCTATTTTAGATCTATTATTGACAGTCTTAGATATTTTTTCAAAAGCATGATGGATGGAAATTTATTTGAATTCATATAAAATTAAAAGAAAACCCAGAAAACTCTACTGAAAAATAAGATAAATAATTTTATAGACTAAATCGATTCTCGAGAATCCAACTTTTAACAAAACCAAGAAATTCCTTCCAAAAAGAAATCCGAGGAAAGAGTGAAATCGCATTTAGAAGTCCTGACTTGGAAACCTTTCTTTGTAGAAAGGTGGCAACACTAATGCTTCCTGGAGAACCAATTGTGTTATATATATTTTCTATTCCCACTGAAAGCTTTCTTTCTTTTCTAAAATTTCCTTTGGTGCATCTTATGAAATTGTGGATAAGTAAGTTTTGATTTGAAAAGAATTGAATAAAAATAAAAGTTAGTGGTAAATTCGAAGAATGGATTTGAAAATTGTTTTTGAATTGGGCTATAAGTTAAACTTTTTAAAGAAATTTCGTTTAAGTGATTTCCTTAGAAATCAATTTTAAACAAAGGAATTAGAATTGCTGTGTAGCAAATTTAAAGTAACATTTTACAAGTAGGATTCTCCTTTAAAAATAATATGTAAATTAATTTTTATTACATTTAATTATTTTTAAAAAATAGTTTCTTTTTCTCCAAATCTTCATTTTTGAAAAACTTAATAATTTAATTCAATGAATGAAACAAATGAAACATTCGGCTTTTTTTCTACAGTACAGATTGATTAAAAATCAAACTTTAAAAAATCGTTTGCAATGTTTAAAATCAATTCTACTGTCAGTCTGTTAGGCCTTATTACTGTATTTTTGCATTCATTTATTTTTCCTAGATAATCGTCATTCCTTTTTAAAACCTTCATTCTAAAACCTTCATTCCCCAACTTTTGAAATCAGTATTTTGCCTTTTCTCTATAGCTATTTTCCAAAACCTTTCTAATGTATAAGCGGATACCGGTTTACTTAAGGATGTTTTAATAATCAAAATGCATAAAAAGTCCATTGGGGTACCGATAGGGATTTAAGAAGGTTTTCAGCAAATGGTATAGAAAAGTCGGGTATTATGGAGAATACCGAGGTTTCGACTCTGTAGGTACCAATGCGTGGAATAAACCTTTAACTACTAAAGAATTTCATAATGCATTGCAGTGAGAGTTTCCCATTGGCTGTTGCTATACCACTCACTACAAAACAAAGTGTTTTGCGGTTTTCAAAAATTTTTGCCAGCAAGTTTTCAAATATTTTAACTTAAGTACACATGGGACTTGAACATTAAAGCTAAGCATAATGCATAATAAATAATTGTAGTTTGTAATACTGTAGTTGAGTGTTAGCTGGCATTCTTTTGTCCTTCATTTTAAATGTTCATTTTCCATGATAGTATGTCGAATATTATGGAATAGATTTAATTTCATAGTACCAGGTATTAGGAGAGAAATATTATGTTTGGGACTTCTGAAAATAGACTCGAAACAGAAACGACTATCACGTACTCTTACAAATATGACTTTTATAATTAAAAATTACTAAGTTTTATGATATGTTAATTGGTTTTCAAATGGTGTAAACTACCTATTTCATAATACCATCCATTTATCATTTTTCTTTCAAGTAAAAACTTTTATAGCAAAATAAATATATATATTTTTTGATAAGTGATAATTCCTTACAACCATTTATCTATGTATATGTAAATGGATGTCTGTATATAGGAAATCGTATCCCTCCAACACCATTCGACTCATGACTGAAAATTGGCATGTATATGTATTTTTTTGTGAAGAAAGTTTTAAAGCGTTCTCTTTGTTGCAGCTCCCCACCAGGTGGCGCTACAGCATATCAGCTTCTGCTCCATTCAATCAGTTGCGTTGCCAACATGGTCGCCGAAAATGATGTAAATTTGGCTCTATGACCAACATTTCGCTATCTATTGAATCGCCATTATAATGTAACGAACGGCATTGCTTGCGAATATTACAAATTGAACATAAAGATCCATTTATAAATTATTTACACTATTTTATGCGTTTATTGCAAAAAATGTGTAACAATGTGTTTGCTGAGCAGAGATCAGCTTAGAAATGTGTATTCAAAATGCGACCCACAAGAGAGTTACAGGGCGTTATAAATAATAAAAATAATAATACTCTTTTTATCAGCTATTAGATCTACAAAGCTAAATTTAACAAATATTGGTTTTTGTTCAAAACTGAGGTACGCAAAAAGCTTCTTTTTTGTTCAATTTGCAACTCACGTAAAATTAACTTATTAAAAACTTCTTTATCCTTCAATCTGTATTTTTTAAATTTTTAATTCACCCGTGCGAAGAACGGGTATTCCAGCTAGAAGTATATATCCATGATGATTTCTGAGATTTTTGTCAAAAACCAGTAAAATTATTTTTAGAAATGTAAATGGTATTCCATATTACCCAACTCTCATCCATAAATTTGATTCCAGTTTTTCTGATTACTTTCATTTTTAATAAAGGGTGTTTTTTTAGAGGTATAGAACTTTAAATTGCAATAAAACAACGATGTATTATTCGATTGACATGAATTTTTTTTGTTCGAAAAATAATCTTGTGGCATTACATTTTAAATATGATTTCTGGCATAGGACTGCCACGAATGGCTCGGATGTAGTTCAATCTGGACGTCCAATTTTCGATGACTTTTTCCAACATTTGTGGCCGTATATCGGCAATAACACGGCGAATGTTGTCTTACAAATGGTCAAGCGTTTGTGGCTTATCCGCATAGACCAATGACGTTACATAGCCTCACAAAAAATAGTCTAGCGGTGTTAAATCACAAGATATTGGAGGCCAATTCACAGGTCCAAAACGTGAAATTAGGCGGTCACCAAACGTGTCCTTCAATAAATCGATTGTGGCACGAGCTGTGTGACATGTTGGATGTTCGTCTTGTTTGAACCACAGCTCCTGGACATCATGATTGTTCCATTCAGGAATGAAAAAGTTAGTAATCATGGCTCTATACCGATCACCATTGACTGTAACGTTGTGGTCTTCATCGTTTTTGAAGAAGGATTCCACCAGCCCATAAAGCGCACCAAACAATCAGTTTTTCTGGGTGTAACGGTGTTTCGACATACACTTGTGGATTAGCTTCACTCCAAATGCAGGAGTTTTGTTTGTTGACGTAGCCATTCAACCAGAAGTGCGCTTCATCGCTAAACAGAATTCGCTTATGAAAATCGACCTTTATTTTCGAAATAAAATTGCACAATTTGAAAGCGTTGTTCAGGCGTGAGTCTATCCATGATGAATTGACTAACCAAACTGAGAATAAATCACTTGACAGCTGTTAAATCGGTCGCCATTTTCGAAAGTAATGCCAACTTAAACTTCTATACATGGAAAAAAAACACTCTGTATGTAACAGTCAATTTTGATGCATGACGCCTGGCTTTGTCCATTCACAGCTTTACTTTAATAGTTCTTTACTCACACTTAGTTAAACTTCTTTATTAAGCATTGGTACTGAAACTTTCTTTTTTAAAAAAAGTCGAAACATTTAATCTCATCTATCCTCTTTCGAGTGGTTGAGGTAACTAAATGGTTGTGGTGTGACCTCGTGGGTGACGTTATCGAATCATGGGTTTGAGTCCTAGTACCCCTGAAGACTTAGACGTTTAATAGGTGAGTCTCAAAGTCCTACCATTGGAGTGGTGTGGAAGTTTGAAGATGTAATGTCAGCTCAAGCGTCGTCCTCATAATTTGACTCAGGCTCAGAATTACGAGGTTTGTCGCCAATATCTCTCGTGTTATTTTAGAGTTCGATGTAATTTGAAATCATACAATATCCTCTTTTGCAGATTTTCGTGTAGCTATCTTTAATGAGCTTCAGAAAAAGCTTTTAACTTAATTTTTTTCCATTTAAGTGTTACGAATAATTTTATTTATAATTTCACATGACATGAAACTCATTACAAGGATTTTTTAAAAGGGTGGGGGAGGGTTTGAAACTCCAAACTGTTTATAATGACGTCTAAATTTAGGATAGGTTTAAAAAAAATTCAGGTTTTTTTAAATTTAAAACATGAGAATGTATAAATTTCATTCCCTTTATATAATAAATATACTATAACAAAAACACCATACATACATTTAAATAAAAGATATAGTATACATAACAGTAAATTTAGTAATCTTCCAACAGTAAATTTAGGAGCTATTGCTTTTAAATAATTATATTATGTCTTTACAACAACAAAGATAGCAGACGATTCAACTTCAAACGAAAATTTAAAATGAAGCAAAAATTAATTCTGAAGTCATTCCCATAATGTCCAAATAATCTTCTGTATATCTTAAAATATTTATTAAATAATAGAATAAGACATTTGGAGCAATACAATTAATTAAAAATGAAAAAAACGAAATATGTTTACATGTTACATATTTGTAATTACGAAACATGTTTAAATAATTCAAAGTCATTGCTTTTTTTATTGCTACGGGGATTCCATTTAATTTTTAATATTTCTGTCCCTCGAAAAACTTTTAAGGCTTGAAAGTCTGTTTTCAAATGCATAGATCATTTCAGAAAATTTCCGAGTTTCGTTTGAAAGCGAGATTATTGTAATTGAAAATAATAGGTCACTTAAGCGACTATTGTTTATATTATGCATAAACTCATTATCGGACCGCTATTAAGAATGAACTTGTAGTTAAACTATATTTCAAAATTAATTGTACATTTCCTTTTAATAATTTGGTTGTTAAAGCTATACAGTTGTGATATATTTGATTAAGTAAGCCATTAACTTATATTATCTAACAGATAATTGTTTCCATATTTACTTTGAAAGAACATTTGTTATCTGAATAATACTTATCCCGAAATCTGAGTTTTGTCTTAAACTTTGAACTTTTGTTTGCTTGATCTGCATCTTGATTTAGTACTGTTTGTGTCACACAAATGTTGTAGCATTATGCATTCAATTATTAACCCGGGAGAGCATTAGTTGTGCAAGGTGACAGAGACGCTCCAATTCTTTTTTGTTATAATTATTTTTAGTGTACACCATAAACAGCGAATTCCAGTGAATAACTTAATTAAGAGAAAGTATACTTATCTACTTTTAAGAACTTTTTAATTTCCTTCGATAATTTGAGAAAAAACCAAATGAAACTAAACTAAAATGTTTCAACAATGAGATATTTTAATAAAAGACATAAATCGCAGACACTTTTCGCTAATATTAAAGGAATTTGCGGGAAAAACTGTCATAATTTGTTCAAGTTAATAAAGTGTTATCTTTAGATGATCGACAAATACCATGTTAAACTTTTTTTGTTTGTATCATTTTGACAGGGTGCACGGTGTGGTACTCTTGTGGCTTCTTATCTTTTTTGATGAAGTTCAAATCTTCCTTTTGACTTAAACCTGTCATGTTTATCGCTTTTTACAAATTTACTTTCGCTATTGGGATTACCATCCATTATTTCATCAGGTTTTCCCCTTACTTGATCAGTTTCTTTTTCACAAATTTCACCTTCATCCAATAGAGATCGCAGATGTTCTATTTCTTTTTTTATATTCTGTTCATTTACATTTATAAGCCACGGGGAGTCATACATAACACAGAAATTAAATCCACTAAGTCGTTCACAGGGGAAAAATGTAGTATTTCCATAGACATTATTTGGGAATAATGCTAGTTCACGGAGATCTCAGTTAATCCAAGTACTTTAAGATTGTGAAATACGTTTGCCACTTCCCCACCCCTTAAATATAGAGGAAGATATGTGACAAAGGCACTTTATTTCCCATGAAGACGATCACACAGGAGGAGGATACTGACTAGGTCATTGGTAATAAACAAACGGTTTCCCCAGAATTAAAGATTGCGTGAGCCTCAGGGTACTCTGTGCATCGTGCGACCTCTCCATGGTTAAAAAAAAACTTATGGAAAATTACGAAATTATTAATATGGCTCATTGGAAAATTATTCTCTAAGAATGAAGTAACTGGTCAAGTGATTTTCTAAAAAGGAGTTGAAGAACACGAATAAATCCAGACAATCGTAAACATCAGAAAAGAGAACACTCAGTAGAAAAGCGTGCCGTGTGCATCTGGCCATTATCCATTCTAAATTTAAGCTTCGGGATTCGTGAAAAAAAAATCAGAAAACACTGAGAGACGTAGAATTTGGTCGACATACAGTCGTACATCTTAAGCGGCTGATTATCTAATGAAAGGAATTGCCTTATGTGTCACATACATTCTGATTGTCAAAGTATTCGGTGGACAACTGACAAATTCTTGAAATTTCTGATCACGTGTTTGCTGGTCATCGGAACTCAATTCGAAGCTGGTCTTATTAGTAAGAAATATTCTACATTAGAGATTGTTGAGATTTTAGATCAAATGTACACGGAAATAATACAAATGGCACAGGGAAATCCATGGGTCCAGGGCTTCCGTGACTCTAACCCTCTTCACCATTTGGCCTATCTATAGTCATTGTAGTTATTGGTTTCCCAGCTGTACGTTAGATTGATTATAAGGATGCACCAAGGTTTGTTAATTTGGATCGAATAATTATTATGTCATTGAATTCCATCGTCAACTTATGTAGACCGCTGACTTATTGGTGTTCTTTGCAGCCGTAGCTCACAGGGTTTTCGAACATCCTCGAATGGTAGCCTAACTCCCAAACAAATGAAGAGTATCTTGCGAACTCACCACCTGTCTTCCTAAAGTCTAGTCCTCTTTCAAATGGTAAAGTTGCTCATACTATTGGTGAATCTGACCATGTAGCATAGGTAATCTACAATCTGCGTGGGTTGACGGAACCTCTTATCAACCTCTGTTTTATACAAAGTGCAGCTATTAAATAATGAGAATGACACTGCTACAAAAGAAGAAAACACGCGACAAATTCCAGCAACCTATAATTATTTAGCCTAAAACCTTATCTTTAGAATGCAGTGCCTCTTGTTTCTATAAACAACTCCGTATAGTCATAATCATCGTTAGTATAAACTACCGCTAATGCTGCTGTTACTACTGTAAATATTGCTTCTGTTACAGAATATAGCCCAGTTGTAATTGTTTCAGTTGCAAAATGTATTATCGTTATAGCAATACCAAGAAGTATTGTTAAACTGAAAGCATGAGAGTATTATAGTTACTTTTTCTTTTTGCAGAAAAAAGATTATCTTAGCAATGGAGCTATGAATTGTTAAGAAGTTCCGCATGAAACTTGAAAAAACCGCTGCTGAAACTTATGATTCTTGAAAGAAGTATACGGCAATTTTAAGTTATATCATATGCACGTGAGTTTGAGTGAAGTAAGCGTTTTCAAAATACAAGAGAAGATGTTGAAGATGATTCAGGTCCGAGTCACCATTCCATGTCAAATTCTCATATCGAAGAAATCGTTAATTTCGTTCTATATGATCATCGGTTAAGTATTCGTGTAATTTCTGAGACTGTCGGAATTGACAAAGAACATGTAAGGCAAATTTAACACAATAAATTTGGCATGCAAAAGGTCCGAAATGGTGTCCAAAATTCTCTCGTTAGAATAACAAGAAGCTCGCAAAAATGTTTATACTGGCCCTTAAAATTCTATTGAAAATACCCCAAACTTATTGAAAAAGATATTAGCCTGAGACGAATCGTGTTTTTTAATTCCTACTTTTAACTCACACTTTATATTTATTTATTTATTTTTTTGTTTATTTATTTATTTATCTTGGTGGATAAATAAAAATTAATAAAAATTAATTTATCAAAACTAATTGTTTGAAGAATTACAAAGACAGCCACGTTGGCGACTTAGTGACCATTTTTGCGACTTGTGTGAAAACTTGAAAAGGTTTTTTCTCACATTTTAAAGCATTCAGTTAAACTGAAATTTTATAGACACGATTATTTTGGATGACAGACGATACTTTAATGATAATCAATAAAAATTAATGACCATTTAATGTTGTGATTCTGTCCTATGTATATACATATTTGTATAAATTGTAACTATTGAATAAAAAGTAGCTAAATTAAAATTTTTCTTTGTGGATCTAAGTAGGAATTGACTTAATTTTTTTATATTACTTTTTTTTTTACTTTTGATCCGGAAACGAAGTGCCATTTCATGCTCTGGAAGAATTACAATGAGGATTATTTTTTTTTCAATATTCCTGGTCTGAGTACCTTTACTGGGTTCCTGAAAGTCAAACTATTAATTTATATTACTACCTTCGCATTTTGGAAAAATTACATGAGGAAATAAAGAAGAAACTAGTCGACTTTTGTGGAAGGACAAGTCTCCACCGAGACAATGCGAGGGTTCCTCCTCAGTTGTCTGGCAAGGCATTTATAGCCAAGTAAAGCATCCCAGTGCTAGACTAACGGTTTTATTCGTTGAATCTTGCATGTTGCAAGTTCAATCTGCTTTAAAAAGAGCAAGATTTGAGTCCGTTGAAGCCGTAAAAGAAAAAGCACACGTTTCGCTAAGGATCTGACTCAAGAAGACTTCCAGCAGTATCGAACAATGGAAGATTCGCAGAGAGTGTTGTAGGGATGGAGAGAGAGAGAAGGAGTGTACATTGAAGGTAATTATAAGTAAATATGTATGAAATGAAAACTAATTTTTTCATAGCATTAGTCTCGTTATTAAATAGCCATACCTTGTATACCATCTTCATACAAGCTAGCCTAGCTTATATACTTCCGCCTTACTTATCATCCATTGACCGTCAAATAATGATCATTTACTTGCTACACCTTTTGACCCCATTCGGATAAACCTTTTTTGGCGCAAAGCTTTTTTCCCTCTTTTAATCAGTCTCTGCTACCAGTTAATGATTCAGGTTCCATAAAAGAAGAAATTTAAAAATTTTAACTTCAGTTAATATATTTGATGTTAAAGTATAGATGAATTAATTAAAAAGCAATTACTAGAATTAGGCATCTTTCACTTGTTAATGAGCATGTTAAACCTTTCAAGGCTCAAAGTCCTCTCGTTGGTGGAATGCATCAGTTTTACAGGAAGGTAACAGCTTAGGGCGCTCGTCCTCGTCATTTTGCTTAAGGGGACTTGGCACCCTTTGAGCAAACTTCTTTATTTACGTATTTAAAAATTATATTTCAACATTTTATACAATGTTTCTATTCAAGAAAATGTTACCAGATGAAAATTTTCATATATTATTCACACAATTTTAAAAATTTAAATTCTTTGAAGAAAATTGGGAAAAATTTAAAATCCTACTCCTTTTGTAAAAATTAATTTGTTGACCTGAAATTTTTTTATAATATTCTTATGGATGTTCTTAACAACTTTAGGGATCGATTTTAGAATAACTTCATTCGTTTTCGAGAAAAAAATAAAATGTTGATATACAGGCTAAAAATCAACGGAAAAGCCAACATGTCTTACATTTTATTTTTTTAAAAAAGTATTCAGTTTATAGCAAAACGGATCCCTAATTTTATTACATGCTTTATTTTTAACACGCAGGAAAAAATTGAAGTGATTGGTAAATAATTGTCGAAGGAGTAGCATTTTGAATGCACTAAGGTTTCGAAAAACACAAACTGAGAAAACCACTTAAAAGTTTATAATTCTGAAAAAAATAATTATTATAAGCTTAATTAAACTTAAAATACCACTTTAAGATATTACTTATACGTTTTTCTTTTTAAAATAATTGCATTTTCATATGTTTTCAACCCACACATTTTTATAAATGATCAACTATTAGAGAGTACTAATTGCACAAGAAAACTCAAGAAATACTTAAAAAAATTTTTTTCTGTCACGACAGAAATTTTAGCTGTTTTTCTTCTTATAATATTAAAGTATTACATTTGTATGAAAAATATATCAGAATAAGAACTGAAATATATAAAAATTATTATTATAAAATGCCTTAATTTAAAAATTTTACATGCACACATTTCACAAGGAAGAAAAATTACATTATTGTATTGCCTCGGAAATATTCTGCTTTTAATACTACACATTCTTTTTTATAGTTATTATTTCTATTTATAAAATAGATTTTTTTATCATAACGCATATTTTAGCTTTTTTTTCTAAAAAGGGGGTGTGGCTGAATTGCCTAATTTGTTTTCAAATGAAGTTTTATTCAGCTTCTAACTTTCCGACATGCACAAGTGATATATCAATCGAAAGATAATAATGCAAAGAATAAGATTAAATGAAAAATAAAAAACGATAGGTTTGTGATTTTTAGGGTACCAAGTCATCTTAAGGCTCAAAATAACGAGGATTTTTGCCGATAGCCCTCGTGTTGCTTGAGAGTGCGGCATAAATTAAAATAAACTAAACATTTTAACCAAAAGCAGCTGATGTAAATAATTTCTTTGTATGTGGTTTTTTAATCGAAATTAATGTTATGCTGTTAATTATTTCTTTTGTTAGAATAAAACCCACGAATGAATTTTTCCCTGATATCAATATATATATATATATATATATATATATATATATATATACATTCAAGATACTTATAATATTAGTTAGTTTTTGTTGTGTTATTCTTTAAAAATATAATTTAATGATCGTCAATAGCATTCCTTAGTAAGTTAATTGTGAAAAAAACAAATGAAGCTCTTCAAGCCACATTAATACCTTGCGAGAAAGTATTCGTAGATGTTATAGAAATAATATATAGTAATGGTGATTATTGCAAAAGAAATAATATGGAAAAACTGATGTAATTTCAATGGAAATTTATGATGTATAAAGAAATTTTTGTCGTTATCTGATACGGATATTATTCCTGAGAGACAAGAATATTTTATCGCTCCCCATTAATTTTTGCCCGGTGGGAGCACTCCCCAGATTTCACGAATTATCCTACATAAATTATTACTTTGTATCGAATATCGTACTTATATTTATCTCGGATTATTTTCTTTTTTCAATCCGATGATAAGAAAAGTAATATGTTAAGATGAAATTATATTTCTCTCTTACTTTTTTCTGTGAATTAGATACTGTTGTGATTTACGATCTTAAGAAGTAATTAATTCTTTAACTCTACATAATTGTTTAAAAATAGAAAAAAAACATTATTTTTTTAATAAAGTTTTAACTAATTATTTCTACAGAAATTCAATTTATCTTTATTTTACATTGAATGCTATATTTAAAAAATATTGAATACATCAAAAGCGGGGGGGATATGGAATAATTCTTATTTGTAGCCTGTGTGAGGAACTACAATAACAGGGCAGTGAAAATATTCTTGTATCTAAATAAATTGATCATTTCATAGACCTATTTACTGTCATCTGGCTGTAAGTTTTATTATATAATTAACAGATTATAACTAAATAATATTCAATATTATACATTAAGAATATAATTAACATTTGTTAATTATTTAAGGATTTAACTGGTTTGTACGTACACCCTATGGGCTACCGAAAGCTGATCCTAACCGATTAGTCCGTATGCTGTATGGGCATGGATATTTTCTTCTTTCTAACTTTGATTTGCCTATTTTTAAAATTTATATATTGAGGATTTTAGTGCTAGTGTTTTTTGAGGGGTGCTGTTTGTACATGGTACTAAAATACTTCCCATACGGGGTTTTTTTATGTGTGGAAAAGCAGAGAACTTATCATTAAAGGTGAGTGACTGAGTGAATAAGGTATTATGGCGCAAGAGCCAATTTTGTCTAAGCTGCACGAAAAAAAAAACGTTTTAAATATGTGGTCTAGACAGGAAAAGAAGAAAAGATGAATTGGAATGACAAGAAAGAGGGTTGAAAATAGAGAAGGATCACTAGGGCACCCCGGGTTCCTGAAGCCCGTGTTTACCAAAGATAGTAAACCCCTTGGGAAAATAGGAAAATATCACTAGGGTACCTCGGGATTGTGACTCACCTAAAGAAGGTGAGCCCCCTGAGGGGCATTAAAGGGAGGAATTTAGATTCTTGAAAATATTCGGTAAAGAAAAGGAATTAGGAAGGCAATGTGCAACTTATTGCCTGAGAAGAAATGAAAATGGAACTAGAATCCAAAAAAGGCCCATATCCCCCCTTTTATCATTGCAATGTAAAATTTAGTATTACACCATGCTTCAAATAGTGTATGCATATGTACACACACACACATAAGACCATCAACCGTTTGAAAAAGAGGCAGGGATAAGATTTCTTTTCAAAAAGAAAGAAGAGAAATTCTTTCAAGATATTTGAAACCTTGCTTATATCATGCAGAGTGTGTTTATAAAAAGCTAACACTTTGTTAGTTTTTTTTGTGTTTTACAATTATAAAATAAAAAAAAATGTGTGAAAACTTTTAAATAGAAAATGAAAATAAAATTCTTTCATTTTCGAATTTTAAAACATATTATGCTTAGATATCTGCAATAAAAAAATGCCGTTTTTGGAATATTTTGGGGAAACAATTGACCACTTAAGGGGTTAAATTGACTACATAATAAAAATATATAGTAGCATTAATGATGAATCATTCAATAGAAAGCATTCGGAAATTGTAACCTTTCTTAAAATTCGATTATGTAATTTGGTGCATAAAGCACAAAACAGACCTTATTTTATCTTAAAGAGAGAAATAGAATTATTAGGTTTAATTATTCTCAAGCGGGGTATTCATCTAATTGTTTTATTCGCTGATCTGGATATGGTGTTTTCCAGAATTTCTGTTTAAAATGATAATTAAAATCATCAACAAATATCTTCTATAGAAATTTAATTAGAATTTAGGTATCTGAAATCGCGATGTTTGCTACGAGATCATTAGACTAAATCTTCTTAATTCAATTTCCTTCTTGCCATATTTTCTATCAGACATTTTAATCGTAGCAGTAATTTTCTATCGATTTTCCTTTTTTTATATTTATTTCTTTTATTATTTGCCCCTTCTAAAAAAAACTTGCACTGCATTAAAACTGATGTCTCAACTTCGGTCCTTTTGCGCACGGCTGAAATTTTTTCTTTCGTTAAAGAATGAGTTTGAAATATGTTAATTTTAGTTAAATATTTCAATTGAATTGCCTGTTAGAGGTTCAAAAATGCCTTCCCTTTATTTAATCTAGAATTTTATCATTAAAACGTATATTAAATTTACCTACCCAATTACTTGTTACTTACTCCGATTTAACAATCAGATATTAAAAATTATTACCGTGTATGTGTGATTCAGTAACATAACACCTGCTTTAATTTAATAATTCATTATTTAGTTTATTTACTTGATTTGCTGGAGCGAAATCATCTGCTTCGATTAATTTTGCTTTTGGTCAAATTTCAGATCTTTCGTATTCCGGAGGTTTATTAAAGTTTTAATCTTGCTTAAATTGTAGTGTAATGTTGTTTATTCCTTTGCGCTATTTGCAAGCTTTAATTTTCATATTAATAAGGCTTCATGTAATTATTCAAAACAAATATATCTAAGAAAAGTTATTAGGTTTTATAAATTGGGTTCGTAATAATGGGTTATGGGCAATTGGGTTTAAAGTAAAGTTTTTTATTTTAGTTAATTTTTATCAAATAATTTCAATTAATATAAATATGTATCTATATATAATAGAATCACAATATTAAGGGGCAATTAATTTTTGATAATTATCATTAAATAATCATATTGTCATCCAAAACAATCGTGTATATAAAATCTCAGCTCAACTGAATGCTTTAAAACGTGAGAAAAAAAATCTTATAATTTTTTGGTAGATGTTAATTCAAATTCTTAGGCTTAACTTCAAAAACAAGTAGTATAAAAACAAATTTTAAAAGCAATTTCTACTTAGGCCAACAAAAAGTTTTTCATTTTAGTTACTTGTTATCAAATAATTTCAATGAATTTAAATATGTATCTACATATAATAGAATCACAATATTAAGGGCAAATAATTTTTATTGATCATCATTAAAGCATCGTATTTTCCTCCAAAACAATCGTGTACATAAAATTTCAGTTCAACTAAATACTTTAAAACGTGTGAAAACAAATATTTTAAAGTTTTGTCCCAAGACATAAAAATGAAGCCAAAGTGACTATATCTGTAATTCTTTAAATAATTAGTTTCAGTCAGTTAACATTTATTAATTATAATTAAATGATCGTTTTGTTACCCAAAACAATCGTGTATAGAAAATTTCAGTTCAAATGAGCGCTTTAAAATATGAGAAGAAAGCTTAATTAAGTTTTGACACGAGTCGCCAAAAAAGATGTCAACGTCGCTGTACCTGCAATTCTTTGAATAATTAGCTTTAGTAAATTAATTTTTATTAATTATAATTAAATTACCGTGTTGTCGTTCAAATTAATCGTGTATATAAAATTTCAGCTCAATTGAGCGGTTTAATATGTATTTTATTGACTATTGAAAATTTGGGCAAGATATATATATATATATAGCCGGGGTGGGCATTAAGTCGATCGCGGTTGACCGTTGGACCGCGAAGACATTTTGGGGTGACCGCCTTTACATAAAACCTTAGACAAGCATACTAAAAGAAACACAGATGCTTATCAAGATAATAGAAACACCCGTGCATAAAACTCCAACCCAAATTTGAGAAACGTTTTCAAGAATTTACTAGACTAGAATCACACAAAAGTTGCATTTATGGGTTATCCGTTTAGTAGTGTTGATGTGAAAAATATAACTAAATATATGTTACATGTTCTCTTTAGCTCTCGAGGGAAACAAAACTTTTCTCTTTCTAAAGGGCGTACTTTGTGAAGAATAACTTTTGGAATCTATTAGTGGAAGTAAAGTATCCCAAATTTAAAAAAGCTGCAATTCATTTAACAGTGTTCTTTCGCTCTACCTACCGGTGTAAATCTACATTTTCAACGAAGAATATAATTTACAACATATTCCAGTTTCACAGACGACCACTTAGAATACAGTGTAAGATTAGCAATTAGTAATTACATACCAAGGTATTCAGAATTGGGGTGGAAAAAATGAAGACTAGGCCATCTATTGAGACTATAGCTATAAGAACTAATTTTAAATGAAAATTATTTAATCTGTGATGTATTGGGAATTGTTTGAAATGCATCATTTAATATTAAATTCATGTCAATAATTATTATGTTCGCATTTTGCGTTTTACTTAAAACGTAGTTTTAAAAAAGTTTTTCTGCTGTAGTTATGTAGGTAAGTACACACTGTATTAATTATTGTTATAACACAAATATTGTGTTAAGCTTTTTTTTTGCTCATCGCACCTACGTCGCATGGTGGACCGCAACACTTTAAAAAATTGAAAGTAGACCGTGCCATGTAAAAGTCTGCCCACCCCCTGATATATAAGGTGATTGTGAATTAATAGTAGGAATTGAAAAACCAGACGTAAAATTTTCGCAAGCCAACTGAGTAGAACAAGTAACTGTTTATTGAAATCACCTCTTGGGTTTTACTTAATTCATGTTGTCCAAAACACACTTGTCACATAGCTGCATACATGTTATAAATTATACATTAATTACTGCATAGTTACATACATTAAATTAAATTAAATTAAATTAAAAGTATTATTTTCCAGTTAGTCACGAGGCGAAAGCTGGAAAAGAGGATTCATATTTACTAAAGGAAGAAATACTATTTACAAAATTTAGGAGATAAGGCAATCTTCGGTTAATGTTAAAGAATAGGACCCAAATTCGGAATATTTTTTTTTCAGATATAAAAGTACTCGAAAATTAATATTATATTCTGGCTTCACTATCCTGTAGAGAATCCCTGATTTTATCATATTACGCAATTTTAACCTAGTTGACACATTTTTTTCTTTTATAAAATATGTTTCGCATTTTTTTTCCTATACCGTTATGTTAAATGAGTTATCCCTTTCCATTTTAAAAGAAAAAATTAATTATTTATGAAATATTTTGAAATTTAAAATTACTATATTATAAAGAAATAAATAATTTACAATGTCACCATTTTTTATAAAAATTGAGTTTTTTTTTGGTCTGAAAATGTGCTCCACGTCTAGTTCACGTCCACGTACATATGGCGAAAACAGTCTTAAGGATATTATCTTTTCATGTAAACAGCCTGACAAAATGTTAATGAAGTGATTATATTGTTTTTTGATGAGACAAGTGCAAAAGAGTGACTCAATAATTCCTTCATTCATTCTTTCAAGTTAAAGACATATTTCATGTGTTAAGGTATCCGAATACGTTCGGAACAGTGATTTTAAAAAAGCGCATAAATGGATAATTTTCACAATATTTAGTGTCACTCAGATTAGAATACATGCATAAAATTGTTTTAAGGAGATTTTCACAAAAAAATTTATTTAAATATAATACTTTGGCAAAAAAAATAAATAACTTAGAATAATCCTTTTTCCAAATGTTCTCCTTTTGTGAAAAATGTTTCTATTATAATAATATTTTACCTGTATATAGCTAAGACCTCTCTACAGAGACTCAACTAGAATTTTGGAAAAATTCACATTTTTTTCAGAGTTACTACCAATTGAAATAATTATTTGCGTTTTTTTCTTAAAATGGCTCCCCTCTGTTGTCGTAAAATATGAATAAACCCACTTGTAAGATATATATTTCAAAAGTTCTAGTTGAGCCTCTGAACAGAGGTCTGAGCTATATACAGGCAAAGTATTATTCTAATAGATGCCTTTTTTACAAAAGGAGAACATTTGGAAAAAGATTATTCAAAGTTTATTGTTTGCCAAAATATTGTACTTAAATAAACATTTTTTGTCAAATTGTCCTTAAAACAATTTTAGACATGTATTCTAATCTAAGTGATACTAAATATCATGAAAATTATCCATTTATGCGCTTTTGAAAATCATGGTTCCTAACGTAGTCGGATACCTTAAATATAAAGAATGAATCGTATAAGTTAGAATGAAAGATTAAACATGACAAATTTTTATGTATTAATGAATAAATGACATGTATTTGAATGAATTGAATATGAAAAAATGAATGAGATGAAAATTTGAATGAATTGAATATTAATGACGGACGGATTGAGACACAAATGGTTGTATTATATATAAATGAAGGAATGAGATGTATTTGAAGGAAGGAAGAAATGACATATATTTAAATGAACTGAACATGAGAAGAATAAAGGAATGAGATGTATTTAAATGAATTAAATATTAATGACGCAATGAAATGTATTTGAATGAATTCAGTATTATTGGAGTAGTGAGAGGCATTTGAATGAATTAAATATGAGTAAAAAAACGAGATGTATTTGATTGAAGTGAATATGAATTTAGAAATTGGATGGATTTGAATTAACTAGATATTAATGACCAAATGAGATACATTTGATTAAACTGAATGTGAATTAATAAATTGGATGGATTTGAATTAACTAGATATTAATGACCAGATGAGATTCATTTGATCAAATTACAAATAAACTACGGTATGAGATGTATTTGAATGAATTTAAAATGAATGAATTATTGAGATACATTTGAATGATTTAAATATGAATGAATTAAGGAGTTATTTGAATGAATTAATAAGATAGATTTGAATGAATTAAATGTGAATGAATTAATAAGATAGATTTGAATGAATTAAATGTGAATGAACTAATGAGATATATTTGAATGAATTTAATATGAAAGGAATAAAGGCATCATAATAAATGATGTATTTCAATGAGTTAAATGTGAATGAATGACTGAGATGCATTTGAATGAATGAACTATACTATGAATGAAGGATGTATTTGAATGATTTAAATATGACAGAATGAATGAGGATGTATTTGAATGAATTAAATGTGAAAGAATGAATTAGTTGTATTTTAATGAATTAAGTGTAAAAGAATGAATGAGTTGTAGTTGAATGAAGCTTTTAAGTACATAATTGTCTTGTACAAAATTATTGGATGTATTACCAAAGAAAAAAATATTATATAGAGCAATGGTGCAAAAATTTGTAATTTATGGCGTTAGAGAGTTTAAGAACGCAACTCAAGCTTCAATTAAAAAAAATTATAAAGTAACCACATGGGCATTCAAGTAAGAATAATACTCTCCGTCTGAAAATAACTCGACTATTGTAGAATTTTATGACTTGCGGCGCTTAATGTATTTCAGTCCTTTACTGGAAAAAGAATCCATTCGATCGAAATTCTGACACCTCTAACAGACTCATCCGTGACCTGTTTTCTAAATGCTTCTCTTAACCAATTTTGCTCTTGGAATATGTGCATGCATGCATCATTGATTTTATGTCGTCTTGAATGATTAAAATAGATATATGCTGGAATTCTCATAAATTCTATGGCAGCGAAATTTTTTTTATTTATAACTGAAACTCTCAAATGTGAAATCAACTCAGGTCAGAGTTGGGTACGTCTTAAGGAGCCGTTGGCGACATGGTTAATCCCTCCCCCAAATAAACATCTAATTTAAAATAAGATGTTATGCCCTAAGCACTGAAACGTGTGGCTTGTGTGGAAGGTTTACCACTATTAATAAATTTTTACCGGTATTTGGCGGGGTTTTTTTTAACGTGAAGTATTATTTGTTACTTTAAGTAAATAAAATGATTCATTTTATTAGATTGAATGTAGTAATATATTTACAGCGATTATATGTAAATGTATGTTATGCAATAATAAAAATAGCAGTATTATGTAACAATACCAAATTAAAAAGGACTGTAAAAAAGATATAAAAGAAATTGATAAATGAATAAGATTATTTCTAAACTTACCCTGTATACTATTGATGAATTGTATGAGCTACAAATTATTTGGATTTTGCGTGAAGAGTATATTCTAATAATTATTATTATTGTAATTTATGTTAGACTGAAGCACAATGTCTGCATAAAGTTAGTGTGAAAATGTATAATGACTGAAGTAACAACTAAGATGGTACCCATGATAATTTGTCTAATGATAAGGATGAGCTTGAACAAGAAAAGTGCTTAAAGTCGTAAGAACCAAGGAATAAAAATCAAAGGACCAATAATTAACTTGATTTAAATTGTTAACTTTAATCTTATGGACATTAGTGAGAATATGGTCAACGAAGGAGACTTAAATTCAAATAAAATATTAAATTACAGATAAACGTACTGAAATTTTAAAAAATCAATAATAAAATTTGTATAATGTAATTGCAAAAAAATATTTATTGTCTTCTTTCAACCGACACCTTTCTAATTTCAGAATATTCCTTGCACTGTTGGGTTAAAATTAAATATCGTTTAAAATAACTGTTGATGAAAAGAAACTATTCTTACCACGACTGGGAACGGAAGTATGCACACCGACATTTTTAATTTAATTAATGAGTATAAAATAAAAAATGGGCTGAAAACACTTTTAAACATTGCTGATTACTATTTATTTTCTAGGCAAGCTTCTAATAATTTTAGGAACTAATTTGATTTCTGACGGGTGTCATGAAATCCAAGATCGTGGCAAGATGGTAAGAAATTACCTTTTCCTGACTGAATTTTTCAAGTGATGAAATAGCCTAGAATTTAATGAAATAAAAAGAATGGAATAACTAAGACTTTACTTATTTTTGGAGCACTGAAGAAGATGAATACAAGGATTTTTTTTTTTAAAAAAAATTAGAATACGAAAAATTTAGAAATCCCGGAGAAAGAAGTAAAATAAAAAAAAATGCATTGTTTCAAAAGATGAAATAAAAAAACCCCACTAAAATTTCAATCCGAAAAAAATATTTACGATCAGGAAAAAATAATTATTATTGATTTTCATGTCAGTTCTTAATTTCTCACATTTTATCAAGGCCGAAAAATCAGCGAAATCTTATTAAAAGACAAACAAATTTTTTTTTACTTTTAGGAAAAAAAATGGAGACAAAAAGTGAGAATTGGGTACTTTTTTTGGTTCAAAATAATTATAAATACAACACATATATTCCTTAAAGAAATATTTTGGCTCTCACCGATGAGGTTAGAAACATCCATTCCGGTTCAAAAGTGATTAAAAGCAGCTGAAATCGGTTTAAAACACTTTGAGTGTTGCATGTTATTATTTATGGATCAAGTAATTGTTATTCTATAGAATACCTAGTTAAATCGTAGAATTCAATAATTTCATGTACTTTCTCTGACTTTTCCAGTGATTTTATTAAATACCTAGTTATTCAATGAAATAACGAATTTCACACTTTAACGGTAACATATATACATTCAGAAAGGTGAAAATAGTCAAAGAAAGACTTGTACAGTAATAAATGCTAATTTTAAATTGTATTCATTACTATTTATTTGAAATTTTTATATATTACGGTTAATTTAAATACAATATTAAGAAA
Organism: Trichonephila clavipes; assembly: GCA_019973935.1. Classification (NCBI taxonomy): domain Eukaryota; kingdom Metazoa; phylum Arthropoda; class Arachnida; order Araneae; family Nephilidae; genus Trichonephila; species Trichonephila clavipes. The sequence continues at coordinate 858,127 of BMAU01000162.1, forward strand.
ATTACAAATATTGTATTGATAAGCGAATGCGTTATTTATTAAATTACTATTCATGTTATTCTCTGCAATCGATGTTAAAAATATTATGCCCCAATTTCGAATGTTACTAGCTCAGTGCGTTGGAGAAGACATATCAAGGACTCTTTCTGTCATATTGATATATTGAACTGACCGCTATTCAGGAAACTTCTTTTGGTATCATTTGTATAGTTGATTTATCAAAGGGTAAACCTATGACTCCTTCCCATATAAATCACGAAAATAACTAGGTATAAAATAATGTTAGAAATTTTGATAACTTCATACAAGACCGCTATTATAACGAGGTAGCTATGTGTAACATAAGATGATGAGGAATATAATTTTAGTTTTTTTTTTAATTTCGAAGAATAATAAAAATGTTATTATATCCATAGCTTCTTATCTGCTTGTGTTAATATTCCAATTGGAAATACACTTCTTTAAAATAGAGGAACATGCTAGGAAATGACCAAAGTCACACCGCACAGACATGTGGGGGCATATAACGGAAAGTAGACATGTTAGCAAGATTAAAAATCTGTGGGGGCTTTAATTTTTTTTCAAAAGTTAAAAATAAGATGAATGATTATTTAGGACAACAATTTGATTAAATAAATAACACACAATAAATTCCACATATAAATGACAAAAATAGTATTTAAAAGGGATATATAATGTTTATATGGTGTATGGTCGTCTCTAACAGCTAACACTGCTGCAGAACTATTTTACATGAAACCGACGAGGTTATCAATAAAGATTTAAGGAATAATGTCCCATTCTTTAAGAAGCGAGATTTCGATTTCCGCGGAGGAGTTGGTCTCGCTATAATATATCATTTGATTTGGTAGCAAACATGCTCAATTGAATTTAGGTCACGAAAACATATAGGCTGCATGAAGGCCGTCCGCTGTATTTTTTCAGTTTCAAGCATGTTCTCCACAATTTGAGTTGTATGAGGTTTGGTATTGTCTTGCATTAAAAGAAAGGAATCACTCATAGATGCAATGTAAGATGTGACAAGGTTTCCGTATCTCATCTGGAAACCTTTGTGCCACCAAAATGCCATTTTGAATATGTGCAATCGCATGTTCACCTATGCTGATTTCCGCTCATAGTATCAACTTTCCTCATCTTAATTGTAATCTTTCATAAAAGAAAGTTAGGTTGTTTCAAATGTATTGTTCCCTGCATACCAGATTACAATACCTATTACATCAGAACTCGTCGGTTAACAGTTCCTGACTTCAAGCGCGTTGCATCCAATCTAGATGTTCAACAACCTGCTTTCTTATGTGTGGTTGGACGTTGTCTTTAGGTCAACGGAATGTACACTATTAGCTTAAGTGCTTAGAAATCGTCCAGATGAAGCCTATTTTGGACAGGAGGGTTTCACTTTCTTCGCAGTCTGTCGTGACAGTTAATCGGGGGCTGCGCATCCTGCAATTGTGCACCCCCTGCTGTTGTTGCTTATGTTTCCATTAGCGTTTTATGTTCATATTTTGATGATCTAATTCTATATTTTAAGATAAAGACTATTTTACAAAATATTTTCGTGCTTTTAAGTCTAAAATGTAGGTTTAAAAAGTAAATTTCAAATACGTAATAAAACCATACGTGATTTTCGAACCTACTTTGATGAAATAACTACGCAGTGGGAGAGGGTTAATAGGAGATAGGGTCAGAAATTGTTTTCATAGCAAGTGAACAACCTTTTTCTGGTTAATATGGGGTATTCCTTATTCCTTGAAGTCGATTCCATGGCCCTGAAATGACACTTTACACTACTTTAAAGAGCTCATTATATTATTTATGTTTACCAGGATTTTTTCAAATTTCTAGATAATTCTTCATGTCTCGGGTTACAGTGAATCACGCTATTGTGCACAAACCATCTTTTACTTAAACAAATACTGAAGAATTGATTTGAAACAGTAAAATTGATGTACTTTTATGTCAATAACCAGTAGAAATATTTGAATAATTTAAAACCATATGCACCTTAATTGTTTGTGCGTTGTACAGAATTTACAAATAATAAGATTAAGGTATGCGACTACGTTCGGAACCGTGATTTTGCAGAAGCGTATAGATGGATAATATTTATGATATTTAGTGTCACATATATTAGAAAGTGTATATAAAATTGTTTTAAGAATATTATTACAATAAAAAATTATTTAATTACAATGTTTTGATAAAAAAGTAACATAAAATGACCGATTTTCAAAATGGTCTCTTTTTTGTGAAAAATGCTTCTATTATAATAATATTTTGCCTGTATATAACTCAGACCTCTGTACAGAGGCTCAACTAGAATTTTTGATATATATAACTTAGAAGTGGGTTTATCTATGTTTTACGACAATAGAGGGGCGAAATTGTAAGAAAAATATGTCGATAATTATTTTAGTTGGATGTAACTCTGAAAATAATGTGAATTTTACAAAAAAAAATAGTTCAGACTTTATGGAGAAGTATTTACTTTACACAAGCAAAATATTCTTTTAGAAGCTCTTTTTATATAGGAAGAACATTTTAAAAAAAGGTTATTCTAAGTTAATTTTTTGCCAAAATATTGTATTTAAATATATTTTTTGTCAAAATGTCCTTAAAACAATTTTATACATATATTCTAAACTAAGTGACACTAAATATCATGAAAATTATCCATTTTTGAGGGTTTTTTTTTTAAATCAAGGTTCCGAACGTAGTCGTATACCTTAACACACATTTTTATTCACTTCAGTTAATGTATTTTTCAATCTTAATATAAAAATATTTTTTTGAAAAATAATAAGAAATAAACAAATAAATAAATAATCTTAGTTTTAATCGTTTAACTATATTTATTATTTCTTACATATTCTTCATGCGTAAAATAAGAATGAGGCCAATTAAACTGCATTTCCAAGTATTTTGTAACTACAAATATATAATTTTTCAATATAAGTATGAAATGTTTCCAATTTTAAAGAAAGTTTTTTAAGAAACTAATCAGTATTGTTGCTTAACTTATTTAAGAATTACAAATATATATTTTGATAAAACTAAATCCAGTTAAGTCACTTTTATGGTTTGAAACTATACCAAGGCATTGCCAATTAAAATGCCTTCTTTAAGAAAATAATTCTTAAAATGTAAACCAGTTACATTTGCGAAACTCATCTTAAATAGAAATGTACCTTTACTTCACTTATAACATTATTTTTTTATCGGAATCTAATAAATCTTCGCGTTTTTAGTTTTAAATTTTAACTTTTTTTTTATCACAAAATGTTTTAAAAAAGAGCCAAATCCATCGATAAAAAGAAAAAAAGCTTTTTTTTACATTCAAGGGGAAAAAGGGTAAACAGAAATTTGAATTCCTTGCAAACAATTACTTTAAAAATTGTTTCGTTTTTCTTTATTCGAATTTCAATATTAAAAAAAAAGGTTTAATTAACTGAATTCTGGTAAGTCAAAATAAAAAAAGGAGGAAAAAATATTTACAAAACGCTTTGTCTCTTCCTTCACTTACACATTCTTTGGGTCTTCCTTATTTTATATAGAAGAAAGAATATTAACATTCGAATTTAAAATTTCTAGATATGTGAATGAAAGTAATCATTTAAAGCTTTTTAATTTGTTTTCTTTTTTTTAACATTCATAGAAAATATTTAAAAAATAATACATCAAGCAATATTTTTTTTAATTTGCGACTTTTTTTTACAAAATAATACACAAAAAGCGTTTATAAAAAAATTCAAAAGTGTACTTACCAGTTTTAAACACATGTCAGTATTTGTAAGAGAATGGCATTTATTAATATTCGAAACAAATAATAGTGTATGCATTCACAACTTTCTTTAGTCTTGTAGTATTGATAATCTGAAATGTTTCTCTCGGTTATTTTTCTGCTTTAAATCGTTTCCCTCCATCTCATTAAACTTAGAAAATATTCTAAAATTTAATGTTTTAAAAGACATTTTATTTTTTTTGCTTTGCCTTTTAAATTGTTTTGCTGGGAAATGTTATGTATTGTAATTTAACAATTATATATATATATATATATATATAATTAGTTCTCAAAATCTAGCTAATGTTCTAAACTCCACTTTTAGAATACCATATAATTATCACAAAGAGTGTTTTATCATTATCTTTTAAAATAGATTTTATATTTTTAGGTCTTTGTACTTTGTTTATATATATATAAACTAGCCGTTACCCACCCGCTTCACTGGGTATTTCATGATGTTGTATATATGTATACTGTTTACATATATATTAATTATTGATATCTAGCATTAAGAATTCGATTGTATTGAAAATTATATTTATAGATGTTACACTCTCTTCCCTTGATATAAA